>JAIGNY010003766.1:0-372500 GCA_020152595.1 Chiridota heheva
ACAGATGAAGATGTGACAGCAGAACGAGACCCCTGCATTGAAGATGTATGTGGCCCAAATCATTTGCCAGGGTATCAGCATGTAGAGCAGCTCAGCAGTGTGTTAGTTGATGTTGGGCTGGAGGAGGGAAAGCTTGCACTCAACAGTGACCAACGACAAAGGGTTCTAAATGCTTGGAACAAGCTAGACCTGCATGATCGCAGTATTGAGCAGTTTGACAGCCTCTACTCTTCACGCTGGGGAAATTCTCTGTTTGGACGTACTAAAGGTGACCCTCCCAGTACATCTTTAGTGCAGAAGCTGAAATTTGGGAAGCGTTATGCCCCTGCACATCTGGTAGACTCCAGAAAAAACCGTCTGATGTACTGCATCATAAAACAACTGTGGCTCCATCCCAGCTGTATTTCCAAGGGCGGAGTCTCTCCCAAAAAAAGGCACATCACGACCATCTATCAAAGACTGGCCCAAAGAATAACTGTGGATGATGAAGTTCTCAGCAAGCTTGGCATCCCTTTGGTGAAGATCAATACTAAGTCTGTTGCTGAGTTCATTCGGAGACAAGAGGCTATAGCAGGGAAAAATGTGACAGACCAAGGGCTGTCAATACTCCGGAAGTGTGACAGCATTTCAACCGTTGACCAACCACCTGCTTTAGAGCTGCCCGAATTACGCCCTGTAACTAACAGGCCCCAGATCAAATTTCCAGATGTCCCAAACCTAGCTGGTACTAGAATTGTCAAGGCGAGGAGGGACCATTTTGCAACTGTTCCATCTACTACAATTCCACATACTTCACCTTCATCGTCATCCTGTCCAGTTCTGTCCATGCCACTGACAAGTAATTATACTGTTGTGCAACCATCACCTGTATCTACATCAACGCAGCAGTTGTGGGCACGCTCCACAATGTACAAAAAAAGGAAGTCGAATTGTCCAGGAATAGGAAGTGCCAAGATAGCAAAGCTGTCACTGTATAAGTGTAAACTATGTGGACAGTCTACCCAAGGCCACAACAAATATAAGAAAAAAACATATTGTCAAACAACAAAGATGTCAACATCGCTTCCTAACCAAATTTTCAGTGATTTCAAAGACTTTCAAGAAAAGGTGGATGGACTTACACAACCTAATGCAAATTAGCTACCACTGTATGTTACTTTGTATTTAAAACCCTTTAATTTGCTCTATCAACTATTGCTAGCTCTAATGAAGGCTTAAGGGGCTCAGATAGAGGAACAGCAAAAGCAAATTGAAACCCTAATTAGCCTCGGCTGAAAAGATGGATGAGTAGTCAGGAAGTCTGCTACTGAGGGTGATGTCTTGGATGATGGCAGCAGCAGCTGTCTTGTTGCCTTCCTTGGAGCCATCAGTATAGATGGAGGTGTAATTTGAGAGTTGGTCTTTGATTTGGTTGTGGAGATTGATGAAGAGGTTAGGGTGAGTTTGAGTTTTTGTGATAGTGGAGAGGTCTAGGTGGACAGAAGGGAGGGGTGGCCCAAGGAGGAAAAGTGGGCCAGGAGTAGGTGCCGAGTGGTGGGGTCCATGCCAAGATGGAAGAGGTCTGATTTGTCATGCTAAGCTGAAAGTAGGGGATAGGGTTTAGTCCTATCAAAGAGGGAGGAGAAATTGGGGTACCTAATGAGGTTGTAAACGGGTTCTAGGTGTTGGTGAGGACTCTAAAAGCATAGGAGAGGCTAAGCTTTTACATCTAAGTAGAAAGGGGGTCTGCTGGCTTCCAACATGAAGGCTGGTGATTGGGGAGGTCCTGTAGGCTCCCTCAGACAAAGCCTGAGGGCTTCATTTTGGATGGTGTTGATGTGGTTGAGGTATGAGTTGTGAGCGACACAGTGAACAATATTGCCATAGTCAAGCTTGGCATGCAATGGTGAGCCTGAAAATTTTGAGGAGAGCATGGCGGTTTCGCTCCCCAAGTGGTGTTGGAGAGCAGTCGGAGGATGTTGAGAAGCTGTTGCATTTTAGTTTTCAGGTTGTAATGTGTTGCTTGTAGGTGAGCTTGGGGTCTAGAGTTAGACCAAGGAACTTTGTGTGTTCAACTTTAGGGATGCGATTCCCATTGAGCACAAAGTTCGGGGTTGGGGTGGAGGTTGTTGAAATGACAAAGTGCATGCAGACTGTCTTGTCTTTGGAGAATTTAAAATTGTTATTGTTGCTCCAGACTTGCAGCTGATTGAGGCTGGTTTGGAGCCTATTTTCAACAATAGGAAAGCTAGGGGAGGAATAGAAGATGGTGAAGTCATCACGAGGGTACGCTTGATGCTGGGGCCAAGGTTATTCGATGTCAATAATGCTCAGGTTGAAGAGAGTGGGAGAGAGGATGCTGCCTTGAGGGCGCCCCTTCTTGGGGGGCTGGGTTGGAGAGGGTGTGGCCAATACGAACTTGGAACTGCCTGGGTGAGAGGAAGTTTTAAATAAAGATGGGGGAGATGGCCTCTGAGGCCGATGGTGTGAAGTTTTGGCACACCGTATTTCCAAGTAGTGTCGAAAGCTTTCGAGGTCAAAAAATATGGCAATGAGGTGTTCCTTTTTGCAAAGGATTCCCGGATAGCGGTGTCGAGCGTAATTAACTGGTCTAGGGTATTGCGACGTTTTCAGAAGCCGCTTTGGTGAGGGGAGGATTATGTTGGTCTCGAGGAACCAGTTTAGTCTCTGATTAATGATCTTTTCCATAATTTTACAGAGACAGCAAGTAAGGGCGATGGGTCGGTAGCTGGAGGGGTCGGTACCGTCCTTCCCCGGCTTAAGGACGGGGATGACAATAGCTGTCCTCCAGATAGGGGGAAAGGAGTGTGAGGACCAAATGTGGTTGAAGATGTTGAGTAGGGTAGTGGTGGCCTTGATGGGGAGGTGTTTCAGGAACTGATAGGGGATGTTATCTGGGCCCTTATGAGATAAACCAAACAAATAATTCCGCCTTGCTGGGATTGAGTTTGAGGAAGTTGCTGGACAGCCAACTACGAAAGTCAAGAATGCATGTTTAAAGTAGCATAGTTGGAGTCTCATCTAGATCAAAAACAACATAAAGTTGACTATCGTCGGCATAAAAGTGATAATTGATATTGTGCCTTTCGGCGATGTCGGCCATGGGCAACATGTATATGTTGTTCAACCGCTTACTGGAGACGGCCCTTGCAAGACACTCCATCGGAAAGAACTTCTCGATTCCAAATTGTTGATCAGCGACATCCACCCTACAAAAGCCCAATGATCCTTACCCCACTGTTTCATACTCAGGTTCCAGCAGTGATGAGATGGCTGAAGGTGGTTGGTTTTTGCCCTACAAACCATGTCCCTTGCCACGGCGTCAACAAGAGTTTACCAAGACTGGCTTCAGGAAGTCGCCTGATGTAGCAGTGCCCTTAGTTTCTCAGCCTGATGATTTTATCTCCATTACGCATGAAGATGTTGAACTTTCGTTTGATGATAAGTCACCTGAATCGGATGGTGTGCCAGAGATATTAGCTGATGATGCTTGCATTCCGCAACCTCTTCCCTTAGCTTCTCGTCTCCGCAACAGAAACTTACCTGTTCCTGCCCTCGTTCTAGTTAATCCACGGGCTGGACAACACTAAAATCCAAATAAGCTACAGAAAGCAAGCGTGCAAGAACACAATACTTCTACTTCCCAGGAGGAAGTGCATTCCTTGCCAGTTGATCCCAATATAATCGCTCAGATGACTCAAACGCGCAACTCCTTTTGGCGCAAATGTTGTTACGACTAACTTCAAACAATTGACTATAAACTGATTTAGGACAGTTTTGTTGTTCTGTCGTATGTATTGTATGTACCAAGTGAACTGAACATGTTTGTATTAGCCATTGTAGTTATATATGTGTGTATGTCAAGTAGTCATATTTTTGTATATTTTCATTTCCTTAATTTGTACCTGATGTCAGGGACGACATCATTCAAGTGGGGTGATGTGTGGCAGGTCAATCATTTGTAAGTAATGGAATGCTACCACAGGAAGTGCTCATGCAGTTCTCATTGTTATTGAAATGTCGCCCTCTAATTTTCCTTTGTTCTCATCTACCTGTGAATCAAGCTTCACTGTATCAATTTCATCTTGAAAGCCATATTCTTTTCCTTCAAGAAACCCAGTTTTTATTGTTGAAAGCTCAGTCAGGGTGATTGTTTTTATGAAATACAGATATTGCTGCAGCAGATGTTTTGACCTAGATGTTATTACAATGTCTAAGACATAAGATATTCACTAAGTAATTTGGTGATATGAATGCCCATTTGATAGCCTATTTTATGTAGCCTACCATGTTATTTTTGGCATGTATGACCTAGTGTTACATTTCATTGTAAGGTTGGTACTATAAGTCTAGGCCATTCCAAGTTGTATAACTTCAGGGTGATTCAATACCAATTAAATGTATTGCAGTATTTTGCTTGGTATGCATAATGAATTCCTGTGAATATTCATGGTATAAGGATTTTGTTGAGAAAGCTCGCCGTGTGGATTATTAGCCTGACGTAGAGTGGAATCATCCATTCACCATTTCCATGATTATCATCTCACAATTCTCATCTTGTTATGACATGTATTCATCAATAGTGTAGTTATATGTTATTTAGTTTGTTTGTATACTTCTTATAAGCAAAGTTGTACTTTTATGAGGTATTAAGCTGGACACCCAGTGCCAGATTTGGTAAAGTTTTCAATGAACTTTTAACAACAAATATTGATTTTGTAGTTTGGTATTTGGTATGTTATTTCATGTTAACTTCTCGTTACATTGCTTTACGTCTTTTACATACCTTATTGTCTATATGTTATCATATTTGTATGCAAATGCAAATTGGTTAAGATAATTGATTCGATGTGATCATGCTAAGGTGAAGATGATTAGTTTTATATTCTTCATGGACACCCATACCTTCACATTTTCATGAGTGATGTACTACTTTGATGTATTACTTTGATGGATCTTTACTTACAATATGTTGTTTATTGTATCTTTCAAGGTTTAATTTCCTTAGTTTCAACATGAAGCAATAAGACGTGCAACAGAAATTAAAACTCTTCGTAATCATTAAACCACCAGTGCTACATAGATTATGTAGATATTATAGTACATGTAGATCATGTAGATGTTATAGTACATGTAGATCATGTAGATGTTATAGTACATGTAGATCATGTAGATTTTATAGTACATGTAGATCATGTAGATGTTATAGTACATGTAGATCATGTAGATGTTATAGTACATGTAGATCATGTAGATGTTATAGTACATGTAGATCAATGAATGATCTCTCAAGTTTCAGTTATGTAGAATTAAATGCAAGTTTTGACAACTTTTAAATGTTTTGTACAGGTAGTGTAGCTGAGCTAAATCCATCTGAGCTATTAGGCTCATGGAGCTGGGGCTTATCTCCAGTTTCAATTCCGCAAGTAGATGACAGTACATGACTCCTGTAGACAGGATGCGAATCCATTGCAGATTAACTCCCAGCAGTGCACTTGCATTAACTTGTATCAAGCTAATAATTTCCACTCTTCATTGACATTGTAACAATTATCACAAACAGGGTGTAGGAAGCTTTGAAAAATGGTGGCATGACCTCTTAGAGGGCACTCTTCAAGTTATATGCATGGCCCCCATCCTGATCTGTAGATAGAATAAGTAAGCCCAAAACAACAACAAATAAAGTAAACAGGCGCTTCATTTTTAGAAAGGGGCACTTGTTCAATGGGGACAAATTCCTCTCGTACATGGGACTGACAAAACACACCAGTTTCCTCCTACTATTCTTACAGTAAATGAGAGGCACTTTTCATTTTCAAGAGGGCACTTTTGTCATCTTTCGGACAAGTGGGGGGCAGTCCTCCCGTTCCCTTGGTTCCTACACTTACGATCACAAATTACTAACGTTTACATTTTTATACAAAGATATAAATGTGTTTGTTTCTCCTCAAGTTTGGTAGTGGCATCACATCCATTTTGGCTATGTAGCCATGAAATGCGCACATTGTCCTGAGAATCACAGCATAATTCACATCCAAGTGAGTAAAGGTCGCACAATTGAATTGCATGCACACATGTTGAGACGCTTTATGACGTCACTACAAAAACTTGAGGTGAAACAAGGTGTTATCAATATAAAAATTGTATAACTTGGCATATAGTTTGTTTGATGAGGGCTTAACGGCACCACGACAACGATGGTCAAATTGTGCCTGTGGCACATCAGTAACACAATTATAATATTTCTCATTGACAGAGATACTGATTCACTACAGAAATAATCAATGTGTGCTCTCTAACTTATCGTTGTTTTGTGTCTTATATTTTCTACTTTTGATTGAAATTTGATGGCAATTAATGTATGGATGAACCATTGAGTGCATTAAAAAGGCCTGCCTGTGCCCCCACCCCTTCTTTTGACATCAAAGTATTTCATATGCCCCCACCCCTTCTTTTGACATCAAAGTATTTCATATGCCCCCACCCCTTCTTTTGACATCAAAGTCTTTCATATGCCCCCACCCCTTCTTTTGACAACTCGTTATTTTAATTAATTCCAAATATATATAGCATCTTACTGTATGATTTAAAAAACTGGTATAACTTGCCGGATGATGGCGCCCTCCACGTTTTAAAATGCGTACCAAGTTCAAGCATAATGACGTCACTAGCCCTGCAACCGTATGTGTATTTTCGATTAATAATGTGTAGACGTCTACAGTTCATTGCACGTCGCTAGGTCCGAAGGCCGATCGCGTAATGAAACTAAGAAAACTGCAGTTAGTTTATACCGTTCTCCGTTAACTAGCAATGTTAGAGGTTCTTACTCGCTTAATTTATAAGCAATCTAATTGGAGCATTAAATATTAGCTATTTTTCGTTTAAAATATGGGAGGATAGCGCGAACGCAGTCCCCCGCTACCAGAAATTATACACCCGAGTTCCCCACGTTTGGGGGAATCGCAGGGGTCAACCCAACCGGATAGTGCAATGGATGGGCCTCACCCTGGGGGAACCACCTTAGTGATCATGGTATCCCCTGTGCCAGGTAAGTATGCTACAATTGAATCCTTCCAGGAGAGTAGTTTTTCAAATTATGAAACTAACCGCGGGTAATAAATAAAATAGTACAATTTTATGCATTCAAACGCGTCTTACTAAAACTAAACGTCAACTTGGAAAGTCTGTGTAAAGAAAACATCTTTGATTGGCCAAAACTAATTATGTTTATTCATGAGGTTATTTGATTGGCTGATATCCAAAGTGTCAGTCAATACACAATACAAAGTACTGTTACATGCGCGGTATATAATTTAAAAGTAATATCGTGTACATTGTACGTTTCATACAGTCACATAGGCAATTGGTGTGAATCCAACCGACGTGCAATGTTGTCTACAGTTTTAATGATACAGATTGGTCGAGAGTCTACAGTTCACGTCTACAGTTTTGAGAACATATCTTTTGATTGGTTAAAAGTCTACAGTTTTCTACAATAATCTACAGTTGAACTAATAGAATTGCCGCATAGAAACTAAATTGTCTTTGTGTATGAGTACATCAGCTTAGTTCTGTAGTTAATTATTTTTCGCGACAGGTTAGTATCAACTAACTTAACGTTACTGATCCAACGATTGAGTAAATTGGAAATACGACGATGCTTTCATCTTCAAAAAGTAAAGAAAATTGTCTGTCTGGTATATAAAAGGTGTTTTTATTCCCTTCCTTTATTATGATGGGGAACAAAAACAGTATTGAAATTAACTTAAGTTACAAGAGTGGGCTAGTTCAAACTTCAACGTCTTATCATCAGTTCCACGATTTTTTTAAGCCTAACGTTACTCGCAGAGATAACATATCACTGACCACAGGTAGGCCTAGGCTATTCCTACTTTTTGTGGCGGTCGGTTCGACGTAACCGTGTACGGGCTCAGTACAGTCTTGCCAAGTTGAAGGAAAATCTTTATCATTACAGTCAATGGGATATTTGTTATGAATACTTGTGTCGCCTCAGCCAGTCAGCGAAAATGAATGGTACTCATATATTGAAAACTACTGTCTAATGCACAACATTTGTTAAAAAGAACAGGTTTTCCTCCCATTGACTGCAATGATAACTGACTGTTTGTTTTCCCCTTTGACTGGAGTTCGAGATCGTCAAAAAAGCATTGTTACGTCGCCGTGCACCACAACATTCCCGGATGTTCGACCTCCTCAATCCCTGGTTGACATTGGGATTGCCGTACGAGGCTTGTTATATTAGGTACAATTTCTTTCTTTTTTAATTCACACGTTGTGGAAAATTGATAACTTTTTTGGATATTCTTATATCAATTATTACTATACTAGTCTAAATTATACACATTCTCCAAAATCTTTACCTATTTAGCACAACGACTGGGCAAAGTTTTCCAAAATTCGATTTTTGGTCGCCATTTTCTTAGTCATCGCACGTTTGTGATTAATTATTCAATGTCCATAAATAAGTTTTAGAATGTTCCACTAAACTGCAACTTGCAAGTTGATTTTTCGCTGACGTTTTTTTTTGTTCCTATAATTTTATTAAATAGTTTTGGTAAAAAAAGCTAAAAAAACTGCCAAAACAATTAAAAAACATTAAGAAATGTTAAGATTATATAATTTTACTTTATAAGTATTATCTTATTTTTTTCCCTCGTATAATCTGAAACATTACCCCACTAAAATGTTAATAGTTATATCATGGCAGTGTTTTGAACTTACTTTGTAGAGCTCGTCAGACGATTTTTACAGAAGGAAGTGTTAGTCCAAAATACTTCGATAAAAGTAACTAAAATTACCTTCAGAACAGTTTGTGAAGAAATGGATGGGTTTCCAAACATCGATTCTAATCATTGTAGGCGAAAAAAAAGGTGAAATGGTTTAGTTTCCATAAGGATCTTAAAACTGGGATTTTCCTATACTTTTAACACCTCGTTTAAAACAGTACAGGTAGGTATAGGATTTTGAAGAACCCTCGGACAACCAGCCATCACCAACGGCAGCCATAATAACACGGCTGGCATCAGTCCGACGGTACTACGGGGAGTGTAGTACTAAGGTGTTCCTAGCATTATGGCAACCTATATACTTACTACATATATATATAACAAGGTAGTTTACCTCATACTGCGACATTTTAACCGTATATGAAAATTCCTTTTTTTGACCACTCTCGAACATTTTTTTTACTCAACTCACATTTGCCAGAGACTCAATTCGTTTATAAGTCACAGTATTTGTTATTTTTTTTGATGAGATGTACAAACTATGATTTTTCTACCCCATGACAGCGTAAATGCCTGTCAATTTGCTGCAAACCAAAGCAATGTTGCGATAATTCATGAAGAAGTAGCGCTTCAGTACTGTTATGTTTTTGATCTATCTTGTTATTTCTTATTTTTGTACACAGAAACACTTCTGTTAAGGACCCACTACTGCCAGTTTGATCTATTTTTGATGTGGGCATCACCCTCGAACGACATAAGTGTGTTTTATTGCCTATACGTTAGGCAATATCATTGAAGAACAAACCGCCACATCCTCTCCCTGATATGAAGCTGCAAAATCAGAAGACTGCAATTGCGGAAGGTAACACTGACACTTACTGAACAATTGACATCTATACTTTCATTAAATGAATTCTCTTTTTTTAAACAGTGAAAATAATGTTGATTTTTGTTCATGCATCATAATCCACTGATCCATATGGACACACAGTATATCTAGATAAGGATGTCCATTCAATGACTAAACTGCATGTTTTTGTATTACAGCAAATTACTGTTGAGAATCATCAGAGCAAGAAATTATACATTGTATGCTGAATCTCATTTATCCACCTAATTTACAGGACTTTGCAATAACACACTGTGCAATAACGTCTAAATCCTTTGACCAAAACGAGCCTCTATGACAGTTGAAGCCAGCACTTTACGAAATAGCAAAACACATAATTCAGAATAGTACTAAATTAAACTAGCATTTGTCATGAACAACATCTTTTAAACAGTTTGATATTGAATTCAGGTGGATATTATAGAAAGAATAACATTTATGCAGTTAATTTTCAAGGAAAATGGATCATTCTGAAAGGAAACAAAATTTATATCTCTAGAAAGTGATGTATATAACTCAATTCAGTGGCAATCAAGACCATCTTTGCAAACAAATAAGTGCATAATCAAAGTTTTTGAAAAATATCAAATCTTATTGTCCAGTATTGATAATATTACTTAGATGGTCCTAAGAAATGGTCCTAAGAATTCTGATGAGGGGCAAGACTTGTTGAGGGGCACCAGCAAAGGGGCAGGGCGGCTCCCAAGGCCAAGCCCCGGAGGGCAGGGTGGGCATTAGCCAAACTGGATGATTGCTTACTATGCTATCATTCTGTGTTCTTGTTAGGTATTTCATTTATGAGGGTAAGTAAGATTATAAAGTTAAAAAACAATTAAATCTAAAAAAAAATTTTTTTACATTTTTCTGATAAGGGGCAGGGCGGACCCGCAGAGGGGGCAGGGCGGACCTGCAGAGGGGGCAGGGCGGACCCACGGAGGGGCAGGTTGGGCCGTCCATGTGAAACAGCAAAGCTAGGGGTCTGATATACATACACCAACAGAGAAGCAGTATCTGGGACAGCTGATTGTATGTTACTCTTGGGAAGTACATCGGGAAGACATTTAAGTGGCTACTGGAAAATAATGTGGGATATGTGAGGATCCTCTGTGATGCATTCAGAATATGAATATGCCTAAAATCTTCATCTCAGGTCCAAGTGATGAACACCATTACTTTAATTTGACTATACGATGTGATATATGTATGTGTGATAAGCATTTGCTTGTATACATGACAATATTTTGCAAAGTCTACAATATCAAGTTGTAAAGTATACTTTACACCTCCCATTTACGTTTTCTAAAGAAAATCATGATTTTATTTTGCAGCCTTCTTGATAAACACCTAAAGGAGAAGAAGAATACAGACAGTATCAATGATGGATGGGTGAAAGATAGCCTTTTGAAGTATGTGCAGTATTTTCAGCCAGTTTACTCGCACCTTGAGCAGAACGTAGACATGTGGTTTTTATGGGTATGGGCCATTCAAGGCTCAGCACATGACACTGCGTGCAGACCCTCAAGCAGGAACTGCACATGACACCTTGAGCAGAACGTAGACATGTGCTTGTATGGGCATAGGCCTTTCATGGTGTTCAGCTTTAAAGAGATGTGGAAGTGGTATGCTTAGCACAAGGTACTCTGTGCAGCCCTCAGGCAGGAACTGCACATAACATTAAATTGGCCCAGGAGGCATACACTTAGTGTGTCAATGGTTATGTATGCAGGAGCATACAAGCAGGCCTATGAAGAGATATCAGAAGCATATCAAGGAAAAACTGGTAAGCATATGTTTATTTCTGTTTGCACAAGATACCACATGGTGATTTGTGTAGCGAATTTCAGCACATCACAGGAACAAAGACTAGAGCCGTGTAATTTGAAGTTCTGAACTTAAGAACACAGAAAATGTCTCTTATCTGGAAAATCTGAATTTTTGTTTCTTTGTAATAATCCCAATTTAACAGGTCTTTTGCCAAACCTTATGATTAATGTGATCAATTTGATCAATGTGCAATTTTCTGTCACAAATTGAAGTGTACCAACACCCCCTGTTGAATACATAAAAATCAATTTTAGCTAAAAATTGTACACAAATTGAATAGAGACACATGCAGACTGAGTAAAGTTATTACAAATTAATAGTATAACGTGAGTAAAATACAAATAATAATTATTAAAATGCAAATAATTAGCGGAGCGCTATAGGCGTTTTAAGCTCCAAAAACAAAAACAATTATTTGCATTTTACTCACGTTAGTTGAGTTTTTTTGGTATGAATTCATTTGGTTTACTATTGCGTAATACCATGATGTATCAGTGCAATAAATAGTAAATGATGATAGATTATTTTACTATTGCGTAATACCGTGATGTATTGGTGCAATAAATAGTACATGATAATAGATAGATTATTTTACTATTCGTAATACCATGATGTGTTGGTGCAATAAATAGTAAATGATAATAGATAGATTATTTTACTATTCGTGATGTGTTGTTGCAATAAATAGTAAATGATAATAGATAGATTATTTTACTATTGCGTAATACCGTGATGTATTGGTGCAATAAATAGTAAATGATAATAGATAGATTATTTTACTATTGCGTAATACCATGATGTGTTGGTGCAATAAATAGTAAATGATAATAGATCGATTATTTTACTATTGCGTAATACCATGTGTTGGTGCAATAAATAGTAAGTGATAATAGATAGATTATCTGCCTGTGTGTGGGTATCCATGTTGTTCCATAATGATCCAAGTAATAGTGCCACAGTGCCACCCAACCATCCGGGTAGTACCTCACTTATATAGACTTTTATTTGCAAAGCTTTCACACTTTTATATTTTACTCCCAAATGGAATAAAAGTGAAATTAAAAATATTTCCAGGATTCTGATTGGTTGATCAGATTATGACATCATAAATGCCCAAATATAGAAGATATTGCGCAATTATTAAATTTACAAATCACTCACAAAAACTTGTTACAAATTACTCACAGTACGTGAGGGAAAAAATGTTAGCCTTTATATAGCTTTTTTTGTCAGCAACTTTGTCCTTTGCTAAAAAGCCACTGAGCATAACTTGCTTAATAAATTTTACACAGTGTGCAAAAGTTGCTGAACAAATTTTACAGTGTGCAAAAGTTGCTGCACAATTTTTTTTACAAAAAGTGTGAGAAATGAAAAATTTTCAAAAAGAAAATAGATATGACGTAACCAGACATTGAGCCATATGATGAAATGATTGCTAAGAATAACAAAATTGTTAAAATTAGATGTACTAGATGAAGTTCTATCCGAGTTTAAGTAAATCATGTTAACTTATTACTAGTAGGTTAGTATCGTATATGATGGGTTGGATTATATCCTGAGGTCAATAAATCATACAAAATATGTCAGAAAGTTTGGAAAGGTGGGAAAACTTAGATTTACGTGGATTATTATTTATAATTATGACAGAAATTTCTGGAAGGTCTGAGATCTTAAAAATGGTGGGGAATTAGTTACAATTATGCAGAGAAAGCTCTGGAAGGTTTTTTAGGTGGGAATCATGATTGATTAACGTAGATTATGTGGAGGTTAAAATATAAATGTAAATTTAAAATAGCTTAGAGGTGTTATTGAAGGTTTTGGCGTTATTTGTAATGAACGAAAGATATAGAATGGCTTGGAGGCATGTGCAATTGTTGAAGGATGGTTATTTATTTAATAATGGCAAATGGGAAAACGCTGAAGGTGTAGAAATGGAGAAGTGTAAGCCGATGAAGCGAGTAATAGATAAAAAGGGTAATATAACATTAAGAAACCGTGATTCCGATCTTGATTCTGAAAGTTCTGAGAATGATATTGTTGTTGTTTCAGATTTGGAAAGTTCTAAAGGTAATACTAGTATTGAAACACAGCCGTTTATTGTAAAAGATTTGAAGGTTTAAAACATGAATTGCTGGAAAATCCAAATAAACCGTTATTGTTTGAACCACCATCAGAGTGCAAGTCAGATGGCTCATCATCAGAGTGCAAGTCAGATGGCTCATCATCAGAGTGCAAGTCGGATGGCTCATCATCAGATCAGTCAGATGGCATCATCAGAGTGCAAGTCAGATGGCTCATCATCAGAGTGCAAGTCAGATGGCTCATCATCAGTGCAAGTCAGATGGCTCATCAGTGCAAGTCAGATGGCTCATCATCAGAGTGCAAGTCAGATGGCTCATCATCAGAGTGCAAGTCAGATGGCTCATCATCAGAGTGCAAGTCAGATGGCTCATCATCAGAGTGCAAGTCAGATGGCTCATCATCAGAGTGCAAGTCAGATGGCTCATCATCAGAGTGCAAGTCAGATGGCTCATCATCAGAGTGCAAGTCAGATGGCTCATCATCAGAGTGCAAAGATGGCTCATCATCAGAGTGCAAGTCAGATGGCTCATCATCAGAGTGCAAGTCAGATGGCTCATCATCAGAGTGCAAGTCAGATGGCTCATCATCAGAGTGCAAGTCAGATGGCTCATCATCAGAGTGCAAGTCAGATGGCTCATCATCAGAGTGCAAGTCGGATGGCTCATCATCAGAGTGCAAGTCGGATGGCTCATCATCAGAGTGCAAGTCGGATTCGAATTTAAGGTGGCTTTCTACATCGGAGTGTAAGTTGGAATCTGATAGAGCTGATTCATCTATTGTATTTCGGGGTGTTGAGGATATGGACTGGTCCGTCTCTCTATGGAGAAAATGGATTAGAGCACAATTTTTAATACAGAGCCTCAACCCGTTAATGGTGTCTAAAAGTCTAGTAACGGATTCTTCTGAAAGCTATATTTCTGATTCAGATATTGAAGCGCTAAAAGGAGGTGCAGTAGAAAGATGCTGAGGCTAGAACGGAGGTAATCGATGAATTTTTAGCAGAGATTGAGAATCCACAAGAAACTGGTGAGGTATACGATTACGAGGAGCTGGGCGAGACTGAGGATTACGACGGATTGCTAATTATACACAAGATAATTAGGAGTGTAATAGATAAATTTAAGGTAACTAAGACTAATTTTAGGGTAGAATTTAACAAGCTTATATTAGAATGGTTTTGACTCGTATTTCGGATAGATTTGAAGCATTTAACGTTATGTTACAAATATTATTGTAAACGTTAGTTACAATGTTTAAGGGCAGTGATAGAATTTCTTTTAGCATGACGGGGGATAGCCTTAGTTATCCTATTGGTATACCATTTGGACACGTAGATCAATTGACGACCAAAAGGATTATGTAATCGTGTCCAAATGGTGTTGCAAATTAAGGTAAAGATAAAACCTAAATTAAGAACTTTGTAAGGAGGTTGGGGTTTTGTCATAAAACGTATGGGGAGAATAAACACATGTGTGATGCTGGTGGTTATTGCCCTAGTTGTAGACGTACCTCTAAAGAAGGTCACAATTGTTATATCACTGAAATGAAAAAAACGCATTACAGAGAAACCCATGCAGTATATTTATGTCGACTTTGAAAGTCATATTCTGCCTGCTAATAGCGAGGGCATTAAAAAGCATCGGCCCAATTATTGTATTGGGATATGTGCATGTGGCACTTGTCGTCCGATATCAAATTTGGATATCAAATCCCCACGTGGTGCAAAACAATCGAAGATAAAGAGAATTTTATTGATGCCTTTTTTTAAGCTAAGGGCATAGCTTTGTACATGACTAAGATTGAGAGAAATCCCAGACTTTGAGCATTTGCAAAGCTAATGTTAAATTAATTTTGGGGCAAATTTGGACAGTGCGACAATTTGACAAAATTTGATTACTACCTGTGCTGAGTTTTTCAGGTTATTAACAGATACGACAAAGAATGTGTCTAATGTAGTATTCTTGAATGCCAGCACGGCCATGATCATGTATGGGTCTAAAGATAAATGGGTTGTTGGAGGGGGTCAGAACAACATACATTGCGGCCTTTATGACAGCCCAAGCAAGGCTAAAATTGTATGATTTTTGCATTGGTTGGGGGATAGGTTGGCCTACTATGATACGGATTCCATAATTTACATACATAGGAGGAGGAATGATCCTCCTGATATGATATGGTGGAGATTGGTGATTTTTTGGGTGATTTAATTAACGAATTGGAGGGGTATGGTGAAGGGGTCTTTATTGAAGATTTTGTGAGTGGAGGTCCGGAGAATTATGCATATAGAGTGAGAAAGAGTGATGGTAGTGTGGCAGAAGAATGTAAGGTAAGACGTTTAACGTTGAATTATGGGGTATCAAAGATTGTGAATTTCAATAGAATCAAATCACAGATCGAAGATATGATTGAAGGTAAAGCAGTTGAGGAATATGCCATTATTGTTAATTATAAACATAAGATAGGCTGAGAAGGACCTACAAATGTTATATCCAAGATATTGTTGAAAGAGTACAAACCTGTATACAACAAAAGAGTGCTTAGGAATGATTTTACTACCTTACCATGGGGGTATAAAATAAGAGAGAATGACGTGAATGCTATTGTGGTTGATGATGATGATGAGGGTATCCTAATACACAGAGGGAAAAAGTTGAGGAGGCCCTTAAAGCATACGAGGACGATAAGGAGGTTATTACAGCGGTAGCCATTACCTCGTGTCAAGCGAGCACCTCGTGTCAAGCGAGCACCTCGTGTCAAGCGAGCACCTCGTGTCAAGCGAGCACCTCGTGTCAAGCGAGCACCTCGTGCCAAGCGAGCACCTCGTGCCAAGCGAGCACCTCGTGCCAAGCGAGCACCTGCGTGTCAGCGAGCACCTGCGTGTCAGCGAGCACGTGTCAGCGAGCACCTGCGTGTCAGCGAGCACCTCGTGTCAAGCGAGCACCTCGTGTCAAGCGAGCACCTCGTGTCAAGCGAGCACCTCGTGTCAAGCGAGCACCTCGTGTCAAGCGAGCACCTCGTGTCAAGCGAGCACCTCGTGTCAAGCGAGCACCTGCGTGTCAGCGGCACCTCGTGTCAGCGAGCACCTGCGTGTCAGCGAGCACCTCGTGTCAAGCGAGCACCTCGTGTCAAGCGAGCACCTCGTGTCAAGCGAGCACCCGTGTCAGCGAGCACCTGCGTGTCAGCGAGCACCTCGTGTCAGCGAGCACCTGCGTGCCAGCGAGCACCTGCGTGTCAGCGAGCACCTGCGTGTCAGCGAGCACCTCGTGTCAGCGAGCACCCGTGTCAGCGCAGCACCTCGTGTCAGCGAGCACCTGCGGTCAGCGAGCACCCTGTCAGCGAGCACCTGTCAGCGAGCACCTGCGGTCAGCGAGCACCTGCGTGTCAGCGAGCACCTCGTGTCAGCGGCACCTCGTGTCAGCGAGCACCTCGTGTCAGCGAGCACCTCGTGTCAGCGAGCACCTGCGTCTCAGCGAGTCGTCTCAGCGCAGCACCTCAGCGGTCTCAAGCGAGCACCTCGTCTCAAGCGAGCACCTCGTCTCAAGCGAGCACCTCGTCTCAAGCGAGCACCTCGTCTCAAGCGAGCACCTCGTCTCAAGCGAGCACCTCGTCTCAAGCGAGCAACTCGTCTCAAGCGGGCACCTCGTATCAAGAGAGCACCTCGTATTAATTTAAGATGAAACCAGAAGTGAAAGTTTGTTATTCTACAAAGGTTGCTGGCCCTAACGGTAATATTATCGCAAAAATGGCTCTTGTACTCCCGTATTTTAATTTCAAAGAAGGAAACAGCTCTCACCTCAGAAAAGAGCATCCTCCTGTATTCGTCCCATACTTAAAACCTAAGATTTCTACATTTGATTCGCAACCGGTGGTGAAGAAAGGTATTGAAACTGCCAAACATTGCAAATTTACCTTCGCGTTACTGAAGAACAGTTTTGATAAGAAAAAGAGAGCTTCATTTCAATTTGGGAATGGAGGTGTATGAAAGTAAGCTTGAAAGTCCTTGTACGTGGTTTGTGGCGGGTTTGCTGGAAGCGGTAAAACCGCACATGTAATGAATGCAATAAATAAGGGTTATTTTTATCCTAATCCTATATCTGAATATTGGTATTATGGAATGTGGCAAAAGAAATATGAAAATACCCCTGAGGTACCTAATTACGAATTTACTGAGGGGTTGCCTCCTGTAGATTTACTGGCAAGAATTGATACGAGTAATCACTAATCATAACATTATCGTCATTGACAATTTAATGTCCGAATTAGATAGTAAGCAAGGTAGTAGTTTAGTAAATAAACTCTTTACTACAGGCAGCCACCACGCCAATGTTTCAGTGATTTTAATCGTGCAGAATGCCTACTTTAAGGGCGGCCGAGATGTAAAATTAAATTATAATTACATGTCCCTTTTCAAAAATCCTGCTGATACGAGTAAAATCAATACCCTGGCAAGGAAGATGTACCCCGAGGGTAAAAAAGGAAAAGAATTGATGAGAATATATTAAGGATGCTACAGATAGGCCATTTGGTTATTTATTCTTGAGTTTTAAGCCAGGCATGCCTATTATTCTTAAGCTTAGAACAAACGTATTTGGTGAAGGGCCTCAGTATTGTTATAGTGTATAGAGATGGCAAATGTAAAATCAAAAATGCGTAATATTATAAGATTCCAAAAGAAATTGTGTTTATTGTGCTCGGATAATTTATCAGCCGAGAATAGGCGTTATTTGAACGAACATGGACCACTAGTCTTTTATAATTATTTAGGAGAAATGATTTGAATACATTGTCGGGTAATGTGAAATTATCTAATTCTGCGAAACAAGAGCTTTGTCCTTTTTGCAAATTATGAAGGTTTTAAGCAGTAAGAAGACACCCTTGATATTAAGAAACAAGTGTTTGAAAGGCACATGTGTAAGAGAAGAGGTTAGAGAGGAGGAGCCGATTACTACCAAAGAGTTATAAAGCCTGTGCTTCAGACCGTATGCCCATTATGGGGATACCTTTGGGTCTGTTTGAGAGTTACCACCATTTTGATATTAGAGGTATAAGGAAGTTGTTTGAAAGAAATAAATCATGAAGAAATCTGTGGTAATACCATTGGCTCAGTACCAAACGTTAACAACAAATAACAATAGGCCCACTGTTGAAACTAAGCATTTGTTTGATATTGAAAAGGAAATTGAGGTTAGAGGGGGGGGGGGGAGGGGGGGGGGTCATGGACAGTTCATTGTCCGCGTATGAAAAACTAAAGAAATTTGAAGAGCTAGTACAAGAACATAAGCAATATGACCCTGAGATTAGCCGACGTAACTTACCTATATACCTCCAGCTCCTATTCAGAGTTTTACAGCTACCTTATAACCTAAAGCCCTGAAAGTAGAGATTATGAGGCACCTAAGGTGTTGTCTTCTTTAATACCTGAAAAAGAAGTGGGGAAAACAAAAACGTTTTTAAATGCAATATGGAAAGATGTGGGTCATTTGTTTAATGAGAATGGAAGGATTGAGGGGGTAAATTTGAGTGATATTTTGATACAGGGTGCTCTGCCACTACATAGAATGACTGCTCCGGGAACTGCCGAGTTTGCAGAAGCGTTAGCAAATAAAGATGTGCCTATATTGTTAATTCCAAATCGAGAATTTAGGAAAATTGTGCTGAAAAAAAGAGAGCCGGTCTGAATTTTGATTTGAATGATAATCTGATGATTCAGATTCAAGCGCCATTTCGGTAGAGTCGTTGGCAGAGTTAGTACGGGATGAATAGAAAGCGAAGATGGGGTCAGTGGTTTGGTAAGGAATTGGTTACAATTAGAAAAACAGTCTTAAAAATGGGTACTATACCTGCAATTAGCATATCCCATTTTTGACGTAAATTAAATTGTAATTGTGCTTGCTGTAGTGGTCATATTGAATTGAGAGACAGTATTGATGGCAAAAAACGGCAATCTATAGTTAAGGGATTGGTACAAACTATCAGAAGCAGTTGGTTTCGCAGGGCAAGGAGCTGCAATAAGACATTTGAAGGAGAACGCGTGCAGCAGGGAAGTCAGGAGACTTGAAGCAGCAAGAGGTATACAGTCTTCACAAACCTAAACTGTAGAAATATCCACGTTTGCACATGAGGGTGTTTGGCGAGGTGCCTATATGGTAAATACGGTCCTGAAAATAAAAACCTTGAGCTTGCTGCAGTTTTTAGGCCATATTTACCGTATAGTTACCCCTTTTTTTTTTTGTGTGCATTTTACTCACGTTATACTACTTGAATTGTACTTTAATATGATCTAGAACTAAAACCTGATCTGAAAATATGCGATTCTGATCCAACTTAGAGACATGGAAAGTGTAAGTATACATTGCAGGTGTGAAATTAGGGAATAAACTTAAGTAATAAGTTTCCCACAGTAGTTAAGGTTAGTAACACAAAAACCTCAGGCCAAGACCCCTATGGTTACATCACAGGAAATGAAGCCACCTGAAATTGGCATCATATTCACATTCAACATGTAATATCAACTTAACATAACATAACAAGATTACAGGCTAAGAAAGATTAGTCACCCATAAAAGCCCAAACTAACACCAATCACCACAAAAAAAAAAATCAAAGATGCCCAAAGTTAGTAAAGAACTTATCAATGATGACTTTGAAATTGAGAACAGAATTGGAGCTAACTACCACTCAGGAAAACCATTCCACCCATTAACAACTCTTTGCGAAAAGCTAAAACATCTAATATCTATCCGTGAGAACTCTTTGGTCAACTTCAAACTGTTACTATGTGTCACATGAGAATTAGCTGAAACATGCAAGATATAACAGGAAGTCAAAGCATCACTACCAGGAAGCTTAAAAACCAGAATCATATATCACATACTCTTCTCAACCCAAGCGTGGTCAAATCAAGAATTTGTAACCTAGATTTATAAGAGAGATTCCTTTTTTCGGAAATAAGTCTAGTGCAGGGTTCTAGCTATGGTGGGTGGCGCCTGGTGGACCCGCCCAGGACTTGCAATTCCCACCCAGCACTCGGCTCTAAGAGTCACTCTTCTGCCCAGCACTTGAAAGTTCATTTTGGTTAATTAAGTTTTTAAACAGGTCTCCTTTTAATCTCGCTCTATTTATGTCATCCGCTGATTTACACACATAACATAACATACATTACTCACAATCAAATCCGATCAAAACATCTACACTTTATAGGAATTTAACGCAATTGAACGTACATATTTTCATAAAATCACCCATACATATACATACTCACATGCACACAGTTCAGCTTCACGTTTTAATTCTTGTGAATCACTGCTGGCAGCTTGCCTAGTCCGTCACTTACCATAGAAACAAACTTTAACAAAGTAAATATTACACCCCCAAGGGCCCAAGGTGTGCTTATAGACCAGTCCAAAAGTAAGTAACCAATCACATTTCTTATAAACCCCATAGGCACCTAACATTACAACAGACTGATCTATTTTTTGGATTTGTGAGGAATTTGTTATTAACAAAAGTTGTTGTGTAGTTCATAGGAACATGTGCCGCTAGTTAAGATAAAATACTTATGTATGGCTTTCGTCAAACTATATTGGGTATCCAGATGAAAAGAATACTTTTCCTGCAGAGGGAGGCGTAAGGAGTTTACAGAAGAGGTGGGACGTGGGGTTATCCCATTTAAGATTGAGTAAAGAAGTAAAGACAGACTTGGTCTGAGAAGATGGCAAAGTGGCTGAGTGGGGGGAGTACTCAATAAAGTTGAGGGCGAGTAGGATGGCCTTGGCCTCAGCCGAAAAGATGGACAAGTAGTTTGAAAGCCTGCTACTCAGGGTAATGTCTTGGATGACGGCAGCAGCAGCTGTGTTGTGCCTTTTTAAAGCCATCAATATAGATGGGAGGTGTAGTTTGAGAGTTGGGTCTTTGGATTTGATTGTGGAGATTGATGAAGAGGTCGGGGTGGGTTTGGGTTTTGTGATGAGTGGAGAGGCCCAGGTGGATAGAAAGGAGGTGGGTGGCCCAGGGAGGAAAAGTGGGTCAGGAGAAGGTGCCAAGAGTGGTGGGGTTAATGCCGAGATGGTAGAGGTCGGGATTGATGCGTAAGCTGAAGGGAGGGGATAGGGTTAAAGTCCTATTAATGAGGGTGGAGAAAATGTGGTACCTAATGAGGATGTAAACAGGGTTCTGGGTGTTGGTGAGGGCTCTAAAAGTATAGGAAAGGCTAAGCATTATAGATGACTGATCTATATTCTTAGGTTTTGTGGGGAATTTGATATTGACAAAAGTTGTTGCATAGTTCATAGTAACATGTGCTGCTAGTTAACTTCAAATAATTCTAATAATGTATGGCTTTTGTCGAACGATACTGTATAAAAATAAAAGTGGTAAAAGGTTTGGGCAAAATGAATATTAATGGAAATTGAGAGGAGAGATCCCGTTAAAAAAATATTTCGTTGACAATTTGTTTATAGAAGTGGACTAATTTTGAACAGTTTTTTATAGGAGGGGGTCTAGGAGGTCACCCTGGGCACGCCACTGATTGTCACTGAAGCCCAGCACTCAAATTTGTCTGGCTAGAACCCTGGAATAGACTGAAGCATGTGGATAGAGGATCTGCTTAGAAACACAATGCAAGTTTCGTTCCAGGAATCAAATTCCAGTACTTTTAGAATATGAGCTTGCATCTGTATCATTCTCACTGTACTTACATTTTATGCTAATACTGGATACTTAAATATAACACTGGTAGCCACTAAAGGGCATCGGTATCCTCCAAAAGGAACTTGTGATGCTTTGCAAAGAAATATTCTAATTTTGGAAAGTAATTGACAACATTTTAATTCTCCAGATATTTTTACATTGGTGGAGCCTCAATTATTCTCAGATTTTATGTCTCTTTTACTTGAGAAGTTTGTATTCACCAGTTATTTCTTGTATTCACCATTTATTTATTGTATTTGCCAATCATTTCTTGAATTTACCACTTATTTCTTGTATTTGCCAGTTATTTCTTGTATGAACCTGTTATTTCTTGTATTAACCAGTTATTTCTTGTATTCACCAGTTATTTCTTGTACTCACCAGTTATTTCTTGTATTCACCAGTTAATTCTTGTATTTACCAGCTATTTCTTGTTTCGCCAGTTATTTCTTGTATTTGCTAGTTACTCCTTGTATTCGCCAGTTATTTCTTGTTTTGCCAGTTATTTCTTGCATTTGCTAGTTACTTTTTGTATTCACCATGATGCCTCCCTCATGCTCATGCATGCATTCCTAAAAAAATGAAAGGGAGAAATGGGACCCCACAAGGCTCTGTTTTAGGACCTTTGTCATTCACACTTTATACTATCCCAATAGGTGACATATTGCGGAAGCACAAGATCGAGTATCACATATATGCTGATGATATACAGATTTTCTTAGCCTTTAACCCTAAAGTTCCACTCGATGCTGAATGTGCTTTATTCAAACTGACCTCCTGTGTGCAAGATATCCAACAGTGGATGATTGCAAACAAACTTAAACTTAATGAGGACAAAACAGAGTGTATCATAATCTCTTCATCAAATGCTAGTAAAGCCCTTGAGAACCTCAAGTTTGTATTTGGCAATACTTGCATCTCACCAGTCACTTCAGTTGAAAATCTGGGAGTTGCTTTCGATAATAGAATGTCAATGGACAACCATGTGACACAACTTAGTAAAACAATTAATTATCACATTAGAAACATTGGCAAGATTCGTCGGTACATTGACGTTGAAACCTGTCATTATGTTGTTCGATCACTCATCCTATCACGTTTGGACTACTGTAATTCCCCTTTGAATGGTATTACCATGAAAAATGTAAATCGCCTACAGAAACTCCAAAATAAAGCTGCTAAGCTCATCTTCAGGAAACGTCGTCGTGATCATGCCTCACCCTTGCTCAACAAATTGCATTGGCTCCCTGTGTCACAGCGAATTTTATACAAAACATGTCTTATTGTCTACAAATCCCTGATACATCAATCACCTGAATACATATCCAACAGTCTGAAACTTTATACACCAGCACGATCCCTTCGCTCCTCTTCTGAAAACTTCCTGACTGAACCCAGAACTAACACCAAAGCTGGTTCTAGGGCTTTTTCAGCTGCAGCACCCCATGTTTGGAACTCTTTGCCTTCACACATTCGCCATGCCAGTTCACTTGGACAGTTCAAAACACGTCTCAAGACTTTTCGTTTTTAATCATGTATTACTTACTGAACTTTGGGGCAGCATTCTGGGCGCTTTGTATCCTATGGAAAAGGCGCCTACTACAAATGAACATGGATGGATGGAGAAAACTTTTGAGTATTCGAAAATAATACACTTTCCTCAGCTGGATGGTGCTGTAATGTGTCTAAAACTACATGATACATAAGCATACAAATAGACAGTCTACATAGTAAATTTTTCTGGGTATCAATTTACATAGAATCACGTTGGAACATACAAACACAACATCTCACGAGCCGCTTACATATAAAACAAATATACCAACATTTATATGTACAGACAACAATCGAACAAACAACATACAAACATGTACAACAGGCAAATGACATTCATTCAACTATTCCATCTGACTTTATAACATACATCGTACACAATACTAGCAGTACTTCTGCCCATAATTGTTAATGCCACTAAACCTTACGGATGCAATCGCCATTATACACCACAATACATGGAAAACTTGTCTATGCCACATATCTAAATTTTCCTGAAATATAAGATCAATAACCTTCCACTAACACTCCTGATTCTCTACACCTCACTTCATATATCACATTTTATCTGTCCTCAAATACAGAATATCGAAATAAAACCCTCATACTATATTACACTTGTAACAACATACTATATTACACTTATAACAACATACTATATTACACTTGTAACAACATACTATATTACACTTGTAACAACATACTATATTACACTTGTAACAACATACTAATGGTACTATACAGCTTTAATTCTCTTAAACAAATAACAAGGGTTTCTATGTATCCACCCCCTAACTTATTCTTACCTAGCTATAATAATTATATACAATCCCCTTAATAAATGGACTAGTCCTCTCTGTTACCCTGGCAACCCAACTTCTCTCTGTAGAACCAAAGTGAAATGTACACCCTTTACTAACCTGTGGCAAACATACAGGGTATACCATGTGGTACCTCCTAAAGTCCCTTGGTTTCTTGAACAAAGTCATGATAGTTTAGCTTGAAACCCTGAAGATTCGACTTAACCTTTTCTAATAAAACTTATACCAGGGTGATCTAGACACTTAAGAGTATCAATCAATATTAAACAACATAGAATCCAACTCACCTAAAAGATGAAAGGGAGAACACTTTTGAGTATTCAAAAATAGTATATTTCCCTCAGCTGGATGGTGATGTAACGTGTATCAGCCTCATCAGGCTAGCATCTCATCAGTGCTGGACTGGTTCATTATTAAGAGGGATGGGTGGTTTTACCTCAAAGAGGTATGGTAAATTAAAGTGTGTTTCCAGAATAAAACATTTTTTTAGGGGGGAGGGGGCTTTGGAATACCCTACAAAAACCAGTTATTTCTGGTATTCGCCAGTTACTTCTTGTATTTGCCAGTTTTTGTATTCGCTTGTTACTCCTTGTATTCGCCAGTTACTTCTTGTATTCGCCAGTTCTTGTATTCGCCAGTTATTTCTTGTAATCGCCAGTTACTTCTTGTAATCACCAGTTACTTCTTGTATTCGCCAGTTCTTGTATTCGCCACTTACTCCTTGTATTCGCCAGTCACTTCTTGTATTCGCCAGTTATTTCTTGTATAAGCCAGTTATTTCTTGTATGTGCCAATTATTTCTTGTATGCGCTAGTTATTTCTTGTATTCACCAGTTATTTATTGTATTTATTCTTAATTTTGAAGTTATCGTTTTTCCTCAGCAAACCTAGAAGACAAAGAAGGCACTGCAGAGGCCGGTGAAAGATCTCTTCATTTGCAAATTCATCTACAGCACCTTTCAGTTATCTTGCAACGGACTTAATCATCAAAAGGAGAGCCAATCAGATCATATTATCAGCCATTTTTATAAAACAGAATAACCCCATGTCAGTTTACTTTTTAATGGGATACACCGAAGAGCTGCTCTCCCATTGGCTGAATGAAGTGCCTAGTAAAGATGGAAATTCAAAGTGTTGAGGAGCAGCCAATCTACAAGTGGCTTTGATGCAGTGGGTTCTTTAATTCTGTGTGAACTTTCTCAGAGTCTGTGTGAAGCTTCTTACGGTCTGTGGGAACTTTCCCACGGTCTGTGGGAACGTTCCCATGGTCTGTGGGAACTTTTCCCATGGTCTGTGGAAACTTTCCCACGATCTGTGGGAACTTTCCACGGTCTTTGGGAACTCTCCCACGGTCTTTGGGAACTTTCCCACGGTCTGTGGGAACTTTCCCACCATCTGTAGGAACTTCCCCTGGTCTGTGGGAACTTTGCCACGGTCTGTGGGAACTTTGCCACGGTCTGTGGGAACTTTGCCATGGTCTGTGGGAACTTTGCCACGGCCTGTGGGAACTTTGCCACGGTCTGTGGGAACTTTCTCACGGTCTGTTGAACTTTCTCACTGTCTGTTAAACTTTGTCATGGTCTTTGGAAGGAGCTCTTCATCTTAATCTTATGATCGCTGTGACTGTAGCAGTTTTAGTGGTGTCCTTATGACTGTGAAGAAACTGTTGCGATATCTGTTCAGGAGATGTTAAAGTTGTCACAAGATCTTGTGAAAATGACTGGTGTAGGAAGTCTATACACCCTCAACTGTTTTTACTTTTTAAAATAATAATTCATATATAAATCAGGTGCAGAAATCACAGTTGCTACCCTAATCTGTTTTAGTAACTGTCATTGCATATCTCTATTCAGTACCCAAGTATAACGGCAGCAAAAGGAGAAATTTTCTCCAGCCCTGTATGTTGACTGGCTCTCAAACAATTAGGCAAAAAAAACTTTTGGGGCATGTTTTTGATTATTTTGTTTTTTTAAGTCAGACTTTACTTTTGCCAAGTTTCGTCATTTTGCCATGCATGGTGGCATATACCTTGCTGAATTCTCCTGCCCACAAACATTCTGCAATCCAGAAAGCTAGCCTCCGTTCCATATTTTGACACTGCTCCAAAATTATTTCCTTCCCTGGTGCTAACCAGGCTTTATTAGGCCCTGTACCCAATGGTTGTGTTATTTCAATAAAATACCTATACCTCAACAATTTTAATATTGTTGGTGTTAGTTCTAGTCAGTTCTACACAAATCTGATCAAACTAAATATCTTCACCGTTGAATAAAATGCTTGAACACTTTCTTCACAACAAATATTCCTTTACTATTCTCTTCAGTAGGTGCTTGCAAGAGAAGAGGGTGGTTTTGTATTGTTTAGGTTAGCAGAAGGGTGAAAGGATTAGTTCAGTGGTCGTGCAAGTTCTTCTTATTTAAAAGTGATCTTTAAAAGAAACAAAATGGTTGGATAGGAGATATTCAAGTTTTAGAGTTCTGTCTCATTTGGGTAGAAACTACTCAATGAGCTTTACCAATATAGAGTCTGCCATAGAATGTTGTTGCTCTCGTCCTCACATTCTTCAAGTCTTTATGTATTTTATTATAGTTTTAAAAACATTGGGTATGACAGGAAAGCTGTCAAACCTAATCTAGTAAAGTAACTATAATGTTCTTCCTGACGGAAATATTAACCAAAAAAAGTTGATTAGTAAAAATAGTTTCTATAAAATGCATTAACAACTCTTGAAAAAGTGAGGAGGGTGCCAAATCGTACAGTAGACTTTCAACACCTACAAAACTTGGAATTTGAGTATCACTTCACAGAATAAGAAATTGGAAGTAGTGTCTTCACCATTTTGTTTCTTTTGAACCCAAGGTGAACCTGAATGACCACTGAACTACCTAATCCTTCAATATTTATGGCAGACAACCGGACCCAGGTGTAGGAATAAGTCTCAATTCTAATCTTTCAGTTTATAAAATCTGTGTGCGTCAGCAATATTTAAAGGACCTCTGAGTCAAAACAGGATGACATCTTTTTCGCTGATAGAAATTTTCAAATAACCGGCCTTTAATTTTAATACTCTGTCATTGAAAATTAATCAGTATTCATTACAACTAATTGTGGTCCATAATCATATGATTATGAACCATAATCATATGATTATGAACCATAATCCTATGATTATGAACCATAATCATATGATTATAAACCATAATCCTATGATTATGAACCATAATCATGATTATGAACCATAATCAAATGATTATACACCATAATCCTATGATTATGAACCATAATCCTATGAATATGAACCATAATCATATGATTATGAACCATAATCATATGATTCATATATAATATGGTTCATAATCATATATAATATGATTATGAAGCATAATCATATGATTATGAATCATATTCATATGATTATGAACCATAATCATAGGATTATGAACCATAATCCTATGATTATGAACCATAATCCTATGATTATGAACCATAATCCTATGATTATGAACCATAATCCTATGATTATGAACCATAATCCTATGATTATGAACCATAATCATATGATTATGAATCATATGATTATGAACCATAATCATATGATTATGAACCATATTCATATGATTATGGTTCATAATCATATGATTATGGTTCATAATCATATGATTATGGTTCATAATCATATGATTATGCTTCATAATCATGATTATGAACCATAATCATATGATTATGCTTCATAATCATATGATTATGCTTCATAATCATATTATATATAATTATGAACCATATATATATATGAATCATATGATTATGAATCCTATGATTATGAATCATATTATATATGAATCATATGATTATGAATCCTATGATTATGAATCATATTATATATGACTATATCATATGAATCATAGGATTCATAATCATATGATTATGGTTCATAATCATAGGATTATGAACCATAATCATATGATTATGAACCATAATCATGAACCATAATCATATGATTATGAACCATAATCATATGATTATGCTTCATAATCATATTATATATAATTATGAACCATATTATATATGAATCATATGATTATGAATCCTATGATTATGAATCATATTATATATGATTATATCATATGAATCATAGGATTCATAATCATATGATTATGGTTCATAATCATAGGATTATGAATCATATGATTATGAACCATAATCATGATTATGAACCATAATCATATGATTATGAACCATAATCCTATGATTATGAACCATAATCCTATGATTATGAATCCTATGATTATGAACCATAATCATATGATTATGAACCATAATCATATGATTATGAACCATAATCATATGATTATGAACCATAATCATATGATTCATATATAATATGGTTCATAATCATATGATTATGGTTCATAATCATAGGATTCATAATCATAGGATTATGGTTCATAATCATAGGATTATGGTTCATGATTATGAACCATAATCTTATGATTATGCTTCATAATCATATTATATATAATTATGAACCATATTATATATGAATCATATGATTATGAATCCTATGATTATGAATCATATTATATATGAATCATATGGTTCATAATCCTATGATTATGAACCATAATCATATGATTATGAATCATAATCATATGATTATGAACCATAATCATATGATTATGAATCATAATCATATGATTATGAACCATAATCATATGATTATGAACCATATTCATATGATTATGGTTCATAATCATATGATTATGGTTCATAATCATATGATTATGGTTCATAATCATATGATTATGGTTCATAATCATATGATTATGCTTCATAATCATGATTATGAACCATAATCATATGATTATGCTTCATAATCATATGATCATATTATATATAATTATGAACCATATTATATATGAATCATATGATTATGAATCCTATGATTATGAATCATTTTATATATGAATCATATGATTATGAATCCTATGATTATGAATCATATTATATATGATTATATCATATGAATCATAGGATTCATATGATTATGGTTCATAATCATAGGATTATGAACCATAATCATATGATTATGAACCATAATCATGATAATGAACCATAATCATATGATTATGCTTCATAATCATATGATTATGCTTCATAATCATATTATATATAATTATGAACCATATTATGAATCATATGATTATGAATCCTATGATTATGAATCATATTATATATGATTATATCATATGAATCATAGGATTCATAATCATATGATTATGGTTCATAATCATAGGATTATGAACCATAATCATATGATTATGAACCATAATCATGATTATGAACCATAATCATATGATTATGAACCATAATCTTATGATTATGAACCATAATCCTATGATTATGAATCCTATGATTATGAATCATATGATTATGAACCATAATCCTATGATTATGAACCATAATCATTATTATGAACCATAATCAAATGATTATGAACCATAATCCTATGATTATGAACCATAATCCTATGATTATGAACCATAATCCTATGATTATGAACCATAATCCTATGATTATGAAGCATAATCCTATGATTATGAACCATAATCATATGATTATGAAGCATAATCATATGATTATGAAGCATAATCATATGATTATGGTTCATAATCATAGGATTATGAACCATAATCATATGATTATGAACCATAATCATGATTATGAACCATAATCATATGATTATGCTTCATAATCATATGATTATGCTTCATAATCATATTATATATAATTATGAACCATATTATATATGAATCATATGATTATGGTTCATAATCATGATTATGGTTCATAATCATATGATTATGGTTCATAATCATATGATTATGAACCATAATCATATGATTATGCTTCATAATCATATGATTATGCTTCATAATCATATTATATATAATTATGAACCATATTATATATGAATCATATGATTATGGTTCATAATCATATGAATATGGTTCATAATCATATGATTATGGTTCATAATCATATGATTATGATTCATAATCATATGATTATGGTTCATAATCATAGGATTATGGTTCATAATCATAGGATTATGGTTCATAATCATAGGATTATGGTTCATAATCATAGGATTATGGTTCATAATCATATGATTATGCTTCATAATCATGATTATGAACCATAATCATATGATTATGCTTCATAATTATATGATTATGCTTCATAGTCATATTATATATAACTATGAACCATATTATATATGATTATGAATCCTATGATTATGAATCATATTATATATGAATCATATGATTATGAATCCTATGATTATGAATCATATTATATATGATTATATCATATGAATCATAGGATTCATAATCATATGATTATGGTTCATAATCATAGGATTATGAACCATAATCATATGATTATGAACCATAATCATATGATTATGCTTCATAATCATATGATTATGCTTCATAATCATATTATATATAATTATGAACCATATTATATATGAATCATATGATTATGGTTCATAATCATGATTATGGTTCATAATCATATGATTATGGTTCATAATCATATGATTATGAGCCATAATCATATGATTATGAACCATAATCATATGATTATGAACCATAATCCTATGATTATGAACCATAATCATATGATTATAAACCATAATCCTATGATTATGAACCATAATCATGATTATGAACCATAATCAAATGATTATACACCATAATCCTATGATTATGAACCATAATCCTATGAATATGAACCATAATCATATGATTATGAACCATAATCATATGATTCATATATAATATGGTTCATAATCATATATAATATGATTATGAAGCATAATCATATGATTATGAATCATATTCATATGATTATGAACCATAATCATAGGATTATGAACCATAATCCTATGATTATGAACCATAATCCTATGATTATGAACCATAATCCTATGATTATGAACCATAATCCTATGATTATGAACCATAATCCTATGATTATGAACCATAATCATATGATTATGAATCATAATCATATGATTATGAACCATAATCATATGATTATGAACCATATTCATATGATTATGGTTCATAATCATATGATTATGCTTCATAATCATATGATTATGCTTCATAATCATATGATTATGCTTCATAATCATGATTATGAACCATAATCATATGATTATGCTTCATAATCATATGATTATGCTTCATAATCATATTATATATAATTATGAACCATATTATATATGAATCATATGATTATGAATCCTATGATTATGAATCATATTATATATGAATCATATGATTATGAATCCTATGATTATGAATCATATTATATATGACTATATCATATGAATCATAGGATTCATAATCATATGATTATGGTTCATAATCATAGGATTATGAACCATAATCATATGATTATGAACCATAATCATGAACCATAATCATATGATTATGCTTCATAATCATATGATTATGCTTCATAATCATATTATATATAATTATGAACCATATTATATATGAATCATATGATTATGAATCCTATGATTATGAATCATATTATATATGATTATATCATATGAATCATAGGATTCATAATCATATGATTATGGTTCATAATCATAGGATTATGAATCATATGATTATGAACCATAATCATGATTATGAACCATAATCATATGATTATGAACCATAATCCTATGATTATGAACCATAATCCTATGATTATGAATCCTATGATTATGAACCATAATCATATGATTATGAACCATAATCATATGATTATGAACCATAATCATATGATTATGAACCATAATCATATGATTCATATATAATATGGTTCATAATCATATGATTATGGTTCATAATCATAGGATTCATAATCATAGGATTATGGTTCATAATCATAGGATTATGGTTCATGATTATGAACCATAATCTTATGATTATGCTTCATAATCATATTATATATAATTATGAACCATATTATATATGAATCATATGATTATGAATCCTATGATTATGAATCATATTATATATGAATCATATGGTTCATAATCCTATGATTATGAACCATAATCATATGATTATGAATCATAATCATATGATTATGAACCATAATCATATGATTATGAACCATATTCATATGATTATGGTTCATAATCATATGATTATGGTTCATAATCATATGATTATGGTTCATAATCATATGATTATGGTTCATAATCATATGATTATGGTTCATAATCATGATTATGAACCATAATCATATGATTATGCTTCATAATCATATTATATATAATTATGAACCATATTATATATGAATCATATGATTATGAATCCTATGATTATGAATCATATTATATATGAATCATATGATTATGAATCCTATGATTATGAATCATATTATATATGATTATATCATATGAATCATAGGATTCATATGATTATGGTTCATAATCATAGGATTATGAACCATAATCATATGATTATGAACCATAATCATGATAATGAACCATAATCATATGATTATGCTTCATAATCATATGATTATGCTTCATAATCATATTATATATAATTATGAACCATATTATGAATCATATGATTATGAATCCTATGATTATGAATCATATTATATATGATTATATCATATGAATCATAGGATTCATAATCATATGATTATGGTTCATAATCATAGGATTATGAACCATAATCATATGATTATGAACCATAATCATGATTATGAACCATAATCATATGATTATGAACCATAATCTTATGATTATGAACCATAATCCTATGATTATGAATCCTATGATTATGAATCATATGATTATGAACCATAATCCTATGATTATGAACCATAATCATTATTATGAACCATAATCAAATGATTATGAACCATAATCCTATGATTATGAACCATAATCCTATGATTATGAACCATAATCCTATGATTATGAACCATAATCCTATGATTATGAAGCATAATCCTATGATTATGAACCATAATCATATGATTATGAAGCATAATCATATGATTATGAAGCATAATCATATGATTATGGTTCATAATCATAGGATTATGAACCATAATCATATGATTATGAACCATAATCATGATTATGAACCATAATCATATGATTATGCTTCATAATCATATGATTATGCTTCATAATCATATTATATATAATTATGAACCATATTATATATGAATCATATGATTATGGTTCATAATCATGATTATGGTTCATAATCATATGATTCATAATCATATGATTATGAACCATAATCATATGATTATGCTTCATAATCATATGATTATGCTTCATAATCATATTATATATAATTATGAACCATATTATATATGAATCATATGATTATGGTTCATAATCATATGAATATGGTTCATAATCATATGATTATGGTTCATAATCATATGATTATGATTCATAATCATATGATTATGGTTCATAATCATAGGATTATGGTTCATAATCATAGGATTATGGTTCATAATCATAGGATTATGGTTCATAATCATAGGATTATGGTTCATAATCATAGGATTATGGTTTATAATCATATGATTATGCTTCATAATCATGATTATGAACCATAATCATATGATTATGCTTCATAATTATATGATTATGCTTCATAGTCATATTATATATAACTATGAACCATATTATATATGATTATGAATCCTATGATTATGAATCATATTATATATGAATCATATGATTATGAATCCTATGATTATGAATCATATTATATATGATTATATCATATGAATCATAGGATTCATAATCATATGATTATGGTTCATAATCATAGGATTATGAACCATAATCATATGATTATGAACCATAATCATATGATTATGCTTCATAATCATATGATTATGCTTCATAATCATATTATATATAATTATGAACCATATTATATATGAATCATATGATTATGGTTCATAATCATGATTATGGTTCATAATCATATGATTATGGTTCATAATCATATGATTATGAGCCATAATCATATGATTATGAATCATATGATTATGAACCATAATCATATGATTATGAACCATAATCATATGATTATGAATCATAATCATATGATTATGAACCATAATCATATGATTATGAATCATGATTATGAATTATATGATTATGAACCCATCATTATATGATTATGAACCATAATCATATGGTTATGTTCTCATAATCATGATTATGAACTCATAATCATGATTATGAACTCATAATCATGATTATGAACTCATGTGAATATGAACCCATAATCATGATTATGAACCCATAATCATGATTATGAACCCATTTTCATGATTATGAACCCATTTTCATATAAACCCATAATCATATGGTTATGAACCCATAATCATATGATTATGAACCCATAATCATATGATTATGAACCATCAGAAACTGCAGGTGCTTTTAATGTAACTCAGTTGTGTTCAGAATTTGATGTTCTTCCTTGTGAATATTAAATCTTTACCTAATTATACCTTGTCAATGTAAAAGGGAGTGAATGAGAAGCTATATAACCTCATTCTGGGGTATGTTAAACAATACAGAAAAGATTTTTTTTTTTTTTTTAATATTGATGGGTAATTTGCATATTTATGGCAGCCATTTTGATTATTCATGATCTCATATTGGGACTGGCTTAATGTAAGATCGGAACACTTAACAACTGTTTCAATAGCTCCTTTCTGTGCGCTACTGGAAATGTCTTACCATTCCTCCCACTACTGATAATGACTTGCCATGCCTTCGTCTACTGAAGATGATGTGCCATGCCCTCCCCTACTGCAGATGACGTGCCATACTTTGTCCTACTGGAGATGATGAGCCATGCCTTGCCCTACTGGAAGTAATATGCCATGCCTCACCCCTACTGGATGTGCCATGCCTCGCCCTATACTGGAGGTGACGTACCATGTTTTGCCCAACTGGTGATGTCCTATTCCTCCTGATAATTTCTTGCCAAGCCTCCCCCTACTGGCTCGCCCTGCTGGAGATGACATGTCATGCCTCCCCCTATTGATAATGACTTAACATGCCTCTCCCTATTGACAGTGACATCCCGTGCCTCCTACTGGAAATGACATGCCATGACCAGGGAGTTGCAATGCCATAACTTGTCCCACTGAAAATAAGACCTGTGACTCCCTTACCCTCCCCTACTAGCATTTCCATGCCTCTCCCTGCTAGCAATGTTCGGCCTGTCCCTTTCTTCTTGTAATGCACTACCTAGCTCCTATGCTGACAATACGATGCCTCACTCCTGCTGACAACATTACGACTCCCCCGACTGATGCCGTTCCTTCCTTTACCGTCGATCCTTCCGTCTGCGATGTTATGCCTTCCCCTACTGACAATATCATTTCTTCTAGTAATGATATGCCCACCCCCTCTCGCCCTGCCTATACTGTTATATGGAGATGAATTTTGTCTTATTACGCATGGCCAAAAGGTGGAAGATGTTTGAATTTTAGGGCACAAAATTTGAGAAGCAACCTTATATTTATTTATATGAGTAACATATGATAAACCTTTAATATTAAAGCATGTACACCAGATGTGTCGTGGCATGGCCATGATATTGGCAACATGGGATAGAACTTAAAAATAAATAAATGAATTTGAAAATCCTTTCCGGAAAGTTGGTTAAAATTGTTGATGACCATTTTTTTTCCCTTTTTGATATGAATTTGCAGCCACGAAAATTGAAAAATACAGATTCAGAAAAATCATAATGTACATATCAGAATTCAGAAAATTGAATGCCTGTGCCCCAGAAAAAGTTTAATTACCCATTGAGGGCCTCAAATCCTTGTTTGGTGCAAGGCACAAAGTGAGATGCATAGCCATGTGCATGATAGTGCCTCAAATAATGTAAAAAGCAAATAGAAATTTCACACGTCTCAAATCCACACTTGGCTTCTCTTTTAGGGCGATATTTGTTTTACTTTGTAATATTTCATTCAGGCTGTCAGGGGTGGCGGAATATGTTTGATTCTGAGGGGCACAGGACTTGGGGGAACTTTCCAAACTGTATTTTGAAAGCATGTACTCCCAGCATTATAATTGTAGGGGCAATTATTGCACACACACCCTGACCACAGCGGAAAATCTGTAACTTTTATCGATATTAAGAGATATAACAGGACCAAAGTTCGAACCAATGGAAAATTTCATACCTAGGTCTGCACAACCTAGGAAATTTATAGATCTTAAGCCTCTTACATAATATCAATTCAACTCGATACAACCTTATATATTAGAAAAGATACCCCAAATTCACCCTCAGTCCTCAGTGAGTCATAGTGGCGAAACTAGGGCCCTTTGGGCCGGGGAGCCCTGCAGGCCCCTATACTGGGGTGTAATTTTTTACGGGGCCCGCACTGTAAGTTTTTCTCCAGACCTCAAATCAAAGGTGCTCCAATACTGAAATTTGGGTTGTTTGCATATCGGCAAATGTTTGTGATATTACTGTCAATAAAAAGATCAGTTGTAATAAGGCGACTTGTATTTAAGTTAATATCTGACACCAGGTTTATCTCTGTATACAGGTACAGGGCCACTTTTTGAACTTTGAAAAGAAGATGGGACTGGGGGCAGGTCAGTTTACGACAAGGACCTGGGTCCTCATTGGTTATGATGCGATGAAACCTATGTAGTCATGCTGGCTGTATGTATGTATGGTGAACCTGTTTAGACCCACCAACTGATGACATTCGTATGTTTACACACCTTCAAAGTGATGACCCACACACAACCGATGATGTCCTCGATTGTTTTGTTCTAAAAATGGCTTGTTTTCAAAACTATTATGACTAAAACACTACTCTAGTTCAGTATTTTCACATTTCAGTACATGTCACCTGTTAGATGTGATAAGTTAAAATTATGTGTGTAACCTAATAAGAAAAGTTAAAAACCGGAAATGACGTAAGCATCACAAGAGGTTCACTTCTGCATTTATTTATGGGACGATACCTTTCCTTTAACGAATGCTGATTGAATATTTTTAATTTGACATAATTATCAATCGATTTTAAAGCAACTGTGCTGCCTCTTATATTTATCACAGGTTCTGAAATGATTGAATCCCAACTGTAAATGCCAGATATCGTGTTAACGTAGATAGCCTACCGTCAAGATAAGAAATATAGTAGAATCCAATGTTTCTGATTGGTCGAAATGCAGTTTACATAATCACCAACCATGCACTGGCAAGCCAATTGATTACCGCTTCAGAAGTTACGTTACTAGTATGATCTATGTTTTTCAGTGAAGGTCAAGCAATCTTTTCGAGACAAGATTCCTTTTTTAGGGATTAGATAATGCATTTTGTTGACAAGCTGAGAAAGACTTGCACAGAAAAATGTTACCATTGGACCTTTCGTGACAAAGACTACTGTATGCTGACCATTCTAAAGAGCAACTGATATCTGAAAAAGAGAGATGCAAATGATGTGGCATCATGGCATGACGTAATACACACTTGAAAGGTGCCCTCATTAGGTACCCTCATAAGGTGCCGTCATAAGGTGCCCTCATTAAGGTGCCGTCATAAGGTGCCCTCATAAGGTGCCGTCGTAAGGTGCCCTCGTAAGGTCTCCTCATAAGGTGCCCTCATAAGGTGCCGTCATAAGGTGCCCTCATAAGGTGCCCTCACAAGGTGCCCTCACAAGGTGCCGTCACAAGGTGCCGTCACAAGGTGCCGTCACAAGGTGCCGTCACAAGGGGCCCTCACAAGGTGCCGTCACAAGGGGCCCTCACAAGGGGCCCTCATAAGGGGCCCTCATAAGGGGCCCTCATAAGGGGCCCTTAGTTACAAGATATGTTTTTGTTACAGCACATTTGTTTGATTGAATGTGAAACAGATTTGCACCAAAGTACATATCATATTACTTGCCAATTTGTATAAGTACTCCCAAGCTCATGTAAGTCACGATCTTATTTGTTATTACTCTGGAGTGTAGCCAGTGGCGTGGCGGGTTATGTTTCACTGGGAATTTTGGTGCACCCCTCCCCCCCCCCCCTCTCTCCTCTATAAAAAGCTTGTAAGAGTAAAACGTTGGGCACATAGAAGTAAATTGGCATGAACTGTTTAGGAAATTGCCTTAAAATCAGTGTTTCGAATCTAGGAACCGTTGAAGCCCTGGAAGGGGTCCAGGGGGGCGAAGCCTCCGGAAGTGCTGCTTTGGTAAAATTTCAGAAAATAAAAGGAAATTTCCTAAAAATGAAGGAAATTTCCCCAGCAATTGAAGAAAATTTCCCAAAGTATGAACTTCCCAAAGTATGAACTTCCCAAATATTGAAGGAAATTTCCCGAAAATGAAGGAAATTTCCCGAAAACGATTGAAATTTCCCAAAAACGAATGAAATTACCTAAAAAATGAAGAAAATTGAAGGAAACTGCCTAAATATTAAAGAGATTATTGCGAAAATTTCCACACAATAATGAAATTTCTCCAAGTATGAAGAAAACTTCCCGAACATTGAAGAAATTATCCCCAAAATGAAGGAAATTACATGAAAATGAAAACAAATTTCACGAAAACAAGGAAAATTCATGATAATTGGAGATTTCCCTGAAACAGTGAAAATGCAGATTTCCGAAAGAAAATAAATTTGTAACACGTTTATTATTAGGGGGCTTAAAATTGTGTCAACTCTAGGCATACTACAGGGGCGAAGGTATTCCTAACATTGGGGAGGTATTCCTCACATTGGGGAGGCATTCCTCAAATTGGGGAGGCATTCCTTACATTGGGGAGGCATTCCTTACATTGGGGAGGCATTCCTTACATTGGGGAGGCATTCCTTACATTGGGTAGGCATTCCTCACATTGGGAGGCATTCCTTACATTGGGTAGGCATTCTTCACAATGGGGAAGCATTCGTCACATTGGGGAGTTATTCCTAACATTGGATAGGCATTCCTCACACTGGGGAGGCATCCCTCACATTGGGTGAGCATTCCTCACATTGAGGAGGCATTCCTCACGTCGGGTAGGCATTCCTCACATTAGATAGGCATTCCTTACATTGGGGAAGCGTTCCCCACATCAGAGAGGATTTACCCCATGTTAGGATGGTTATTCCATCCCCTGTCAAGCAAATCCTGGCACCACTTCTGGGCGAGTACATACATTTACAGCCAATAATTTTTGCCAAAATCGTTTTTGTGCAAAATTGGGTTGATTTGGTTTTTAAATTTGCAAACAGCCTTTTGACCCAAATCAAATTGGCTTGAATCAAGTTTATATCTGGCCAGATCATACTTTATTTGTATATCAAATAAAGTATTATATCTGGCTTTATCTGGCCAGATCAAACTTTATTTGTATATCAAATTGACTTTAATCAAGGTTATATCTGGCCAATAATATATTTTTTAATTTGCAAACAGCCTTTTGCCCAAACACCTTGCTTGTCCATGAATTGTAAGGTTCTTCCAGAAGTTTTCCTTATCCCCCTCCCTTTTTCTTCCTGTATGTTTTCATGAATATTGGAACAAATGATAGGAAACACCAGAAAATTATGGCAATGACACTTTAAATATAGGCAAATATAACAATGAAAAAAAATTAGAAAGTATAATTACTATAATTTCAAATAATTTTATTCAGTTATCATTCCATACAAAATATCTTATCTTAAGGCAGTATTTCAGGAACTTCATAAAGACCATTGAAAGACAATGCAGAGTGATGTCACATATAAAGGCAAATCTAATCTATACATAACATAACAAATTATCAAGGTGATACAGATTATCATAGCATGTCAGTATATTCTTTGCTATTGTACTAAAATCCTAAATAGCTAGGGGAGAGGAGGGGCGAGGAAGATTGAACAGGAGATCTGATGCCTGAAGGGGCCTGCACATTTAACAAGCAAAGAGGTCTTGAGTTAAAAGGATAATTACAGGGAATTTTCATTTCATGAATATGGTACAATACTTTTAAAAAACAAATCAGTAAAAAAAAAATTCATGTTGATATCTTTCAGTTTAGAATTTATTACATTTCAAAGATTTCCCCAGTGTGTTGAAAAGTTACCTTGTAGTGTACAATACAGTGTACAAATGTATCAGCAAATAAAACAAATTTCAGGTGCTATGAATTTCTTGAAGACAAATAGGAAATATGCTGTGGTAAATTAAGTTTCCATCAAAGTCATCTTTTATTAAAGCGGACTTTAAAAGTAACAAAATGTTGAAGAAACTACCTCAATATCGTATTTCGTTAAGGAGCTATAATGGGATAAACACGCTTGACCACCGAACTAATCCTTCAACATTCTTCTCAAGTTTCGTCAGGTAAAGCCATCTTTATCCACCGCGTCTTCTTCAAGAACCTTGGCTGCTAAAGATTGGACATCCTTTAAAATTGCACTGAAAGAAGCTGAAATTAAAATAAAAATTGTACCAAGATCTGATGACAAGCTTTTCATGGTAAAATCCCAGAGTATAATAGCAGTACAATTTTGGGCAAAATGTGTTTCTTGCAATACAATTTTAATCTGTTATCAAAATAATAGATTTTTCTAATTATTTTGATGATTTTATAAATTTGGTTTAAATAATTGCAACTGACAAAAAATTGTTAATTTTTTGCACTAAAAATAAAATTTTAGTCCAAGAATATAATTTTTTTATGAAAACGAATAATCTTAAGAAATGCATTTTTTATTATAAAACTATTCTGAACTTATTCTATGAAACTCTATATAGCAATACTAGGATTTTTCTCTTTCAATTTTAATAAATTTCAAAATTGGGAAAAAAGATATGCAGAAATGACAGGTATAGGGATGTTTCAGCTGATGTCATAGTAATAGTAATTATTCTATATAGCGCCCTTTCTATACAAGTATATTCAAGAGCACTTTACAAACATCAGAGCTTTAGAACAGAGGAGAGCTGCCCAAACGGCGCATCATCCATCCATTAGCTCAGGGAAGTGAATGAACATTGTGTTTTCACGCTTCTCTTCCTGAGTAGTGTTCAGAGAACCAGGTAGGGTGTGACTGTCCTACCATCAGGACCGACGGCTTAACGTCCCCTCTGAAGGACAGTACCATTCAACCATTGCCACTTCTCTCAACAGCTGAATGAGGAAGCAGGACGATGTACTTCCGCTTTGATGATCGGCGTATCTGTCTGCATAGCGGTGGAAAAACGGGTTGGATCTGACCGGGATTAGACCTCCAGCATCTCAGTCGTGCGCTCTACCAACTGAGCTGTTTAACTCCCTATGAGGTCACATGACTTTGTTTACATCGTCATTTTGTAAGACAGACTGCCATCTGCTGTACACTCACATATGTTTGCATGTTGTTATGTAAGATTACTTTTGTAAGTAGTATGCCGGAATCTTGCTATGCCATTGTTGCACTGACTAATAGACGCGTTTAGAATCCACTGATTAAGATTACTTGAAGTACTTAAAGGGTAATTATTTTCTTAAAAATAACATTTTATAGTAAAAAATTAATTCATCTGGACAGTTCATTTGAACCAGTGCCTGTTTATAGGCCCAACACATGTTTTACAAACCTGTATCTTTAACAGAACCCCCTGGTGGGTTATTTTCTTGGTCCTCGAGGAAAAGACCCTTAGCGGCAGAGCGGTATGACTTGTACTTGGTGATGAGGCCTTCTTGTTTCAACGTCGTCTAAACAAAAATGAAATAAGAAATGCACATTCAAATCCTAAAGATTACAATTGCTCATTATGTCCAAATTTCTATTAAACATATTCTGTCCACTTCCCACAGGAACCTCAAATTCTGCAGTGATATTTTCAAGACTATATTTGATGCAATTTAATCACCCCAGTGCAGCTTCTCAGTGTATTCCTATGCTGCTGCTTAAGTGGCACAGTAGATCAAAATTCCAACCACTTAAGGAACAAATTGATGATTTTTTTTTCTCAAATGAAAACACAATATTGACTCATCAATGATCCAACTTGTTCTGCAATCTTCTGTAACAAGGTATGATGATCGAGTCGGGGTATGTGGTGTAGCTTTGTTGAATTGTCAGTAAAAATATATCACAGTTTTGGTCCATTCGAATGTTTTGTGACCCACCCGAATTCCAGCAGGTGTACCAGCAAAACGTAAAATGTCCGATCATCGGTACTGGTCGAAATAAACTTCAATAAATTGTTTTTCTAAACTGCAGAATTAATGTATGAAATGAAACATCTAATTAGTGGAAACGGGGTTAAATTAACAATTGCTAATCATCAAAATTTTGTCAAACTTTGCTAAGGTGGGAAACATCAGGGGTGGTTAAAATATGGGTCAAATTTCTGTGAAGAGGCAGAGTAATCTTTAACATATCTCCAATCAAATTTTATCAGGACTTTCTCATCATTCTCAGTGAATGAGATTTAGAAAAGAAATTAAAAAAATTATTAAGATTTTTAGATCTGTCTGGTATGTTATACATCACAAATTAAAGAATTAGTTCAGGGGTCAAGCAAGTCTTACCTTATATAATAGAGGACTTCAAAAGAAACAAAATAGTGAAGACAGCATTCAAAAATCTTATTCCGTTAAGGAGATATCTAAGTTTAAATGTTGGTATCATTTGTGTAGAAACGACTGAAATTAGACTAGTTGTGATGTCATAGCCTCAGATTCCTCAGTCTTGATGTATTCTATCATATTTTGTCCTGTGAATAAGTTGATTAAAAACCATGAGATGTCAAAAAACTGGTAAAACTGAATCTGCGAAGGGTATTTATAATTTACCACCTAAAGAAAGTTCGAGGAAAAATAATTGTCAAAATGTCGCAGAATGTCACAAATTTTTGTACAATGAAATTTTGTCACAAAATGTCACAGATGAGCCATTCTCAGCTGTTGTTTTTGTACCATGAAATTTTAGTCTTTTTCCTATACATCTGCATGTTAATTTGCCATGATTTGCAAGCCCCTCCCCCCAAATGGAGAGATATTAAATACCCCAGAAGGAACATTAATTCTTATCATTATAGTTTTTTTTAAATACGACAAAAGCACCTTCACTTTACGGGTTATAGCAAAGCAAAACTTGAAGAATCTTTAATATATGCAAAAGTTGTGATGTATGAAAAAAAAAGTAGCTCAAAATCTTTAATGCAATTTTTTTTAATTTTCTGTCCTAACCTTCAGTCACTGACAATCATCAGGCAGTTTTATCCTGATTTCTCATTTTGTGATACTTTAAATCCAGTTTTGTACAAATAAAGCTTTTACATGTAATATGAAATAAATTACAAATCACCTTAGGAAATAGCATCAATTATTCAAAAAAATTCAACGAAAATTTCAACGTGAAAACTCTTTTGTTCTACTACATCACATGACCTCCCATCCACCTTCCCATGAGTAGTGCATTGTTTTTCTCAACATCTTTGAGTTTGTTTTTGACGTGTTCCATCTCTCCTTGGGCATAAATAAAGATTCAAATACAATATGAAAAAAAAATTACAAATCACTTTGGCAAAAAGTATTAACTTTTCCAAATAAATTATAAAAAAATGTAAAATCTTTTGTTCTCCAACACAACATGACCTCCCTTCCACCTTACCATGAGTAGTGCGTTGTCCTTTCGACATCTTTGAGTTTCTTTTTGACATGTTCCATCTCTCCTTGGAGATAAGTCTCCCTCGCCTGAATGCTTTCAGCTGCTTGCTCTTTTTCTCGTGCTAACTGTCTCTCCTTCTGCTTTTGTGATACAACTAGAAAGAAAAGTAAAACTATTTGAAGGTCTACAGACAGGTACAAATGCTTTCTGTTCAACCACTGACTCAAAGAGCATTCAAATCTGAGTTTAATTGCTTTTGAATTTTGAAAATAACGTGCACTTTTGAAGTACATGTAATCAAAGTTTGAATTATTTTTTATATATAAACCAGACAACGCAAACGATACAAATCCCCTCACCGCTCATAACATGCTTTCCAGCCTCTGTCACACCTGCCATCCAACCCTCTGTTCCACTTGCCATACCATGCTACTTCCCTTCCTATAGGAAATCATACTAGAAAATCCAGATGCCATTTCACCACATGACCCATATGTTCTCACACCTGCAATCAAGATGACATCCAACCATATGACTTGTCACCCTGTCCCACATGCCATCCCTCCATCTACCATGCACCATTCCACTCTGTCCCACATGCCATGACTCCTTGTACCAAGTGCAATCCCACCCTGTGTCACAGGCCATTTCCATGCAATCCTACCCACTCCCATATGAAATCCAGATGCCTTCCATTGCAGGTCATCCTTTTTCAGATACCATGCCACCCTGTCCCACATGTCATCCCACTCTGTCCCCAATGTCATCCCACCCTGTCCCCAATGTCATCCCACCCTGTCCCCATGCTATCCCACATGCCATCCCAGCCTGTCATAAATTCCATGACACCACCTTGTTTCATATGTCATGCCACCCTGTCCCACATGCCAGCCATCCCTCCCTGTCTTGGATGCCATAACATCGTATCCCACATTCCTTGACACCCTGTTCCACATGTCAACCTGTCCCACATGTCATCCCACCCTGTCCCCATGCTATCCCACATGCCATCCCAGCCTGTCATAAATTCCATGACACCACCTTTTTTCATATGTCATGCTACCCTGTCCCACATGCCATCCCTGCCTGTTTTAGATGCCATGACATCCTATCCCACATTCCTTGACACCCTGTTCCACATATCATCCTGTCCCACATGCCATCTTACCCTGCCCCATTTTTCATTCCATCCTGTCCCCATGCCATCCCACCTTCCTCCCCAATTCTACTAATCATTATGCCATCTTCCACCAGAAATTATTTCCTCCCATCCCATCACTTAGAACTACATGTATCAACCCAACATTCACCTGCCACTCCCCCTTCATCTGCCATCAATTAATCTACCATCCTCCATTCACTTACCATCCTCCACTCCCCAACATGCCCCATTTATCTTCCATCCCCGTTCCACCTACCACCCCACCCACCATTTGCCATCCACTCATCTCCCAAATATACTCTTAACCAACTAATCATTCCAACCTTCAATATAACCTTCACTTACTCCAATGCAGCACAGACCCCACCCCCACGCCATAACTTAAATCTGACACTCCGAATAAAAACATGTTTAACTCTTTTCCCCTTATCAACTAGATAAACTCATCATAGAGCTGAACTATCTACCAAATCACAATAAAAATTCATTGTTGATTACATTGGAGTTAATCAGAATCTATGTTTCCACTCTATTCAAGCCAAGACTTATTGTGTTTTCCCTAGTCATTCCCAAGACACTTCATTCATTATAGATTCCATTCAGTCATCATGCTCTATTATTCAATTTTTTTTTTTTCCATCCCAGAACATAAATTTTACTTGCTATTCAAGTGTGGAATGCATTTGTTCTAAAAAAGTTTCAAAGCAAGATTTTCCTTTATATACATTTCTTTCATAAAAATAGTTGGAATTCCTTTTCTAGGGCAGCAATCTTTTGTTCCCCATTAGCTGAACAATGCAAAAGGCCGGACGGGCGATAGATATGGATGGACCGGACAAACGGACGGACGGATGGATGGACGGACAGATGGATGGATGGACAGACGGAAGAATGGATGGACGGACGAATGGTAAAGATGCTATATCCTTACTTCACCAACTTCGTTGGCGAGGGCACCAACTTCATTGGTGGGTTCACCAACTTTGTTGGAGAGGGGATAATAAAATTTGATGTATGAACAGGAAAACACCTCAAAATGCTTTTCTCTTTCATATGAATCCACATGACTAATCACCAGGACTCAAATTTGGGTCAAATTTTTGTTTTATACTGTAGCTGTGCATTGACCTTTTAACCCTTACTCTACTAGCACTTTTTTTTAAATGCGCCTGGGAGGCGGAGTCAAAGACAGGGCACCCAAAACAGCAATAATATCACTGCGTGGTAGAGTAAGGGTTAAGCACAGGCCAATTTTTAAAGGGTTCTCTGTCTTCAGAGCAGCAACGGGCTCATTCCACTTCAGTGACCTGGTGGGCCGCACACCGGGACCACGTTGCATACATTTTCGAGTTAAAACACTTGTCGCGGGTTGATTGGCCCTTACTATACCAGCACTTTTTTTAAATTGCGCCTGGGAGGCAGAGTCAAAGATGGGCCATCCAAAACGGCGATATTATCGCTGGGTGGTAGAGTAAAGGTTAAAGGAATATTCCCATGAAATTTCACTTTCAAGTATATGATAGAAGAGCGTTAAAGAAACAATTCGCTTTAAAAATCGGGCTGATATCTTATTCCATTTAGTAGTTACTGCATTTTAAAGATTTTACCAGTGTGTTAAAAAGTTACCTCAAAGTGTGATATGTCATATTTACAAATCCAAGATAAATCTATTTCTATTAAATAAAAATTCATTTAGAGTGTAAGGTAGGTACATCACCAGATTAGTAAAGCATATTCTTGCAATGTGCAAAATATAAACCTTTTCAAACCGAGTTTAGCCGAACCTGATTTCTTCAATACTTTGACCAATCAAATGCGGGGAGAACTTTTCCTTTGTTTCTCAACCAATCAGGTGTAGGTTAGAGGGGAAAAAAATGTAACCAGCAATGCGCATGCGTATTTCCTTCATGTACAACGCATGTATGATACATGCGCTTGAAAACATTTTTTCATACGCTTGGTTCCATACCGAGTGTGAATTGTGCAGACGAGCCAAGATTCCACCAGTATTCTATTGGTCAATAAGGTTCTTCCAGTATACGATGGATCCATTATGGACACGTGAATCTCGGCCATGTGACATTGTTTAAATTAGTTATCCAGGAATTGTCGATTCAGATTTGAAAAGGTCTATACCTCATCTCAATAATTATTCAAGGAATGTTTCCAATCATTTAGAGAGAGATTTTCAAAGAACTACATAAGAATGTCTTAAATCTGCCTTTATGACATCACATTTTACACTGCGAGGTCTCTTTTTAACACACTTACGCAATCTGTGAAATGCAATACTTTTAAATAGAAAAAGATACCAACATGATTTTTACACCAATTGTGCTGTAAATGCACTAACTCTTAAATGGAAAAAGATGCCACTGTAATTTTTGCACTAAATTGTTTCTTTAATAGTCCTCTGTCATAGGCTTTTCAACACACTCACACAATCTTTGAAATGCAATAGCTTTCAAACGGAAAAAGAGGCCACCATGATTTGTACACCAAATTGTTTCTTTAATAGTCCTCTCTCATAGGATTTTCAACACACTCGCACAATCTTCGAAATGCACTAACTCCTAAACGGAAAAAAATGCCACCATGATTTTTACACCAAATTCTTTCTTTAATAGTCTTCTATCATGCATATGAAATTGAAAATTCATGGGAATATTCCTTTAAGGTCTAGGGTTTACCTGCTTTGGCGTGTTCTCGTCTTGCCTCGTTCAATCTCTTCTCCATTTCTCTGAAGTGCTCCTTGTACGTTACCTCTAAGGCTTGACACCTCTCATCCGATGCTACAAGGAGAAAAAAAAATAACTGTGATTCCCAGCATCAAAATTTTAAAGGTATATGGACAAGTAGGTTTAGAGGAGTATTACATTTTGACTAGAATAGACCCTTTTAAGTCTGAATCTGCAATTTGTGGATAACTTATTTAAATAATGTCACACGGCCGGAATTCATGTGTCCATAATGGACCAATCATATACTAGAGGAATCTTACTGACCAATAAAATACTGGAGGAATCTTGGCTGTCTGCACAATTCACGCACGGTATGGGACCATGCTTATAAAAAAATGTTTTCAAGCGCATGTATCATATGTGTGTTACACATGAAGACGTGTAGTGCTGCTTACATTTTTTCCTCAAATCTGCACCTGATTGAGAGCATGGTGGTTCGCACCCCAAGTGGTGTTGGAGAGGAGGCGGAGAATGTTGAGGGAGCTGTTACATTTCTGTTTCAGGTTAGTGATGTGTTGCTTGTAGGAGAGCTTGAGTCCAGGGTTAAACCCAGGAACTTCGTGTATTCAAGTTTAGGGATGCGATTGCCATTGAGCACAAGGTTTGGGTTGGGGTGGAGGTTGTTGAAATAAGAGAAGTGCATGCAGACTGTCTTGTTTTGAAGAATTTAAAACTGTTATTGTTGCATTAGACTTGCAGCTGGTTAAGGCTGAATTGGAGTCTATTTTCAAGAAGAGGAAAGCTAAGGGAGGAGTAGAAGATGGTAAAGTCGTCCACGTAGAGGGTACGTTTGATGTTGGACCAAGGTTGTCCGCGATGTCATTAATGCTGAGGTTAAAGAGAGTGAGAGAGAGGATGCTGCCATGGGGGACACCTTCTTCTTGGGAGTAGGGGTTGGAGAGGGTGTGGCCAATACGAACTTGGAACTGCCTGGGTGAGAGGAAGTTTTGAATAAAGATGGGGAGATGGCCTCTGAGGCCAATGGTGTGAACTTCGCGGATAATGCCGTACTTCCAAGTAGTGTCGAAAGCTTTTTTGAGGTCCAAAAAAATGGCAATGAGGTGGTTCCTTTTTTGCAAAAGATTCCCGGATAGTGGTGTCGAGCGTAATTAAGTGGTCTAGGGTATTGCAACGTTTCTGAAAGCCGCTTTGGTGAGGGGAGAGGATTCTGTTGGTATCAAGGAACCAGTTTAGTCTCTGATTATTGATCCTTTCCATAATTTTACAAAGACAGCAGGTAAGGGCGATGGGGCGGTGGCTGAGGGGTCGGTATCGTCCTTCCCCGGTTTAAGGACGGGGATGACAATAGCTGTCCTTCAGATGGGGGAAAGGAGTGTGAGGACCAAATGTGGTTGAGGATGGTGAGTAGGGTAGTGGTGGCCTTGTTGGGGAGGTGTTTCAGGAACTGGTAGGGGATGTTATCTGGGCCCTTGAAAGTGCAGCCAGCATCGTGGATGGCTTGGTTTAATTCAGAAAGGGTGAGAGGGGTGTTGTAGCTCTCGGAGTTGTCCGAGGGAAAGGTGATACTCCGGGCTTCATCGCGAGCTTTTTTGGTTTTGAAAGCATTGGAGTAGTTGGCCGAGGACGAGATGTTGCTGAAAAAAGGCGTCGAGGTGGTTAACGATGTCCTTTTTCGCGGTGAGAGGGTCACCATTCCAGGAGAGATGGGAGGTGGGAAACTTGCCCACCCTGCCGTGGAAGCTGCTAACCATTTGATTGTAAATGTGTTCTGTAAAAGTATAACTGTATTAATTGTATATACTTTTAATAAAACGATACTTTGACGAATGTTTGAATTTACGACAAAATATCTATCAATCAATGCTAAGGAAAGAAAAATAAAATATAACCATCACATTAACTACAACTAATCTTACTAGAAACGTTACACATTATAATATAATATAAAATTATATTTTACAGAAATTGCAAACATTTTCATACCTTATATTTAGCAATTTTTTTTTTTCAAACCAGAAAAACCAATCAAAATGAATCAATCATAAACAATCTCTCTTCTTGTCCCAAATCTTGAGATTAAACTTGTCATAACTGCTACCCATTATAATATCAACTTTCATAATTTTCAAGTATTGTACAGCAATTACAAACATTCTATAGCTTATACTTAGCAAAAACCGTCATCTCACACCAGGAGAAACCAATCAAAATTAATCATAACCAATATTTCTTCTTGTCCCGTCTCAGTCATAATATTATTCTTACCAGTTTCTGCTGTCACCTGCAGTTTTGCTAAGTCTTTCTTTAAGACAGCAATTGTCTCAGATGCCTCCTTGACCTCCTTATTTCTCAACTCCAGCTCTGAGTGCAGCTCACCAACATTCTATCAGAAAAATTGATCAATTCAATTAAAGATATTGGAACTTTCAGTATATGCTAAACTTTTTTTCCAGGAATGAGTTTTTAAAATATTTCTTATAGGGCTTAGTCATTGAAAATAAAAAAGCTCTGTTCCTGTTAGAATTTGATCAGTGGGGGACAAAATGCGCTTTGCATGGCCGCCGCATGGCCCCCGCATAACATCAAATCAAACATTAAGTCTAAACCTCGGCAATACATTCTGTCTTAACCCTGACAAAACCTCAAATCTGTCGGGTCTATTAATGCTCACAACAGAAACCACAATCCAGCACAAGCAATCAGCAATTACACCAGGGATTTCTTATTTCTACAATGCACACACTTCACCTCACTTTCCATAGTCATAACCTGACATTGATAGTAAACAAATTTCACTGCTGTGGCACTGACTTTTTCACGCTCAACACAAGGACTAAAGTATTCTCCTGTGGTCAAAGTGTCTGGCTTGAAGTAATAATTTACAAATAGGGTGGTATTTAACAGTAAAGATTTTATTTGCTTATGGATGAGTGATTTTTAGCGATTGTTTTGTCCAACCTTGTAGGTTTTGAGGATTTTTTGGACTAAAATCTATTGCAACAAGTGTTTATCGTGAAACACAGTTATAGACCATAAGTTTTTGAGTCTTTACCATACCCCAATCAAATTCAAACAGGAGTAGACTTGGTCATCATTTTCAGTGACTGGAGCTCGATAAAAATAAAAATGTTCATACATTAGTTTAGTTTAGCTTATACTTAAAATTCCAAACATTTGACCTAAAATAAATACATAAATCCTCAATGTATACTAATTAAAATACAAGGAACAACTACCAAGTAAACTTAGTTGCCTTTGCATTTTTGAATTATATGCAAATATATGCAAAATGTTGGGGAATATTTTGGACACAAAGTAACTCTTCTAGACATTTAGGAAAATACAGTAGTAAGCTTTTGGGTCATGAAATACCATACTATATAACAAAAATAGATCAATCCAAACAAAATTGACATAAAATGGAACAATGGAAGTTCAATGTACACTCATCAAAAAATAAGGAAACCCTATAGACTAACTTATGACTACGTTGCATTTTTCAAATACATATGCAAATTTAAGGGAACATTTGAACAGAAAGTAACTAGTCTAGATACTGGATATATGAGTAAAGGGAATAAGTGTTCTTTGAAAAGAATATGCATGTCTAATAAATACAAGTATGTGCAACGTCTTCAACCCATAATCTAAGAAATCATCCAATCATTTGTTTCAAGAATATTCCTGTGAATTTCATTTATATGATAATAATAATATTCAGTTTTATAAAGTGTTTTCCTACAATAGCACTCAAAGAACTTATACCTTTTGTCCCTTTATTTGTTTGTTTGTTTAAGGCTTAATGGCACTACAAAAGCGAGGTCAAATTGTGCCTGAGAAGTTAGATCATTCCAGAGGTAGGAAGAAAAGAAAATAGGAGTCTGAGAGAAGTACGTCTCACAAGCTGAAAACTAGTCTCAAGACTATTCTCAACCACATAGCTATCACAGCGCACCCATCACAGTGCAGCCACCACAGCGCAGCCATCACAGCGCAGCCATCACAGCGCAGCCATCACAGCGCAGCCATCAAAGCGCAGCCATAACAGTGGAGCGGTTGTTAAACCAATCAGGTATTATTACACTGCTCCACTCCCCTATGCTGAGCACCAAGCGAGAGGGAAGCCGGCGCCATTTTTTTAAGTCTTTGGTATGACCCAGCTGGGAATCGAACCCACGACCTACCGGCTGAAAAGTGAGTGCTCTACCAATTGAGTTAACCAGTCGGTTATGAGAGAGTACTAGACAGACAGATAGATAGACAGACAGATAGAAAGATAAACAGACAGATAGAAAGATAAACAGACAGATAGAAAGATAAACAGACAGATAGATAGATAAACAGACATGCAGTAGTTAAGAGGAGTTATGCTCGAATATAAAAGTACTGGGTTCCACTCCTGCCGTGAGCACTGCATTGTGTCCTTGAGCATGACACGAAACTCTACTTGCACCAGTCTACTCAGCTGTAAAATGAGTACCAGTGCTGCTGGGGAGTTTACCTGCGATGGACTGGGGTTCTGTCCAGAGGGAGTCATGTGCTCTTATTCGCTTGCGCCAAGGACACCAGGGATAAACACTGGCCCTATGGGCCTAATGGCTGGATGGATTTAACTAATCCTAACTAGATTAACAAATACCATAAGAGAGAAACACATTAGTGCAAAAACCCATGTTGCTTACTATCACTTATCAACACTAAATACCCATAAACATGAAAACCCTGTTTTAGGCTACCCAAACAGGAAGAAGCATTATAGCAGCTTTCTTTGAATATTGTGGAGAATTTTTTTTGCCAGTCTTGCAACTTACTTTTGCATGTTGCCTAGCAACCACTTCCATATCCTCCATCTTTTTGTTCTTCTCCAGAATTTGCGATTCCACTGAAAAAACAAACATAGATTTTTTCAAATTGATTTCCTTTCAAGAATTTCAGTATCAGATGCTCGTTTCTGTACCAGAGAGGTTTGAAGGCACACAAGAAGTGCAGTAAGCAAATGGGAAGGTAACACACTGATGGAATGAACTAATAAATAAAACATGATAAATATAGAAGGGGCAGAGGGGGTTGGGGCAGAGGGAGTTGAGGGCAGAGGGAGTTGAGGGCAGAAGGGGGTTGAAGGCAGAGGGGTGGGGCAGAGGGGGTTGGGGCAGAGGGAGTTGGGGCAGAGGGGTTGGGCAGAGGGGGTTGGAGAAGAGGGGTTGGAGCAGAGGGGTTGGAGCAGAGGGGTTGGGGGTAGAGAGGGTTGAGGGTAGAGGGAGTTGGAGGGGGTTGGGGCTGAAGAAGTGCATCAGATGTCCTAATTATTGAAACAATGTATGCAAAAACGTACAACAAAATTTGTTATAATTCAAGCACTTTACAGAATTTTCAGGGATTGGAATGCAAAGATGGACTTATCACTGGGCAGTCTTGGTATTTTCCTATGTATGTCCATATTTTGTCTATCGGAATTCTATGAAGTGGTGAAGCAATTCTAAATACAAGTGCTTGAGTTTTTAATATACCCCCATTCAAATTCTAAAAAGAACAGAATTTCTCATCATTTTCAGTAACTGAGCTTTATAAAAACAAACAAAAATTCAGAATTAAATACAGATTATGAACTTTCAATTTATGGTACATCAAACAGTTTAGCATATCCTGAAAATTCCCAAACCTTTTATCATTTAATAACTGGCCACCTGTAGTACATTGGTAGAAGTTATTTGTGTACTTGAAAGAATGAAAAGAGTAATCAATGGTCTATGTCCCTTTTCAAATGTAAATTGCATACTATCTTTGTTTGTTTGTTTGTGGTCATACATAAATAAAAGTCAGTTCATATAACTACTCTATGCAAATTAGCAGTCAACTTAAATAATTAAGGCAGTCTACTAATTTCCACCAAAAATATCTTTAAAACAATATTTCATTTATTTTAAAACTTTTCAGTTCTTTTCAAGCCTAATCATTTGCTATTTTGGTTATACTGCAAATTTGAAGTCAGACTTTCTATATATTTATTCCACTTAAAAATAATGTACAATTTTAAATGACGACAAGCTTTTTATAGTTTGTTTGTTTGATGAGGTCTTAACGGCACCACGACAACGAAGGTCAAATTGTGCCTGAGAGGTCAGATCATTTTAGAGGTAGTAAGGAAAGAGACCAGGGGAAGAATGAGAGAAATTCAAGAACAAAAGCCAGAAAGCTGTGATCAAGAGAGGAGGTGCATGGGTAAAACAAAAACAAAGTAGAGAGGGGGTGGAAGAGGAGAATTAAATATGGTTGTAGAGGGATGCATGCTGAAGGAAGGAGACTATTTTATCTGAAGGATTTTTTTGGAAGAACTCAGCAATTGAGTTGTGGGGAGCGAGGAAGCTCTGGGAAGGTTGTACAGGGGCAAGCAAGGAGAACGTGTTGGATTGTGAGGATGCAGTGGCAATTGTTACAGAGGGGTTGGGGGGAACCAATAAGGAGGTGGGAGGAGTGAGGTGGGTGCGACCAATTCTAAGACGGGTAATATGAACGTTGTCGATACGAGAAAGGTTGTTGATGGTGGATTTGATCGGGATTGTGGGCTGGATAACATGGAGTTTGTTATCAATTTGGAAGTTCCATAAGGTTTGCCAGCGGTCACGAACAAGAGAAGCGATAAGCGGTTTGATGTCAGAGAGGGTTTTGGGAAAAGGGGAAGGGAGGAGGTTAGGGGCAAGCTTAGCGGCTGTATCAGCCCTGTCATTGCCAGGGATGCTTTTTATAGACCTTACTCCCCCAAAACTTTAACTAATGCCGAGAAGGACACGAACACCACCGCCAAGGTGAGTAGAATAGCTCCTACTGTTCTTTGAATAGTCAAGCTAAAAAACAATTTTACATGCACTTGAAGTGGCTTGAAGTCTCTCCTCAAGGCCTTGGGCATCATCTTTCAGCTGAGCAGCAAGCCCGTCTCTCTCCTCCTTCACCTTATTAAGCTCCAATTCAAGACTACTTACTGCCAGTCTACAAGAAAGAAACAAGAATGTTAAAGGATTAGATCAGGAGGGGTCAAACAAGTCTATCTTATATGAAAGAGGTCTTTAACAGAAACACAGTGGTGAAAAAGCATTCAAACATCTTATTCTGTTAAGGAGATATATAAGTTTAAAGTTTGGTATTATTTGTGTAGAAACGACTGAAATCAGACTAGTCGTGATGTCACAACCTCAAATTCCTCAGTCTCTTATGTATTCTATCATATTTTGTCTTGCAATTTTGTGGTTTAAAAACCATTGGATATGTCATGAAAGTAGTCAAATAGAATCTAACAAAGTAATTAAATTCATCACTGGAAGAAATTTTGAGAAGAAAAAAACACATTATAAATAGTAAATAAGCCAAATAAATCTTTAACATACATTTTGCTAAGAATGTGAGTAACAGGGCGCCGACCTTCCATAGTAGACTTACTACACCAGTCATTTCTTCACCATTTTTTTTTTTTTTAAAGTCTTGGATTTAGAAGAGGACGGAGCACCACTGAGCAAATTTTTATCCTGCGCAACATTCTAGAACAGGTGGCTGAATGGCAGTCAACAATATATATCACCTTTGTTGACTTTGAGAAGGTGTTTGACTCAGTGCACAGAGAAAGCCTCTGGAAAATAATAGCAGCCTATGGTATTCCACAAAAGATAATAAGTTTGATTAAAGCGTTATATGAAGACAGCGAATGTGCAGATATAGATGGTGATGTGTAATCTAAATGGTTTCAAGTCAAAAGTGGTGTAAAGCAAGGTGAAGTAATGTCAGGTTCCTTTTTCTGATGGTGGTAGACTGGGTGATGAGGAAAACGACTGATGATAACAGGAAAGGAATTGGATGGAAGTTCATGTCAACCCTTGAGGACTTAAATTTTGCTGATGATATCACTCTACTTTCATCTACATATCAACACATGCAAACCAAACCAAATTGACCAGGCTTAATCAGTATGCTGCACAAACTGGTCTAAGAATTATTAAGGATAAAACAGAGCTCATGAAAGTTAACAGCAAAAATGCAAACAAAGTTTTTATCGATAACTAACAACTAAATGAAGTAAACAAGTTCAGATACCTTGGTGCAACAGTAAGCTTAGAAGCAAGAGTAGCATTTATGAAGTTAAATAAGATATGGAACTCAAGCACATTCTCAATATATACAAAAATACAACCGTTTAACTCTTTTGTTAAGTCCGTACTCTTGCATGGTTGTGAGACATGGAGAGTTAATGTAGCAGATAATAAAAAGCTGGATACATTTATGTTGAAATGCTACAGGAGAATTTTGAAGATCAGATGGCCATATGTAATATCTAACGATGAAATACTGAGAATCATTAAACATGACAAAATCAGCACTGAAGTAAAAAGAAAAAGATGGGGGTGGATTAGTCATGTGATGCGCATGAGCACTATTAAGCACTGTGACAGCTATGATGTGGAAACCAGAGGGGGGTCAGGTGATGCACATGAGCACTATTAAGCACTGTGTGACAGCTATGATGTGGAAACCAGAGGGGAGAAGGAAAGTTGGTCGTCCTTGAACGACGTGGAGAAGGACAGTCGAGAAGGAGAGGAAAGTGATGGGATGGAGTTAGTGGACAGAAGCCAGACAGGTTGCAAATAACAAGTCCAGTGGAGAGAGTGCACTGCATCCTTATGGACCAGGAGGCCTGAAGAGACTAGGTGAGGTAAAGTCCTCTTTCAGATAAGATGGACTTGCTTGACCAATGAACTAATCCTTTAAAGGTGTATGAACATGAAGAGGCAACATTAGCGAAATTGTTTGGGTGAAAAACGAGTAAATATCAAACATTCAATCAATCAATCCAATATCCATTAAAAAGAGAGCATTTAATATCTTTTTGAAGTTTCCTGTCTTAATATAACATGTAATACAGGAATGGGCGGACCTGTCTATTTTCACAATGAAATTATTTTTCAATTCTATGCTCAAATTCTCCGAAGATGCGCAGCAGTCTTTTAAATTTGTGGACTTTAAAACCAAACAACATTTGTTTGTTTGATGAGGGCTTAACGGCACCATGACAACGAGGGTCAAAATGTGCCTGAGAGGTCAGATCATTCTAGAGGTAGGAAGGAAAGGAAACAGGGGGAGAATGAGAGAAATTCAAAAACAAAAGGTCAGAAAGCTGTGATCGAGAAACAACCTTTATACCTGTCCATTGATGTTTCAGACAGCAATTGTGTCAATCAACATCATTCTCACATTTTACCACCCAACAAATCTTCTGAGTAACTTTGACTTGGTTACCTGTTTTCCTCAGTTGTTAGACTCTCTGTCTGTGTTTCCTGATGACAGCTGTCACGTTTAGGGCCTGCTCTAATCTGTGCTTCTGCAAGCCTTAGTTTCCAGCCAACTTCTTTTCTTGTTAGCAAATCTAAATGAGGTGAAGAAATAAAAAGGAATGAGCCATGCTTGAAAGATATCAACTAGGATCTTAATACAATACTACAAGTTTGCATACATACTCGGTTATCAAATATCTATTGAGAGGCAGCTAGAGGCAAAATTAGACATTTTCAAATCTGAATCTGCAGTTTCCAGAAAAGTAATCTAAATAATGTCACATGGCCGAAATTCACACGTCCAAATACTGGGAGATATGGCCATGTCATGTGATATAAATATATATATATATAATATATATATATATATTTATATATATATACATTTATATACCGATATTGTCGAAGGACATCATTTTTCCACACGAGTCATGTGCAATGAGACGTGAGGTTGTTTGTGTGTATGGGAGGTACTTAATGAAATGTGTCTGGATAGATATCATTAAAGGCGCCATCAAGTCTGACAAAATCCTTATTTCATTTGATAGAATCAAAAATAATAAATCTTCTGACTAAGTGTCATACCTCCTGAAGCAATCTAACACATTTTTTGTAACTACTGTATTAAAAACTTGAATGATTTGAAGCTTTAAAACATGTAGAAAATGATATTATAAACCCATCAGGATATTGGAATGCCTTGTATTTCTTTATAATATCAAGTTTTCTAGCTTACAAAAACTTGTTTTCCTGTTATAAGGGTCACGGACATTTTTGTGTACACATGAAATTATCAAAACATGCTGTTAACTTTGTGTCACATTATTTTGGAATAAAATTCATAAAGAAAAATGTATATAATCATTATGTCCCTATTAGGGAAATAGTGTCATCATGCACAAGATTTCAACAAAGAATTGTACAAAATGGCAGTCTCCATGTGTCAACAAACATGAAAAACTCGATATAGGAATAAGATTCTGACTTAGTGTTTTTGGGAGTTGGTTTAAATTTTAATCCTCTATCATATGAAATAAGGATTGTATCAGACTTTATGTCCCCTTTAACAAGGCTTTATAAATATGAGTGGACAGTGAAAATATGATGCTTTGACCAGACATTGCCAGATTCTGCTAAGGAGCAAGTTTCCTTGATGACCTATAATGATAGTGAAACTAAGGTAAGTTTCTCGATTCATCATACCAACCTTTCAGGAGATTAATTCTACCGATGGCAAAATTCACTCTTTGCTCAAACGAACCAAGCTTCTTCACCGCCTCCACAATTTCCGACATCTTCTGGTTTGAAACTTGACTATGACTGAAGAAAAAGAAATATAAACCAGATCACTGTGAAAAATTTACATCTTTTAAAAAAAAAAATGGGAACAGAATGAAATGATACTTTAAAGATCTATGGACAGGTACTGTAGCAACAACTTGGGTTTAGTTTTAAGAAAATAGGATATAAACCAGGAAAATAGGCTATAAACCAGGAAAATAAGCTATAAACCAGGAAAATAGACTATAAACCAGAAAAATATGCTATGAACCAGGAAAATAGGCTATAACCCAGGAAAATATGCTATAACCCATAAAAATAGGCTATAACCCAGGAAACTAGTATATAACCCAGAAAAATAGGCTATAACCTAGAAAAATGGCTATACCTCAGAAAAATAAGCTATAAACCATAAAAATAGCCTAAATTTTTATCAAAATCAGAGGCTTTAAAACCTCTAACAATTGGTAGTAATTCTATCACTACCGAATGTTATCACCACCAAAGTGCATCACTTCTTCATGTGGCGCTTTAAACAAAACCGCACCCACAATTTTATCAAAATTTTCTTCTTTAGATCCTGAGTTGTCATGCTCACAAACAAATAAATGCAGGAGAAACGAGATCAAGTATAAAAACCATGAAAAACAAGGAAACGCTGTAAGGTACCTGGATAGGCAGAAGTATAAAAAACAAGTAAAACAAAGAAATTCTGTAAGGTACCAGGATAGGCAGAAGTATACAAAACAAGTAAAACAAAGAAATTCTGTAAGGTACCAGGATAGGCAGAAGTATAAAAAACATGTAAAACAAGGAAATTCTGTAAGGTACCAGGATAGGCAGAAGTATAACAAACATGTAAAACAAGGAAATACTTTAAGGTACCAGGATAGGCAGAAGTATAAAAAACATGTAAAACAAAGAAATTCTGTAAGGTACCAGGATAGGCAGAAGTATAAAAAACATGTAAAACAAAGAAATTCTGTAAGGTACCAGGATAGGCAGAAGTATAAAAAACATGTAAAACAAGGAAATACTGTAAGGTACCAGGATAGGCAGAAGTATAAAAAACATGTAAAACAAAGAAATTCTGTAAGGTACCAGGATAGGCAGAAGTATAAAAAACATGTAAAACAAGTAAACGCTGTAAGGTACCAGGATAGGCAGAAGAATAAAAAACATGTAAAACAAGGAAATTCTGTAAGGTACCAGGATAGGCAGAAGTATAAATAACATGTAAAACAAGGAAATGCTGTAAGGTACCAGGATAGGCAGAAGTATAAAAAACATGTAAAACAAAGAAATTCTGTAAGGTACCAGGATAGGCAGAAGTATAAAAAACATGTAAAACAAGTAAACGCTGTAAGGTACCAGGATAGGCAGAAGTATAAAAAACATGTAAAACAAAGAAATTCTGTAAGGTACCAGGATAGGCAGAAGTATAAAAACATGTAAAACAAGAAAACGCTGTAAGGTACCAGGATAGGCAGAAGTATAAAAACATGTAAAACAAAGAAATTCTGTAAGGTACCAGGATAGGCAGAAGTATAAAAAACATGTAAAACAAGGAAATGCTGTAAGGTACCAGGATAGGCAGAAGTATAAAAAACAAGTAAAACAAAGAAATTCTGTAAGGTACCAGGATAGCCAGAAGTATAAAAAACAAGTAAAACAAAGAAATTCTGTAAGGTACCAGGATAGCCAGAAGTATAAAAAACAAGTAAAACAAAGAAATTCTGTAAGGTACCAGGATAGGCAGAAGTATAAATAACATGTAAAACAAGGAAATGCTGTAAGGTACCAGGATAGGCAGAAGTATAAATAACATGTAAAACAAGGAAATGCTGTAAGGTACCAGGATAGGCAGAAGTATGAAAAACATGTAAAACAAGGAAATGCTGTAAAGTACCTGGATAGGCAGAAGTATAAAAAACATGTAAAACAAGGAAATGCTTTAAAGTACCAGGATAGGCAGAAGTATAAAAAACATGTAAAACAAGGAAATGCTGTAAGGTACCTGGATAGGCAGAAGTATAAAAAAACATGTAAAACAAGAAAATGCTGTAAGGTACCAGGATAGCCAGAAGTATACAAAACATGTAAAACAAGGAAATGCTGTAAGGTACATTGTACCTGGATAAGCAGAAGTATAAATAACATGTAAAACAAGAAAACACTGTAAGGTACCAGGATAGCCAGAAGTATAAAAAACATGTAAAACAAGGAAATGCTGTAAGGTATCTGGATAGCCAGAAGTATAAAAAACATGTAAAACAAGGAAATGCTGTAAGGTACCAGGACATGCAGAAGTATAAATAACATGTAAAACAAGAAAATGCTGTAAGGTACCTGGATAGGCAGAAGTATAAAAAACATGTAAAACAAGGAAATGCTGTAAGGTACCAGGATAGGCAGAAGTATGAAAAACATGTAAAACAAGGAAATGCTGTAAGGTACCAGGATAGGCAGAAGTATAAATAACATGTAAAACAAGGAAATGCTGTAAGGTACCTGGATAAGCAGAAGTATAAAAAACATGTAAAACAAGAAAACGCTGTAAGGTACCAGGATAGGCAGAAGTATAAAAAACATGTAAAACAAGGAAATGCTGTAAGGTACCAGGATAGGCAGAAGTATGAAAAACATGTAAAACAAGGAAACGCTGTAAGGTACCAGGATAGGCAGAAGTATAAATAACATGTAAAACAAGGAAATGCTGTAAGGTACCAGGATAGGCAGAAGTATAAAAAACATGTAAAACAAGAAAACGCTGTAAGGTACCAGGATAGGCAGAAGTATAAAAAACATGTAAAACAAGGAAATGCTGTAAGGTACCAGGATAGGCAGAAGTATGAAAAACATGTAAAACAAGAAAACGCTGTAAGGTACCTGGATAAGCAGAAGTATAAAAAACATGTCAAACAAGGAAATGCTGTAAGGTACCTGGATAGGCAGAAGTATAAATAACATGTAAAACAAGGAAATGCTGTAAGGTACCAGGATAGGCAGAAGTATACAAAACATGTCAAACAAGGAAATGCTGTAAGGTACCTGGATAAGCAGAAGTATAAAAAACATGTCAAACAAGGAAATGCTGTAAGGTACCTGGATAGGCAGAAGTATAAATAACATGTAAAACAAGGAAATGCTCTAAGGTACCAGGATAGGCAGAAGTATACAAAACATGTCAAACAAGGAAATGCTGTAAGGTACCAGGATAGCCAGAAGTATACAAAACATGTCAAACAAGGAAATGCTGTAAGGTACCAGGACATGCAGAAGTATAAATAACATGTAAAACAAGGAAATACTTTAAGGTACCAGGATAGGCAGAAGTATAAATAACATGTAAAACAAGTAAACGCTGTAAGGTACCAGGATAGGCAGAAGTATAAAAAACATGTAAAACAAGGAAATACTTTAAGGTACCAGGATAGGCAGAAGTATAAATAACATGTAAAACAAGAAAACGCTGTAAGGTACCAGGATAGGCAGAAGAATAAAAAACATGTAAAACAAGGAAATACTTTAAGGTACCAGGATAGGCAGAAGTATAAAAAACATGTAAAACAAGGAAATGCTGTAAGGTACCTGGATAAGCAGAAGTATAAAAAACATGTAAAACAAGAAAACGCTGTAAGGTACCAGGATAGGCAGAAGAATAAAAAACATGTAAAACAAGTAAATACTTTAAGGTACCAGGATAGGCAGAAGTATAAAAAACATGTAAAACAAGGAAATACTTTAAGGTACCAGGATAGGCAGAAGTATAAATAACATGTAAAACAAGAAAACGCTGTAAGATACCAGGATAAGCAGAAGTATAAATAACATGTAAAACAAGAAAACGCTGTAAGGTACCAGGATAAGCAGAAGTATGAAAAACATGTAAAACAAGGAAATACTTTAAGGTACCAGGATAGGCAGAAGTATAAATTTCATGTAAAACAAGAAAACGCTGTAAGGTACCAGGATAAGCAGAAGTATAAATAACATATAAAACAAGAAAACGCTGTAAGGTACCAGGATAGGCAGAAGTATAAAAAACATGTAAAACAAGGAAATACTTTAAGGTACCAGGATAGGCAGAAGTATAAATAACATGTAAAACAAGAAAACGCTGTAAGGTACCAGGATAGGCAGAAGTATAAATAACATGTAAAACAAGAAAACGCTGTAAGGTACCAGGATAGGCAGAAGAATAAAAAACATGTAAAACAAGTAAATACTTTAAGGTACCAGGATAGGCAGAAGAATAAAAAACATGTAAAACAAGAAAACGCTGTAAGGTACCAGGATAGGCAGAAATATAAATAACATGTAAAACAAGAAAACGCTGTAAGGTACCAGGATAGGCAGAAGTATAAAAAACATGTAAAACAAGGAAATACTTTAAGGTACCAGGATAGGCAGAAGTATACAAAACATGTAAAACAAGGAAACGCTGTAAGGTACCTGGATAAGCAGAAGTATAAAAAACATGTAAAACAAGGAAATGCTGTAAGGTACCAGGATAGGCAGAAGTATAAAAAACATGTAAAACAAGGAAATGCTGTAAGGTACCAGGACATGCAGAAGAATAAAAAACATGTAAAACAAGGAAATGCTGTAAGGTACCTGGATAGGCAGAAGAATAAAAAACATGTAAAACAAGGAAATGCTGTAAGGTACCAGGATAGGCAGAAGTATAAAAAACATGTAAAACAAGAAAACGCTGTAAGGTACCAGGATAGGCAGAAGAATAAAAAACATGTAAAACAAGGAAATGCTGTAAGGTACCTGGATAGCCAAAAGTATAAATAACATGTAAAACAAGAAAACGCTGTAAGGTACCAGGATAGGCAGAAGTATAAAAAACATGTAAAACAAGAAATGCTGTAAGGTACCAGGATAGGCAGAAGAATAAAAAACATGTAAAACAAGGAAATGCTGTAAAGTACCAGGATAGGCAGAAGTATGAAAAACATGTAAAACAAGGAAATACTTTAAGGTACCTGGATAGGCAGAAGAATAAAAAACATGTAAAACAAGGAAATTCTGTAAGGTACCAGGATAAGCAGAAGAATAAAAAACATGTAAAACAAGGAAATGCTTTAAGGTACCTGGATAAGCAGAAGTATACAAAACATGTCAAACAAGGAAATGCTGTAAGGTACCAGGATAAGCAGAAGTATGAAAAACATGTAAAACAAGGAATCGCTGTAAAGTACCAGGATAGGCAGAAGTATGAAAAACATGTAAAACAAGGAAATACTTTAAGGTACCAGGATAGGCAGAAGTATAAAAAACATGTAAAACAAGAAAACGCTGTAAGGTACCTGGATAAGCAGAAGTATAAAAAACATGTAAAACAAGGAATCGCTGTAAAGTACCAGGATAGGCAGAAGTATGAAAAACATGTAAAACAAGGAAATGCTGTAAGGTACCTGGATAAGCAGAAGTATAAAAAACATGTAAAACAAGTAAACGCTGTAAGGTACCAGGATAAGCAGAAGTATGAAAAACATGTAAAACAAGGAAATACTTTAAGGTACCAGGATAGGCAGAAGTATAAAAAACATGTAAAACAAGAAAACGCTGTAAGGTACCAGGATAGGCAGAAGTATAAAAAACATGTAAAACAAGTAAACGCTGTAAGGTACCAGGATAGGCAGAAGTATAAATAACATGTAAAACAAGTAAATACTTTAAGGTACCAGGATAGGCAGAAGTATGAAAAACATGTAAAACAAGGAAATGCTGTAAGGTACCTGGATAAGCAGAAGTATAAAAAACATGTAAAACAAGAAAACGCTGTAAGGTACCAGGATAAGCAGAAGTATGAAAAACATGTAAAACAAGGAAATACTTTAAGGTACCAGGATAAGCAGAAGTATAAAAAACATGTAAAACAAGGAAATACTTTAAGGTACCAGGATAGGCAGAAGAATAAAAAACATGTAAAACAAGAAAACGCTGTAAGGTACCAGGATAAGCAGAAGTATAAATAACATGTAAAACAAGAAAACGCTGTAAGGTACCAGGATAGGCAGAAGTATAAATAACATGTAAAACAAGGAAATGCTGTAAGGTACCAGGATAAGCAGAAGTATAAATAACATGTAAAACAAGAAAACGCTGTAAGGTACCAGGATAGGCAGAAGAATAAAAAACATGTAAAACAAGTAAATACTTTAAGGTACCAGGATAGGCAGAAGTATAAAAAAACATGTAAAACAAGAAAACGCTGTAAGGTACCAGGATAGGCAGAAGAATAAAAAACATGTAAAACAAGTAAATGCTTTAAAGTACCAGGATAGGCAGAAGTATAAAAAACATGTAAAACAAGGAAATGCTTTAAAGTACCAGGATAGGCAGAAGTATAAAAAACATGTAAAACAAGGAAATGCTTTAAAGTACCAGGATAGGCAGAAGTATAAAAAACATATAAAACAAGTAAATACATTGTACCAGGATAGGCAGAAGTATAAAAAACATGAAAAACAAGGAAATACTTTAAGGTACCTGGATAGGCAGTTCTTGACCGCACCTCCCACATCCTCCCAAGACATCAAGTGTCTGTCCAGGGTGTTTGCAATCTCCTCTGTGTCCGTCAGTTCATTCTGTTTTACCTTCAAATGTAAAAATGAAAAAGTTCAGATAAGTACATTGAGGGAGTATTCCCAATAATTTTTCATGTGGATTTATATGAAAGAGGACAATTACAACAACGAAATTGGTGATTTCCACAATGTGCTGAAAAGTGACTGGTGCGGTAAGTCTAACTCAGCAGTGTCATGTCATAGCTGCACTTTGAAGACAATTGACCTATTTTTAAATTATTGTAAGTTTCTTTTGTTAAAGCATTCAGACGGGATATTCCATTTTTACGGAACAAGTGTTGCTCCTCTGTTCATGTTTGGAGGGGGGACTAGGGGTAATGCCATCCCCCAAAATTATGGCCCCCTTCCAGGATCCAAATTCCTTCAAAATAAAGGATTTCCCCCTAAATGGGACTGTTTGGCCCCCACCATAGGGTTCTTGCCTGCAATATGGGTCTCTTGCCCCAACATGGGACCCTTTCCCCATAAAATTTTAATCCTACTCCACTGCACCACAACCTAAACAAAAAAAAAATCTAAAAACTAATTCTAGTCACGTAGCTATAAACGTTGTTAGGAAGGATCGAGGGGTATGTTTTTTATTGCAGCAATCCATGCAATTTTATTACAATATAGGGGTGGATCACATGATTTTCTTACAAAATGGTGAAAAAATCACATTTGACATGTTTTACAAATAATTGACTATATGACAAAATTGATTAGATTGAGCAAAATTTGTTTAGATTATGTGTACAATATATATATGTCTACATATTATATTATATTATATTATATATATATATACATGTATATATATATATTTATATCTATATAAAAGCATAGTGGGGATATATTATATATATTTTATATATTACCTTCCATGCTATTAATATGCAGCGTTAGAATCAGGTCATGTGACCATATTATATATTAATAGCATGGAAGGTATATATATTATATAAGTAAATACAAAATAAATATCTAAATTTATTTTCCAAGCTTTTTTTTGACAATTGTTCAAACATGCATTTTTTGGGACATTTGAAAAAAATAGTAAACTTTTTGAATGTTTGGACAGAATTTAATGGAAAAAAGTGAGTATAGACCCACAAAAAATACAATATTATGAAAGATCTTTCTAATCTTTGCAATGAAACTATTCACACATCTATAGGATTTTGGTAAGGTCCCAATTTTATTTTTAGAAACAAGTAGTTTGAAAACACTGATGTTATCGCTGCATGGTAGAGTAAGGGTTAAGTGTCTCTAAAAAACTTAAAACATTTTGTAAGGAAATTCCAGTCTTCCATTAGGATATCTGAAGAAACTAACTTTTTTTGAGGAATTCTGAAGAAACTTTAATATTTTCTGAGGAATTTTCAAAAAACTTTCACATTTCTGAGGATATCTTAGAAAAACTGTAGATGGCCGGACGAACTCTCATTATATAGGTTCATATTATGCTTGGCATGTTCACTAAAAACGAAATTTATTTATGTCTAGCCCTGACTTACTCCGAAAATCTCAAAATGACCCCTATGGTTAGACTATGAAAAAATTGTAGTTCTTTCAAATGACAGAAAGTGAAATGGGAAGTCCCAAAGTAATTTTCTAACATAGCACATCCCAAAAGTCAAATAATTTGACGTTTCAGCATTTACAGGTTAAGTGTACAAGCGAGGATTGAGAGTTACTTTAAATCCTACTTACATGTAAATTTTGCAGTTCTAACTGAAGCTGGGCCTCTTTGTCAGCAACCGTATGTTCCAACCTTTGGACCAGTCTTTTGTTAGATTCCAGCTGATCTTGTAGCTCTTGAAGCTAAAACAAAACTTAAGACTTTATAAAAAATGAAGAAGGCTTGGGCAAACTTGTTTGTGTGCTTAGAAGGTCTGATGACATCTAGAGGCAACTTAAGCTTAAAGAATTTAAAATACAGAATGGACCATCAATACAGCAAAATCAGTTAAAAACTGACCATTTACAGTAATTTCAATTTCTTGGCCTTATTGCGCAGTAATTTGTGACATACTGTAGAAGAACACATCTTCAATTGTTTATGTAAATCCTGTGTTTTCAATCCTCTGCAAAATATATTACATGATCCCATCCTGATATCTTAAAACTTAATAATACCCCTAGGGCAACAAAGAAGAAATAAAACTGATAACTGGTAAAAACTGAAGAACGTTTTAAAGAATTACTTAAGGATATTAAGCTGTCTTCAACTGATGACATCACAAAGTTTGCCTGAATTCTAAAATCCTGAAACTGACTATAACTAAAAAACTATACAAGCTAGTGTAAAGGTTTCTAGGGCATTTTCTCAGAATTAGTGTTATTTCACATATTTAAAAGCTGCTACTTGTCAATTAAAGAATGATGATGATGATGATGATGATGATGATGATGATGATGATGATAATGATGATGATAATGAGAATGATGATCTGAATTGATGATGATGATAATGATGATGATGATGATGATGATGATGATGATGATGATGATGATGATGATGATGATGATGATGATGATGATGATAATGATGATCTGAATACACTGCTAGAAAAAAGTTGCTATTTTTGGAAAATAAAAATTCCCCAAAACAACCACACAACTAACTAAATCTCCCATACTTCAAATCTAAAACCACAAAAATTAATCTTGAGATATGTAACTTTCTTGTAAACTCACTCTTAATTTTACCACACAAAGGTCACGTGTTGTGTAGGATGAGAGGCCTGTGAGAAATTATTCATAGCACAGAAGTTTGGTGACCTCGAGCGAGCTTGGGTTGTTATTAATTGCGCTCAGCTCATGACCATCTAATGCCCACTCAAGCAAGAGTACTTGAATCTCATCCTCGTCCAGGAAAAGATTTAAAGGAGACATAAAGTTAAAGTCTAGCTTGATATATGATAGAGAATTAAAAAATAAACCAACTACCAAAAACCCCATCATAAAATCTTATTCCATTCTCAAGTTATCCAAGTTTGAGGTTGTAACATGGATGCTGCCATTTTGTATAATTTTATGGTGAAATCATATGAGCCAATAATAATGTAATTTGCCGTATGTGCTAGCTATTCTAATCTGTACTGGGTGTATGACATTATTTTTTAGAGGGTGTATGAACAAAATGGACACTTAATATTTAATTAATATTTTAGTTCACTACAAAATATATGCTAAATTGTTTTGTACTGAGTGAAATTTCTTCAGATGACTTATAATTATTATTTCTATCATATTAACCCTTACTCTTCCACGCGGCAATATTATCACCGTTTTGGGTGTCCTATCTTTGACCCCGCCTCCCAAGCACGTTTCCAAATAAGTGCTGATAGAGTAAGGGTTAATGAACCCGCAACAAGTGTGCCAACTCATTGGTCCCGGTGGGTGGCCCACTGGGTCACTGAAGCGGAACGAGCCCGACTTTGCTGCTCGGAAGACAGAGGACCCTTCAATAATCAGCCTGTGCTTAACCCTTACTCTACCACATGGCGATATTATCGCCGTTTTGGGTAACCCATCTTTGACCCAGCCTCCCAATCCAATTTCAAAAAAGTGCTGGTAGAGTAAGGGGTAATTGAAGAAAAAGCCAGACTTTATACTTGCACTCTTATCCACCTTAAATGATCTTTTAATGTCACTGAAAAGATGTCTGCCTCTTACTTTATTATCCTGGTCTCTCGTCTCCTTTTCGGAGGATACCTCGGCAGCCTTTTGTTGTATCAACAAAGCATAAACCTTTTCTCTCCACCTGTTAAGTAAGATCAGTAACATAAATATTCAGGTTATCCCTAAATCATGAATATTCAGGTGACCTACAATCATGAATATTCAGGTGACCTAAAATCATTAATATTCAGATTCATCGAAATCATGAATATTCAGATTCATCTAAATCTTGAATATTCAGATTCATCTAAATCTTGAATATTCATGTTCATCTAAATCATGAATATTCAGATTCATCTAGATCATGAATATTCAGATTCATCTAAATCATGAATATTTGGATTCATCTAATCATGAACATTCATGATTCATCTCAATCATGAATATTCAGGTCACCTAAATCATGAATATTCAAGTCACCTAAATCATGAATATTCAAGTCACCTAAATCATGAATATTCAATCAGAATATTCAATCAGAATATTCACCTTGACTTGGTTTGGTTGGTTGCTTTAACAAGGTATATAACATCCTCCACTGGGAGTATTTACTGGTCACCGAGCACTGGTTGGAGACTCACCCGAATCAAACCTGGGATGCTAGATCAGAAAGCTGAAGCTTTATTGTACTACCACAGATGTCTCTACTTGCATATAAATGACTGAAATAAGACTAGTAGTGTCATACCCGCACATATCTCAAATTTCTTTGTGTATTTTGTTCAAATATTTTCTGCATATTTATGACTTACGGATCGGATTGTCAGGAGAGTGGAAAAATAGTATGATTAAACATAGTTCACATAGGTCCTTTAAAACATCCCACCCCAAATAATCCACCAAACTCCCACAAAACGATTATTTAAAATAAAAACAATAATCTACCACTATACAGGTTTCTTCCAATAATATCTCCAATAATTATGATACTTTCTCACAATATTAATTTCTCCAGTAGTCTGACAATTTCTTACTTGGTTAAAAGGCTTTCTTTGGCTGTGTCAGAGTTCTTCTGTTCTGCAGAAATCTGTTTATACCAAAACAGAAAACAAATGTTGGACAGAAAAACAAACCAAAATACAGCAGCATGGTGGGCCCAAAGTTAAAGCAGCTAAAGAATTAAATTTAATTTTCCTTATGAAAAATAATAATAATAATATTAAAATTTGGTTTCTTCTTTTTATATTCATGATAAATTAATAAAAACCTTGAAATTTTACTTAACCAGATACAGTATTCATCAAAAAAAAAGTAGTTTCGTTTTGTCTTTGCAAAACCTCAAGCACCGTGAAGTTCTTGCACCAATGATAAAACTTTCAGCAGCTGTACCAATAAAGTGTAAATATGCTTGAATAAAAATACAGGAACAAAAGAATTTGGCAAATATTAATTCTTAAAGTGTTTATTCATTTTTTTCTAAGTCAATTTTATTTCAAATTTCTCAAATTAGCAGGTGAAATCATGAGTTTGATGTTACATTGTCAAAGTAGGAGAAATATAATTTATATATATATATATATATATATATATATATATATATATATATATATATATATATATATATATATATATATATATATATATATATATATATATATATATATATATATATATATATATATATATATATATATATATATATATATATATATATATATATATATATATATATATGTATATATATATATATATATATGGAATTGATATGGCACATTTTCTAGTTTAAAGAACTACAACTATTCCAGACTAGTTCTCCGATTGCCTACGGGCAAACATGAACTTAGTACTTGAAAGGGAAAGTGAATGAACACTGCGTTTTCATGCTTCTCTTCTCAAATAGTGTTCAGAGAACCAGGCAGGGGTGACTCTCCTGCCATCGGAACCGACAGCTAAATGTCCCCTCAAAGGATGGTGTGTGCCATTCAACCATTGTCACTTTTCTCAATAGCTGAATGAGGAATAGAAGCTGCAGACGAAATGCTTCTGCTTTGATGTTCGACGTATCTGTCTGCATAGCTGTGGAAAAACGGGTTAGACCTGACCAAGGCTTAAACCCGGGACCTCCAGCATCTCAGTCATGGGCTCTGCCAACTGAGCTCCCTATTCTCCTAAATATAACATACCAAAACAGTGAGATAAAGTCATATGGGATATCTCAATCTAGTGCTTGCTTGGTTGGTAAGTGAGGTTAAACGGCACCACGACAGCAATGGTCATAACATGCCAGAGAGATTAATTAAATTAGTTCAATGGAGGAGAAAAGAGCAAGAGTAGGTAGTGAAATGGGTGGGATCATCAAAGGTGTCAGGGGGTCAGATGTCATTGTAGAAGGTGATGTGATGAAGGAAGGATAGGATTTTTTTTGGTGTTTTTGCAGAAGAGTTCGTTGATGGAACCGAAGGGGTTGAGGGAGGTCCTGTGGAGGGGGCGTGCATTTGATTATTAAGTGTTCATGGCAATTATTCTGGATATCTTTCCATGCTGAAAATACAGTGATTAATTAGATGAACCCCACCCGACATCCATCTTGCAATTGATAATACAGGGGACTTTAATGTCAATACTGATAGGCAATGCCTGCCTATTAATGATATAAAAATTTGAGCTTCATTCAAGTTTACCTGTCATTACTGCAAGATTAATTCATTTAAAGCAAAACAATTATTCTTTTTCTAGATCACTTGTCTTTAAGTTCATGTTTCAGCATCATTATTCTAAATGTTTAAAAACCAGACAGGAAACTGGTCATACATACTGCTAATAAAAGTTGTGCATAATCACACTTAAAAGTTGGAAAGTGGGTTGAGGTAGGGGAACAAATAAAGATGATTTTGCTGCAGCTTAAAGAACTCTCCTTATGGATAGGAGTGACCAAAACCATCAGTCAGAAACTTAATACTTTTCAAAACAGATGCTTAGAAGAAAACTCAAAAGATTTTTTTGCCAAACACCATCTCAAATGAAGAACTTCAGTCATCTACCTCAACTTATGACATCACCACAGAGATTAAGAGACTTATGACATCACCACAGAGATTAAGAGACTTATGACATCACCACAGAGATTAAAAGACAGAGATGGCAGTTGTTAGGACACGTTTTAGAATGCCCCCAGTTGTTTTACCAAGAAGGGCTCTCCGCTGGACTGCTGATGGAATAAAAGCTAGAGGAAGACCAAAAGAGACATGGTACAGAACTGTGGAGAAGGAACTCAAAGACAACGAGTTCACCTGGGGAGCTCTTGAAAGACAATGCCAGGACAGGCAGGAATGGTAGTCTCTGCAAATCTTGTAACTTTTACTAAATACTTCATTGCGAGTAATCGTTTTTCATACATCATAGTGTCTTGCCGTTGAAAATCATTATTCATGATTCAAATCACACACACATTCAGCTAACAAAATTCCAATCATACAAACTGTAAAGAGGCATGAAGAGGATGAATGGGGATATTGATTTCACGAAATCTGAGATTTGTAAAATGTGCAAAATGTGCAAGTAATTGAAACCAACAATAGTCCTAACGTTAGGCCAAAGAATCTTCAAAAAACCATGAGTATTTATATTTTACAAGAAAGAAAAAATTGCATAATAAACAAACAAGAAAAAGGTTTTAACAGAGCTGATATTTTGGACGGTGAGATATATCATAGGCCTTTGAAATTTTAACAATTTGAGTTTAAAGGACATTGAAAGGAAAAATAATGCACATTTTGATAAAAATCTTTTTCCAAATAAGAGTTATTTTCGGTACTTTTGCAAAGCAATTTTGGTTATTCTGAAAATTACTAAACGCGTGTACATGAGTGTGTTGTTTACTAAAAAAAGTCACAGTCTCACAGTGTACAGTGTGATGTCATGAAGGAAAATGTACGACAATTTTTGTGTATAAATGTACTCCAGAAATATATATGAATTATCGTGTATCTGCCTTTATGACATCACATTTTGCACTGTGAGGTCACTTTTCAACACACTCACCTAATATCTGAAATGCAATAAACCCCTAAATGGAAAGAGATATCAACATGATTTTTACACCGAATTGTTTCTTCAAAGGATTAGTTCAGTGATCAAGCAAACTTATATTATTTGAAAGAGGACTTTAAACGAAACACAAAATGGTGACAGAAACATTCAAAACTCTTATTTCTTTAAAGAGTTATTAAAGTTTAAAATTCTATCTTATCTGTGTAGAAATGACTGGTGTAGCAAGTCTACTATGGAAGGTTGGCACCTTCATCCTCACATTCTTAACAATTCTTCATGTATTTTGAAGAAAATCAATTTTACTATTTTACTATTTGAATTATTTTTCCTCAAATTTTTCTTCAGGTGGTAAATTATAAAAAACCTTACTATAGATTCTGTTTTACTACTTTCCTGACATATTCCAATGATTATTAAACAACAAAATCGCAGGGGAAAATATCATAACATGATAGAATACATTAAGACTTTGAGGAATCATAGGTTATGACATCACAACTAGTTCAATTTCAATTGTTTCTACACAAATGATACCAAACTTTAAACTTGGATATCCCTTTAACGAAATTAAAATTTTTGAATGTTTTCTTCACCATTTTGCTTCTTTTGAAGTCCTCTTTCAAATGAGATGGACTTGCCTGACCTCTGAACTAATCCTTTAATTGTCCTCTATCATATATATGAACATAAAATTTATGGGGTATATGCCTTTAACACGTAAGTGATATATGGATCAGAACATACATCCAGTCTTACCTTTAACAGTTCTGCCTCTTGGAGAGCGAGGATCTTTTGGGATGAGGACAGCCGTATACTGACATACTCTTCCTTGGAGCGCAGGTGTGAGCATGTCTGTTCCAGTTCCTGGGAAAAGATGAGTGACAAAGTTATGTTCAGTGGTAATGAATATTCATATCATATGAAAGAGCTCAAAGGTTCAAAGTCATGAAGAAAGTGTTCAAAAAATCTGATTTGTGTAAAAAAGACTGAAAGAGACCAGGGCCATACACCCTGGGGTAGGGAAGGGGGGGGCAGGGAGGACATGTCCCCCGCACATTTCAGTAGAATTTAAAATTCAGTACATTTTGAGGACACTTTTTGGATAAGAAGCCATGTTTCCCCACTTTCTGGATAAGAATCCATTGCATAAAAAAGTAAAAAAAAACAGTGTTTTACACTAAATGTGATTTAGTAACTAGTAAAATTTTGAGGAAATTATTCAATTAGTTAAAAATAGAAATAATAATTAAGTTTCAATACAAATCAATTACAATTAATGTTGAGACAAGAGTGTTTATATACACATTTAATACAATGGACAAAGAACTTCTACTTAAGTGGAATGGCCTCAGTAGTGTTATGAAGACCATTCGATTTGATGCCAAAGTGCATTCACATTCCTTTTCACAAAAATTTTCATATGTTGTCATTTGAAATGTACAAATGAATTTTGAGACCAGACCAGTCATGGTGCCAGTCATGGTGCCGGTCATGGTGCCAGTCATGGTGCCAGTAGTGGTGCCAGTCATGGTGTCATGGTACCAGTCATGGTGTCATGGTGCCAGTAGTGGTCATGGTGCCAGTCATGGTGCCAGTCATGGTGCCAGTCATGGTGCCAGTAGTGGTGCCAGTCATGGTGCCAGTCATGGTCAGTGGTGCCAGTCATGGTGTCATGGTGCCAGTCATGGTGCCGTCATGTGCCAGTCATGGTGCCAGTCATGGTGCCAGTCATGGTACCAGTCATGGTGCCAGTCATGGTGCCAGTCATGGTGCCAGTCATGGTGCCAGTCATGGTGCCAGTCATGGTGCCAGTCATGGTGCCAGTCATGGTACCAGTCATGGTAACAGTCATTGTGCCAGTAGTGGTGCCAGTAGTGGTGCCAGTCATGGTGCCAGTCATGGTGCCAGTCATGGTGCCAGTCATGGTGCCAGTCATGGTGCCAGTCATGGTGCCAGTCATGGTGCCAGTCATGGTGCCAGTCATGGTGCCAGTCATGGTACCGCTCTTTCAACTGAGCTACCTTTCTAAGAGACGATGAGGGATTGAAATGCCTTTGAACACATTGACCACTAATTTATTTGCTTGAACTAGAAGCTATGACCATCATAGAAACAGCCTAACCTGTATCTTTAAGTGAAGCTGTTCCTTCTCCTTCCCCCACTGTGTGAGAGTCATGTGGCTCGGTCTTGACCCTCCTATATACACCTTCATCTGGGTCACCTGATTAGTCAAGACCTCAACCTGTTCTTCTTTATTCCTATAACCAACAAAAAAGAATCTTACAGATACTTCTCAACTATAAAACAATAACAACAAATTGAGTATAATGGAAAGAATGTCTTAACCATGAAAATTGCAAAAATTTCAATGAAATCCACTAACCAGAACCTTTTCTCATATGCTGATTAATTTGCAAGTTTTGTATTAACTGTCATGTCATTGCATATCTTGAAATATTTGTTCCATGATATTTATTCACAAATCACACCCACCATGCAGATCAATAAAAATGTTGACAACATTAGCATTTGCACAATAATCACCAACATTACCACAGCAAGTATGATGCAAAAAAACGGTTGCTCATTTATCCTATTTCAAGAATTTGTCAGTAAGCCCTGTCTACTCATTAATATTCATGACATCACTACCACAACATTAAAACATATGTTCAAACCATAACCCATCTGTGTACCCACATATGGCATAAGTCCGATATAGCATTCACGAGATATAGTGTTTTCATCATTTAGCACTTTCACATTAAGCCATACCCACCATGCATACTAATGACATCTGTTGATAACATAAGGATGTACCACAATCATATCATGCCAGGTATGATGCAAAATGGACATACAGTTGCTCATTTATCACTTATTCAAAATTTTCACTTTAAGCCCCGCCCACTTACTAATGTGTATGACACATCCTCATCAAAAACAATAAAGAGCACATATGCAGACCATGGATAACTGTGTACCACACATGACATGAATCCAGCTCATAGTTCTTGAAATATCGTTTACAAGCTTTTTGTTTACAAAATTATATAAAGCCCCGCCCACTAAGCATATTAATGAAAGTCCATATTTTTATACAATGAACACGTACACACTAGCAAACATCATTATCATAATAAATATGAAACAAAACAGACATATGATTGTCAAATTAAGAGCAATTCAAGATTTTTATGTTAAGCCTCGCGAATTCATTAATATGCATTATATCACCACCAAAAAAAAAAAAAAATTGGCACATCTACAGACCATGGGCTATCTGTGTACCAAATATAACATGAATCCAATTTACCATTCTTAAGATACCATGTTTACAATCTTTTCAGCGAAATCATAGTAAGCCCCGTCCACTACACATATTAATGTAATTCAACATTTTAAAACCATGAACATGTACACACCATCTAACATCTTAATTATACCAAGTATGAAACTAAACAGACATGCGATTGTTTAAATATGAGCATTTTAAGATTTGTACATTAAGTCTGCATTACTCATCAATATGCATGACATCACCATCAAAAACTCTATGAACCATGAGCTAAATGTGTACACATATGACATAAATCCAGTGTATCGTTCTTGAGATATGACATTTACGAGCTAACCATCACAAACACACACACACATACACCCACACACACACTACACCCACCAATACCTACACATACATACACATGCCATCATGACCGCATTGGTTCCTGATGCTATCGCATTTCTGCTATGAATGGTAAATGATGGAATGTGAATCCTAACTGAAAGGAACTCAAACAATGAATGCTTAGCCTGAATGAAACAAAAAACAATAATATGGCCTTGGAAGAAATCAGTCAGAGGCTAATCTTCAAGTGTTTAGAATGCAAATGATCCTTACAGACCAAAACTTGGGGATAAATCTTGGTGGGCCTAGTATTTCTGAGGTAGATTATAGTGGGTATGGGGATCGAATGAACTCTAAATATATTCTAGGAATGTTGGAATTGCAATCGGGTGGACTCTACAGAGTGCTGATATTCTAGTCTAATCCTGTAATTAGTTTGGTACACAACCTGACAAAGGTTATTGATTGATTGAATAGTATTTTCATTCTAAAGTATCAGCTTTTTAAGCATAGGGGAGTGTCATTATGTCCAAATCTAACAACAAAATTTGTAGTCTTAGTTTATAGCCTAAGTTATTCATCATACAGTAGTTACAGTGCTACAGCCAATCGCAAATGATCAGAAATATCAATGTTATTGGTACAAGACTGAAAATTACTGCATACTCACAACACTTATTCTTATATGAAGATATTGATATTTTTACACAAATTTACCTTCTTAACCCCTTCTTAATTTTGACAGAAAAAAAGCATCTGATTGTGTCACCTACCAAATCCGCTTCAATCATGTCAGTAAAATTATCAACTTGCATGAATGCATACTGTTTCACCATCACGATTTGGAGTGCCATGTTCCACTCAATATTTTCCATCAAATTTTGGGGTCAAGATGGTAAACTTCCGTAAAAGCTTTAAATGTCAATAATGGAATAAAGGCTTGATATTCCCCTTAATTTAGTGAGATTATGCAATAATTTTCATTGAGGTACCAAAAACAATCAAATTTTTTATCATTCTGCATAAGCTGCAACATTGTAGAAGTCGATTTGTCTTATGCTCTTCAGGCTTATATTCCAGCTGCTGCTATATTTGTTTACTGCTATCAATAATTTTTGAAAAATATGAGAAATAAATAAACATTTAAAAAATATATATATATATTTTTTAAATACCTAAATGTTTTCTGTTCACACCTTAACTCTATAAAATAAATAAAATTAAAACTAAAATATTTAAAAAAATATATTTTTAAAAATATATTTTTTAAAATAAAAATAAACAAATAAATGTTTACTGGTCACACCTTAACTCTTCTTGTAGATGACATACTCTACCCTGAAACTCGTCCTCCAAGGCTTTAGACTTCTCCCACTTCTCATTCATCGCATCTCAGACTCTTGTTTCCTAGCCTCTCCCTCAGCATGAAGTGAAGCTAGCTTTTGCTCCAAAGAGTGAATCTGTTTTTGAAATTTTGCATCTTTCTGCTTAATCTGTCAGAGAAAAAAACATCACAACCTACTGAGAGCTCCTCATTCATATAAATGATACCAAGTGATGTATATGAATGATACCAAGTGATGTATATGAATGATAGCAAGTGATGTATATAAATGTTACCATGTACAGGTATATGAATGATACTAAGTGATGTATATGAATGATAGCAAGTGATGTATATAAATGATACCATTTACAGGTATATGAATGATACCAAGTGATGTATATGAATGATAGCAAGTGATGTATATAAAATGATACAAAGAATGATGTATATAAATGATACCATGTGATGTATATAAATGATACCATTTAAGTGATGTATATGATGATATATGAAATACCAAGTGATGTATATAAATGAATGATATATAAATGAAGTGATGTATATGAATAATACAAAGTGATGTATATGAATGATAGCAAGTGATGTATATGAATGATAGCAAGTGATGTATATAAATGATACCAAGTGATGTATATGAATGATACCAAGTGATGTATATGAATGATAGCAAATGATGTATATGAATAATACAAAGTGATGTATATGAATGATAGCAAGTGATGTATATGAATGATACCAAGTGATGTATATAAATGATACCCAGTGATGTATATGAATGATACCAAGTGATGTATATGAATGATACCAAGTGATGTATATAAATGATACCAAGTGATGTATATGAATGAAACCAAGTGATGTATATAAATGATACCCAGTGATGTATATGAATGATACCAAGTGATGTATATGAATGATACAAAGTGATGTATATAAATGATACCAAGTGATGTATATGAATGATAGCAAGTGATGTATATAAATGATACCAAGTGATGTATATAAATGATACCAAATAATGTATATAAATTATACCCAGTGATGTATATGAATGATAGCAAGTGAAATAACAATCCTCCTGCCTCAGTGCGTGACTATAGTTTCCAAGGGCTGGTATCCCTGCCTGGTTCACTCTCTTAATGAGGTTTTTTGTGCAACAACTGGGCAGACAGCCCAAAATCTTTAGAAAAATCTTTAAAAATTTGGGGTTAGAGTTCTAGTTCACTCTCCTGTTGAGGTTATATTGTGTTTGTTTGTTTGTTGATGAGGGCTTAACGGAACCACGACAGCGAGGGTCAAATTGTGCCTGAGAGGTTAGAAAATTCCAGAGGTAAAAAGGAAAGTAAACAGGGGGAGTTTAAGAGAAACATGAGAACTCAAAGCCAGAAAGCTGGGACCGAGAGAGGAGGTGCATGGGTGAAAAAACAAAGTAAAGAGAGAGGGGTGGGAGAGGAGGGCTAAATATGGTTGTCCAGGGAAGCATGAAGGAAGATCATTTTATCTGGAAGGTTTTTCTGAAAGAGCTTGGCTATTGAGTTGTGGGGAGCGAGGAAAGCTCTGGGAAGGTTGTACAGGGGGCAAGCAAGGAGAATGTGTTATATTGTGTACACAGGAAGAGGTAATGAGGAAGGGGTGCCATGTCTTGGAGACTTGTGTCATTAAGAAAGGTGGATTATATATCATCAGCAAAAAAGATTAAAGCTCCAACCAGTTCCACTACATGAGTTCTTCAACAATCCCCAACCATCTGCCACACCAAAACTATTTCAATTAGATGTATAGCAAATCCCATCTGAAAGAAATAATAGAATTATCCATCTTACCTCCTCTTCAAATGCTTCTTTCTGTTCTCTCAACTCTTTCTCCAACTCGGATGATCCTCGCTTCATCTCCTCTTCCTTTGAATGCAACCTCTTCCTGAGGTCATCCACCTCTCCTTGAAGCCTTGACTCCTTTTCTTCAGACTTGGTCCGGAGATGAGCAAGTTCCATTGCCTGCCTGCTGATTATATCCGCAGTGTGCTGTAGATGAATCGTGTGTGGATCTGTCGCTGGCGGTTGGACGGTGTAGTTGTGCGGTGGTTGATGTCGAAGGGGTGGTTGTACTTGTGGGTGGAGTTGTAAATTTGCATGTGGTTGCATATGAGGTAACCAAGGTGTTTGCACTTGAGACAAATAAAGTGGACGTGGTTGAGTTTGATCATGCTCCGTCCCAAACTTGTTCATAGACTGTTCACATTGTGAGGTCATGACCTCATACTGTTGGGTCGTGTCCTTATACTGTTGTTGATGAAGTTCTCCATGACATGTATCTTGAGTCTTATTGCTAATATCTCTTTGCATGCATTGATAATCTGGCACTCTTATTTGTGTTCTTGTTGTAGATATTGAGGGTGTTCTTGCTGTTGCTATGGGGGGTGTCCTTGTTGATGCTATGGGATGTGTTCTTTGAGAGCTATTGATGCTTTGGTCGGAGGTTGCTGAAGTTAAGAAATCGTCAAAGAAATCTTATAAAATTATTGAGATTAAGAAAATAATGCAGAACAGAAATAAGCTTCTGATATTTTAATAGGATAAATCAATATTTAGAAAATTCTTTTTTGCTTCTTTAGGATGTGGGACAATATCAACTAAGATTTCACAATGTTGGAAGTCTACATTCATTCATAAAGTAATCTTTTTTAATTTTAGAACACCTTGCAGTCCTTTATAGCTCCCTTTCTTGACAAAAGATAGGCCATAATCTGAAATTAATTAATCTGATCTTATTCTTATTTTCTCCCTTAAAAATATACTTAACTTGATATTTTTCTGTATAAATCAGATAGGGTTGTCTACAAAATCTTAAGTCTTTTATGCACTTTATGCATCTTTTCATTCCCAAGACATTTCATTTAAAATTCTTTTGAGGCAAGAGGCTCATAACCGATTAATCTACAGATTACTATAAGTCTTTTGTTTCCTCTCTACTGGAGCCAGCGCTCATTGTTTCTAGTTCTTTTCACACCCTAGACATTTAATTTCAAAAACCTTTAAGATGAGGGCTCTAATGTATGACAATTCTTTCATGCCAGATAAATATTTTAACAAATATTTTAATTCCTATTCATGTCAGGAATGTCACTATCATAACAAAGAAGCTCTTCCAAAAACTTTAATTGGATCACTATAAGTATTTTGTTTCCTCTCTATTAAAACCAGCACTCACTGTTTGTATTTCTTTTCATACCCAAGATACTTAATTTTAAATTCTTTTAAGATGAGGGCTCTATTGTTTTGACTTTTCTTTTCATGCCAGACAAATATTCATGTCAGGAATATCACAATCATAATCAAACAAGCAAACTCCTCCCAAAACTTTAACCAAACAAAGAAACTCTTCTAAAAACTTTAATCAGACGTTAAAGCCAAGAGTAGTAGAATAGTTCTCACTATACTTCAATTTGGAAAGGATATATTTCTCACACACCTCAAATTTGCATATTTTTTCCTCTGAAAAAAAAAGGAAATACTAAATACTTGCTTTTATTGCAGTTCTTGTGGTAACAGGTGATTGCTTTTTGTCATCCCTACATAGAAAAAAAAGCAATAGTTAAAGGTATATGGACAGGTAGAAGCAACATTAGCTAAATTAATCCATTAAAAAAAACATAAAGAAAGCAAACAAAATCGGTTATAAATTGCCCATTTTATGCACATATGGACAAATATGCAATGTTTTGTGTTACTCTTGTGATGTATGTATGAACAAGACATAGCCTCTATTTTCTTATGTAAATCCATCAATTTTGAACCCTGCGCCATTTCTCTTTGAAAAAGCGAAGTTAATTCCAATGAAGAGGATTTGATTTTTACCATACCCCCTACCAACCTCAAGCTGGAGAAGGCATTTTGAACATTTTCAAGGTCTGAAATTAAAGATGAAATATAAAATTTTAAAAAAGCATTTTGAGGTGTTTTCCTCTTTATACATCACATTTTCTCAATATACTATAAATGTTCACTTTGATTACTCATAACTTGAAAACTACACATGCTATTTTCAAAATTCAATAATTATTTAAGTAATAATTTGATGCTATTTTCAGTAGGTGAAAACTTTTTGTACCTGTCCATAGACCTTTAAGAATTAGAAAATTAATAGTTAAGATTATACAAAATACACATCAAAATCATATTGTGAATCATTCTGTATTTTATTAGCATATCAATATAAAGCTACTACATGCATCCGTTGAGGTCGATTGACGCCATCACGCCAATAAATATTTTCAATTGGAAAATCAAACAAGCTCTACATCCTACTGGTTAGTTCAATTGGTAGAGTATTCGCTTTCCAGCCGGGAGGTCGTGGGTTCCGATACCAAAGACTTTAAAAATGGGACCTGCTGCCCTCTCAGCATAAGTGATCGGAGCAGGGTTATAGTGCAGGCGTGTGTGCCGTGTGTGGCTGCAGCTATGAGCCTGAAGTTTCCATTGTAAAGCGCTTTGAGTATGCATCCTTGCGTAGAAAAATGCTATGTAAAAACCAAGTATTATTATTATTACATTCTGAGTATCTGCAAAACGTTTATGGACACCTTGTAATTTTTAAATTGGTTGAAAGAGTATTAAAAACTAAGCAGATCAGATTTTGAACTTTGAAAATAGCAGTTTTTCAGTTATAGCTGATCAGTTTTTACTTTATGCAAAATTTGTGTAGTATGACTGTCACTGGGTGAGTTATTTGTTTGTTTGTTTGTCGAGGTTTAGCGGTACTGCGACAGTCAGAGTCAAATGTGCCAGGAGGGTGTGAAAAATGTATGGTGTTTACAGTAAAGAGAGGAAGGAGAAGAAATTAATTGTTTGATAGGGGATAGGGAAGGCAGAGAGAAGGAGAGGGGATGGGAAAGGGTGAAAAAAAAGGGGAAGAAATAATAGATCAAGTGGAATAAGTTGCTGTTATGGAAGAAGGTAATGATGTCGGAGGAATTTTTCTTCAAGAGATCTGAGATGGAGATGAAGGGGAGAGGGTAGTTATAAATTTGGAGTATAAAGGACAGATTAAGATAATATAATTGTTTAACTGGGTGAGCAACTCAAATCCATTATGTACTTCGTGAAATTTCTTTCTTAGATCTTAATCACTGAGAATGAAAGTCTATTTCTCCTAGAATTTTATTGGGGGCAAGAAAAAGACTTAAAATTATGATAGACATAAGAAGAAAAAAATTAAAAAAAGAAATTACCATGGGTGTGCATGCTTATTATTAAATCAGAATATTCAAATTCACTGATATGCATGGTGGGCGGGGCTTAATGTGGTTTTTACTGAAAATTGCATGTAAACATATGGCATCTCGTGAATCATACATCAATGCCACGTCATATTTGGCACATAGATGAATTATGACTCAAAGACGGTCCCTATTAATTTTGGTGTTGATCATACATATTAATGAGTAGGCGGGGTTTAATGTAAAAATCTTGATAATGTTCAAATCTTTACTAGTGTATCCCTGTTTTGCTTCTTCTTCTTCTGTATGGCTTCTGTATGTGGCATAATTATGGTGATGTTAGGTATTTTGTACATGCTTATGTTGTCAAAATGTCATACTTGATTAACATGCATGATGGGCGGGATTAATTATAGTGTTATGTCGGTTTGTAAACATTGTACATCAGTGCCATGTACATGTATGTACATCATGAGCTGTATGAGGCATTGTTTTCGGTGTTGATGATATACATATTTATGAGCAGAAATCTATATATAGAAATCTTTTAGTGCTCCAATGAGCGAGGAGCTCTTTTTGGCTAAATGAAAGACTTATTTTTATATATTCATGACTGTACTATTCAAATGTGTAATGATATGCCTCCCTATGATTCTTCTTGTCATCATGAAAGGATTAGTTCAGGAGTCAAGCAAGATTATCTTATATTAAAGAGGACTTTAAAAGAAAGAAAATGGTGAAGAAACCATTTGAAAATCTTATTCTGTTAAGGAGATATTAAAGGATTAGTTCAGGAGTCAAGCAAGTTTATCTTATATTAAAGAGGACTTTAAAAGAAAGAAAATGGTCAAAAACCACTCCAAAATCTTATTCGTTTAAGGAGATATTTAAGTTTAAAGCTCCTGTCTTATCTTTGTAGAAATGACTGATGTAGTAAGTCTACTATGGAAGGTTGGCACACTCACCATTACATTCTTATCAATTATTAATGTATTTTAAAGAAAATATATTCAACTTTTTTCTTATTTCAATCATTTTCCCTCAAACTTTCTTCAGGTGGTAAATGTAATTATCTTTACAAGATTCTGTTTGACTACTTTCCGGACATATTCAATGGTTTTTCAGCAATAAAATCGAAGGAAAAAACATGATAGAATAGATAATTACTTTGAGGATTAATCTGAGGCAGTGACATCAGAAAAAGTCTGATTTCAGTCGTTTCTACACAAATGATACCAAACTTCAAACTTGAATATCTCCTTAACGGAAAATAGATTTTGAATGCTTTCTTCAATATTTTGTTTCTTTTTATAGTCTTCTTTTATATAAGATGAACTTGCTTGACTGCTGAACTAATCCTTTAAAAGATTAGTTTAGTGGTCAAGCAAGTCTGATACAATCATTATTTCAAATGATAGAGGATACAAATCTTAACCAACTAACAAAATAAGCAAGTCAAAATCTTATTTCTATCTCAAGTTATTTATATTTGAAGTTGACACATGGAGGCTGCCATTTTGTTCAATCTGTACTGAATTATTGTGCATGATGATATAATTTCCCCAATAGGGACATAAGGAATTTAATGAATTTCTTATAAATGTGATTAAAGTTTTAATTCCAAAATGATGTGACACAAAGTTTGAACAGAGTGTTTTGTAAATTTCACTTGTACACAAAAAAATCCTTGACAGTAACATGAGAAAAAAAATTCTTATAACCTAGAAATCTTGAGGTAGATTATAGAGAAATACAAAGCATTCCAAAATCCTGCTGGGCTGATGACATCATATTCTCCATGTTTTAAAATCAAAATGGCAGCTTCCATAGTACTATTTAGTAGTAGAATTAAAGTTTTTATAATTATAAAAATTGTGTTAGATTACTTAAGGGGTATGAAAGTTGGTCAAAAAATTTCTTATTTTTGATTTTATCGTATGAAATAAGGAAAATCAGGATTACATCAGACTTTATGTCTCCTTTAATACTAAAACTTCAGAACAGGTGCAAATGAATCAGATGGTTGGTGGGTTGATTAAAATAGATGGTGGTAAGAATGCCACTTTTAAATTGCATTTACTATTCTAAAGGTTTCTGTGAAAGTGCATTCCTTAATATTAAAAATCAAAACAAGTGAAAATGAATGGATTGATTATCATTCATGCTTTTGCATACTTATCTAAAACTTTAAAAGGAACAAGTTCTATGCCACATTCAACACTTCACGTAAAATTTGTCAGTCACCTATTACCACCTACCAATCAAAGAGTCACTCCCACAACTAGGGGAGGGGCAAATTGAGGTCAAACTCGCAAACAATTCCCACAATCGAAGTTTAATATAGGGATGAACTCTATTCTGTGGGAGGGGGGAGGAGTCATGAAACATACTGACTCGAAATTCAAAAAGATTTGAGACCCCTTTAGGGTAAAGGTCTCACTGGTGACCAGACCTCATTTAGCTATGCCACTAGTTGAAAACCCAGTTGCATCTGCTCTAAAACTGATTAACAATGTTTGTTTGATGAGGGCTTAATGGCACCACAACAGCGAGGGTCAAATTGAGCCTGAGAGTTTAGATCATTCCAGAGGTAGGAAGAAAATAAAACAGGAGGAGTCTGAGAGAAGTACAGGGACTTATAGCCAGGCAGCTGGGATCGAGAGAGGAAGTGCAGGGGTGCTAAAAAAGGCAAAAGTAGGTAGAGGGGGCTGATTAGCACACTGAAATCAAGGTCTCAATATTTTCAGATTCTATTGTTAAAATACATTATATCATTATCATCCCACCTCACTGCCAATGTTACAACCATGCAGGATTGGAACCACCACTCGCCTGCGCGCCATAGGTGGTGAAAAAAATTGTGGCAAGTAGAAATATTATGATATATTGTGGTATTCACCATACTTAATTGAGCCATGGCGAGTGAAAATCTTGTTTGATATTTATGATAAATTGTTTTATTTCAGGTAACATACTTACAATACTGTCTTGTGTTTTTTTTCTCAACTAAAAAATGCCCTTTGTCCTCCACACACACAAAAAAGTGGTATTTCCATTAAAATCTAAATTCAAAATTAAGCCTTTAGCCGTCAACTTTTAGATGTACTGCTATGCTTTTACTTACGTACGGTCAGGAAGTCAGGCCCAGGAAAAGGGCAATACAGAGGTATACTATGGTGGCGCAAAAATTTTCAAATTTCATTTGAAAGTGTTAGTAAGGAGTTCAAATTACTTGGCGAGTAGAAGTATTGGTTTCATCGTATTTACTCCCAAAGTGTATGATTAACTTTTTTTGTATTTTTCCAACCCTGCAACAGAACTTTTTAAAAGACACCAGAACCACAAAAACCTTTTGTTTTCTGGTTTTGCTATAGAACTATATAAAAATTGTCTTAATCTGCAAGCATGACCTCACACTGTAAAAGTGAATGAGAGATGGTATTTTCACCAATTTGTTTCTTTAATAGTCCTCTATCATATAAAAGATGATGAAAATTCATAGGGATATTCATCTAAATCAAACAATAGAGGGATTTCATCATGTGACTCTTTACTCCACCGGAAGCCATTTTGCAGGACAGAGCATCATTGCATTTCACTCTTCTTAACACAGCTCAGTCAAATCTCACATACAACAAACATACTGCATGCTAACCCACCTACCTACCAGCTCAGCAAATTTTACTGATTGCAGTATTTTGTTTGCTTCCGATTTTACTTTATATTTTCCTTAAATTTTATATATACACCGGGAATACGAACAGTAACTTTTACTAAACGCCATCTGATTGTTCGCTATACTCAGACAAAGTCTACATAACTGATATAAAGTGCTCGCTGCAAATCCTAGTGTGAACCATAGGTTGAAAGCCATTGCGTCGATCGGACAACAAAAACCCACATCGAACGTCGTTCAGGATCAGATGGAAACGAGAAATGTCTTTAATTCCCCAGCACACGTCTACTAGTGCAACCAACGACACAGCAAGATTCCGGCATAATTATCTTACAAAAATAATCTTATTTGTTATATAACTACATGCAAATATAATCTAATTAAGTGTACAGCAGACGTCATTGTTCTTTTCCTACAAAATAGCAATGTAAACAAAGTCATGTGACCTCATGAAGTCAGCTGAAACACCCTTATACATCTGATTATAAGAATGGGTGGGAGAGGTGTAATGCAGAAAACAAACCTCTGCGCCCAATGTCAGCATATCGTTCTGCATATCTGTGGAAAAATCGCTAGGTAAATAGCTGTTGGACTCAAACCTGGGGCCTCCAGCATATAAATGACAATGAAAATTTATAGGCAATGAAAGTTAATAAGGAAATTCGTTTAAATTAAACAATACATTTGCAGATGTTGATTTGTACAATTACAGTATTATTAGGCACATGCCAGGAAAAGCACACTTAGGTCGCCTTTTAACTTGTTTTCAGTGTGGAACAAAGGATTTTGCCAGGACAGGAAGTGGATAAACACTGCGTTAACACCCTGCTCTTTTTGAGAGATATTCAAAGAACAAAGTAGGGGGTGAATCTCCTACCATTGGGACCGACGGCTTTACGTCCCCTCCGAAGGACGGTGAGCACCACCCAATCATTGGCCACTTTTCTGAAAGGCCCGGTGGGAGACCTCTGCGCTTGCTGTCAGCATATCGCTCTGCATATCTGTGGAAAAATCGCTGGTTAAATAGCTGTTGGACTCAAACCTGGGACTTCAAGCATCTCAGTCGTACGCTCAGCCAACTGAGCTACCTGCCTCAATATCTCATGCTTTCAATCTGTACTACAGAATGCTTCATTTCTTCAGCTTACCTGATAGATTCTTGTTCTTTTGATGACTGTATCATTAAAGCCTCTGGTGTAATTAGACTCTTTAAAGCTTTCCCATCTACAGAGAAAAAAAAAAAAAAAAATTATGTCATAAGTGCTGCATGTCTATAGACCTTTTTGAAATACATTTTCAATTAAATTGCTGTGGCTTTAGTTACATTGTGTTAAGTGTTTCAATCAAGACCCCTAGCTTTGCTGTTTCACAGAGGTGGACCGCCCTGCCCCTCTGTGGGCCCGCCCTGCTCCTGGGGTCCACCTTGCCCCTAATGTGATTTATTTTTTATTTTTAGATTAAATATTTTTTCAAACTAAATAATCTTAATTAACCTCATAAATGAAATACCTTACATGGATACAGAACACAAAATGATAGCATACTAAGCAATTGTCTTTTGGCTCATGAATGGTCCTTATCAGTCAGAATAGTTTCATTCTGAGGTATGATTACAGCTAAAATCCCAGAGCTTCTTCACCATGGGATTGAGCTTTAAGGGGGCCCCTGGACTCCAGGCTGAAAAGACGCAGCGCTTCACACGCACATTAATGTGCCCCTCAACAAGTCTAGCAACCTGCCCCTTTTAAATCAAGCTAGGGTCTGTCAATGTTGTATTGTTGATAAATACAGTTATTCATTTTGATCTGGGCAATTGAGTTTTGATTATTGCATGAATGGTACAAATCTTGGTTTGTTGATGAAGCACAGGATCTTAGTGTTGTCATTACTAGCAATCTGAAGCCTTCTAAAACCAATGGATGCTACAAAGTGTTTTAGCAATGAGGGGAAAATAGGATGTTTGGTTTGATTAAAAAAATTAAGTTTCTTGGTAGACAGGATGTTCTTAAATTATATGCAGCAGTTAGTAAAGCCTCACTTTGAGTATACTACATACACAGGTGGGTAAGGGAAAGAAGTTAAAGTTTTAAAAAAGGAAGATGAGAAAGGTAAGGCAGAGAAGGGAAGGAAAGGGAGGTGTAGCTCAGGTGAAATAAATTGCTGTTGCGGAGAAAGGTGATGAAGTTGGAGGTAGGATTGTTCTTGAAAAAGATCGGAAATTGAGATAGAGGGGGAGAGGTGTGATCTTGAATTTGAGGTATAGGGACAGGCTAAGAGGATATGGTTGATCGAGAGACTGGTGTTGCATTTAGGGCAGAGAGCAGGGGAGCTGGAAAGTAGGTGAGAGTGGGTGAGAAAGGTGTGGCCAAGGCGGATGATAATAATGTCCTCCCTGTGGTTGGTCCCGACTTTGGGTTTGATAATGTAAAGTTTGTTACTGGTCTAGAGATTCCAGGAGTCTTGCCAGGTCTTCTGAGATAGCTGGAAATGGAGAAATGGAGGTCTGAGTGCAAAATAGGAAAAGGAGAGACGTGATTTGACAGAGCACTGTTGGCAGCTCTGTCGGCTCTCGTTGCTGGGGAGGCCAACATGGCCAGGGATTTAGAAAAAGATGATATCTTTTTCCTAATGATGAAAGAGCGTGAAGTTTATTGAAGATTTGTAGGATGAGTGGATTGGACCAGAGCATGTTGAGGATGCCAGTGAGAACGGATTTAGAGTCGGAGAAGATGACGAAGTGGGGGCGGAAGGAGAGTTCAACAAAGTTTAAGGCCAGGAGAATGGCCTTTGCTTCAGAAGAGTAGATTAAGGCTCCATCGGGCAACCTTTAAAAGAGGGTGAGGCTGGGACAGGTGGCGATGGCTGCAGAGGAGCCATCCCGTGTGGAGCCGTCAGTTAAGAGGAAAAGAAGTCGTGGAAATGTCTGCTGAGTTGGCACTATTTGAAGCGAAAGAAGGCTGGGTTGCAGAGAGCTTTCGTGTAGGAGGAAAGGCCAAGGAAAACCTTGGAGGGATTGATAACCAAGGTGGGCGTGGGAGGGATAGTGTGCCTGGCAATCGAGAAAATGTTGATGTTAGCTGTGGTGAAGTGAGAGTGCATCCGGATCCCAAAAGGTGGGGGGATGCATTTGTTGAAGTTGAAGAGGTTGGTGCAGCAGGAAGAGCGAGTGGAATGGAAGCAAGGTTCCACGGATCGGTGAGGATACAAAGAGTGAAGGAGAGGCCACCGATCCTGGTGTACCTGAGGTCAAAAAAGGAATTCATTGGCCTCTACTTGGAGACTGGTGATGGGGGTGGTATGGGTGGCACCAAGCCAGAGCCTTAATAGGGCAGTGTTTTCAGTAACCTCGAGGTGCCTTAAGTAAAGTTTGCAGGCGGAGGCGTAGATGAAACTGCTGTAGTCCAGCTTGGACCTGAGGAGGGAGCGATATAAGGTGAACAGGGTGAGACAATTGGTTCCCCATGTGCTGGAGAGGAACCCTGAGGAGATTGAGGAATTTTGTGACAGTTGATTTTAGGGGTATTGATGTGGGGAGATAGGAGAGCTTAGAATCGAGTATGACTCCAAGAAGCGAGAACTGTCTTTACTGGGAATAATGGAATTTTTAAGACGGAGGCTGGGGTGAAGAAAGAAGGAGTTGCTGTTGTTGAAATGGATGAGAACAGTTTTGTCTTTTGAGAAGTTGAATCCGTTGGAGTCGCTGCAGTGAGTCCAGGCAGTGTTGGAGGTTATTTTGGAAAGTTCGAAGTAGGAGGAGGATGAGAAGAGACCAAAATCGTCAACATAGAGGGGCAATTGATGTTGGGGGGAGGGCCTTAGTGATGCTGTTGATTTTGAGGATGAAGGTGGGGAGGCTTCTGGAGGCCGGAGGAGTGAAAGTCTTTGAGGAAACCGTACTACCAGGTGGTCTTGAAGGCCTTTTCGAGGTCAAAGAAGATGAGATGGCGTGATGATTTCTGATGAAGGCTTCACGTACAGTGTACATAGGTGTCAAGTTTGAGGACATGGTCCAGGCAGTTCCAGTTTCTCCTGAAACCATTTTGAGAGGGGGATAGGATGGAGTTCTTCTCAAGGTAGTGGTCACAAAAGAGCATGAAAATCAACACTGCACCCTTAACTTTTGCCTAATGTAACATATAGACATAAAGCTGAACAACTTTTTTCAACTTAAGTTTTGGTAGATTTCCTTCATTCCTTGTGAAAAAGGAGTAAAAATTGTCAAATTTCTGGGATACTGGGATTGGGATTTGGGGGGTCATCTGTAAAACTGGGATTGGGATTCGGGGGGTCATCTGTGATACTGGGATTGGGATTCGGGGTGGGGGGTATCTGGAGGAGATGTCACCAACCCCCAGTCAGTTCCCAGCCTCGCGTTAATGAGGTGCTGTGATGTCATGCTCTTCAACCAGGACTCCGCCCACTTTCAGTATTTCACAGTTTTTGCAAAACAGATTACTTGATGACACAGTTTTCTATCACGTGGGGTGTCACCTGACAATGTTGTAGCAGTAAAGATGGTAAGCTAGGTGTTAGTTGGTTGATTTTTCTTTTGAATGATACCAAAGTTTCCATATTTTCGGATTTCTACTTTTTCGTAATTGTCGTTTGAATTTGTTTACTTCAATATTGGCCTAATTTCTGGACAAAATTTATGCCCAACCCCTGACCAAATTCCTTTAGATTTAGGCTAAATTCATTGATAAATCATTAAAAACAATAAGCTCTCTGCCAGTATCAAATTTGTATGGGACTGGTGGCAATTAGTGACAGTATTTTAAAGTTGAAAATGGCCACCATAACAGAGATAAGCATTAAATTTTATGTGGATTTTTATCGCGATCAAGAGTAAGTTAGTGTGGTACATGTAGCTAGGATAAAATTTATGATTTTGCATCCATCTTATTTACTACTCTAACCTAGCCTAGGGCCTAGTAGTAGTAGCAGTCATTTGATTTGTTTTAAGATGTGCAGCATTGAATCAAATGATTATTTACCAATAAGCATATTTGAAATGTATTGTAATAGCTATTGAAAGACCAGTGATTTTTAATAGTGATTGAAAGACCAGTAATTTGTTTCTTTCTTTCATTATTTCATTTGAAGTGTAAGCAAGGTCTGTTGTGAAAATAAGAATAGTGTGTCCATAGGTAAAAATCAACCATGGATCTAGGTTCTATATTTACAGGATAAAATTAACAATCAGGTTATTTTAAATGTCAACCTAGTGTGTTGACGTGTTGGTATGCCATCTTTTTATAATTGTCTTGAAATACCGCATTAGACAATGAGGAAATACTTCAAGACCAAGATATCTAGACTGCAGATTATCTGCTAGTTTAGGCCTTAGTTTAAGGACTTAAGTATGGTCTGGGTGGTTATAAAAACTGTTTCTGTTTATGTGTAAGTGTTTTCATTTTTCCTAGTGTTTCATTGATAATTTCTGTTAACAAAATTCAAGTGGCACTACATATATTCATATGTAGGCCTACCTTGCATGGGGATTGTTTTTAATACATTTTAGGTTGTTGTGATTTTTTATTTATTATTGTCTGGAACAGTTGAAGAACAAGGGTATATAAATTGGTATCAGAAGTAAATCAAATGTTGAAGAAATGTTTTCTTTCTCCTCTGAATAGCATTAACAATTTTTATTGTTGCAAGTTAATGCCACTGTGCAAGTATAGATAGGCCTATACACACTGGTCGAAGTGTACAAGTGGTCCTTTTATAGAATACCATTATATGCCATACAACTAGGCTAAAGTATTCTACATATTCATACAATGGGTACATGCATTTCATATCATATGATTATTAACCAATGTTATGCAAAGTTTTAGACTATTTTGTAACTTACGTGATTTTCCAGGGCAATTTTGATTTTCAGTGTTTGGGTTTAGAGGTCATTCTCACACTAGGGTCAGTTTTTCCTACCATCTGAATGTGCTTTCATGTGAATATTTTTTTATGTTTGAATCCGTGTAATTTTAATTGACATAATTCAATAAATTGCTATCATAGTAAATTACCAAAATAATCTCAACTTAAAATTTTGTCAGAGGAGGCAGAGTCCAATCCATAGTCCATGATGATGAAAATTCATACCAATAGGCCTACAAAGCAACAATGTGTTTACAGGAAGTACATGAAATCAGGGATTTGTTATTTGGGATAAGTAGTCTCTGATGAAATGGTATTTTAGCAGCATAAGCAAATATAAATGTATTTAACCCAATAAATTAGAGCAAGAGAATAGTGAAAATACTACTGCACAGGCTGAATTTGAGGAAATCAGTATTGACACATTATGCATACACCATGGTTCTACTTATCAAAACCCTACATACACTAGTGTATTCAGTTGGCTCAAGAAGCTCTGTTGTCACTAAATATCATTCATTTCATTCTGAATTTGATAAACAATTAAGATTTCCATGTAATCTAAAGTATATACCATTTGTAATTTCAAAGAAATACATTATCAGGGATTACGACGGTTTGTGGCTATTTCGTGCAAATGCCATTTTGCATACTGTATGCATACAGCATGCACATGCGAGATTACGATGCAGATGTAAACAACACCATGTGACTGCACATTGTCCAATCATGATATGGATCGTACGATATTAGCAAAATCAACATGGTTCCTCTGGAAAAAACTTGAAAACCCCTGACCGGATTCCTTTGATTTTCATGCTTATTTTCATAGATTTAGATAGAAAAGGAATTTTTCTATCACATATGTAAAGATCACATGGGCCCAAGAATGGAAAGGTGGTTTGTGACCACGTTTTTTGGAACCTGTTTTTCCAAATATGAAATCATTTTAAATCTCTCCGATTTCCATTATTTTTTGCTTTAATTATTTCTTCAAATGTTAATGGATAGTATTTTCAACCATCTATCTGTCTAAATTTATTTATTGATAACGTTTTTTTGTCGTAACAAAGCTGTAATCACCTTCGAAAACAGCATGTTTCAGCTAATTATCTATTCATAAATGCGAGTGGGCGGAATACGCACAGAAAAGAATGACTTTTCGCGAGGCTGGGAACTGACTGCCCCCGTATACATATTTTCTGGAACTGCCCATTGATAACACTGAAGATTTTATCAAAACCATCAAAGCAGAGTAATCTTGAGCTAACCTACTACTCTCCGTAGTAACCCCAGAACTGATGCCAGCTGTTAGTTATGGCTGCTGCTGGGGATGGCTGGCCATCCAAGGGTACTACAAAATCCTATACCCTCCTGTACTGTTTTAAGCGAGGTTTATAAGTATAGGAAAATCTCAGTTTTAAGATCTTTAGGAAAACGAAACCATTTTAACCTTTTTTTTGCCCAAAATGATTAGAATCAATGTTTGAAGCCCATCCATGTCTTCAAAAACTGTTTTGAAAGGTGATTTTAGTTACTTTTATCAAAGTATTTTGGACTACTTTTCTTTCTGTAAAAATTATCTGACGAGCTCTTTTAAGTACTGTCAAAGTTCAAAACACTACCATCAAGCTATAACATTTTAGCGGGGGTAATATGTTTTATATTATTTTATAAAAAATTAAGATAACACTTATAAAGTACAATTATATAATGTAAACATTTCTTGATGTTTAATTTATTTGTTTCTGCACATTTTTTTTTTTTAACCAAACTTATAATTTGATAAAATTATATGAACAAAAAAAATGTTGTCAGAGAAAAATCAAGTAGAAGTTTTAGTGGAACTTTCTAAAACTTATTTGCGGACGTTGAATAATTCATCACAAACGTGCGGTGGTTAAGAAAATGGCAATCCTAATGTCAACCCATACTGAGGTGTATAAGAACTAGAGGCTAGAGCTAACCATGAATGACTGGATAAAGAGAGCCCTGGATTTTTTTTTTTTTTAATGATACATCAAAGTTTCTTTACAAATAGAGTGATAAACACGTGGAACAGTTTACCAAAAATTGCACTAAGGCCCTTACGTTACGCTTAACTCTAAATTTAAAAGTCTAATGTTAGGCCTACAAATATTAGAAAGGTTAGGCTAGACAAATATTGGAAAAACCAAGGCATTTTATTCAATTTTAATGCCGACCTGACATCTGGAAATGAAAGATTTAAAGATGGGGATGAGGATCTGAGTACAGTGGTCTGCAGCCAGCCCTCAAAAGAGGACCTGTTCCATCACGAAACTGTTACAGGCCTAACGTTATGCCTAACGTAACAGTTATGCTAATGTTTTCGTTATAAAACCACAGGTGTTCCTTAGCGTTATGGCAACTTATGTACTAAATACTCTCTCTCTAGGTGCCGAGTCTGGAACAGACATTGGCGATCATGGCCCTCCAGTCACTTCTGTTTAGAGCTAAATGCATCATGCTGCTTATTCTGTGTTGAGCGTCGTGATTATACTTGGGAAAATACAGCAGTGGTTTCCCCTTGCCTTCTGCTGGTTTGCATACAGTTTACTCTAATAGCCTTTGACAAACCAACATCTTCCTGCAAGGCAGCAGGTATTCGTGGATGGTTGTTGACATCATATTCATAATGACTGGAGTTCATCAGCCCTTTGACAGGTTTATTTTTGATCCTGCTGGTAATCCACTACCCTCCTCATCCAGCAAGCTGAAGGGGAGCCAGTTTAGTCGCCGACCACTCGACCCATGTACAGGTAGTACTGGGGACATGGTTACCAGTAGCAGTTTAGGACTGACCTGACAGTGACACAATAATACTTAATACATAAGCCTAGGCATAGGCCCTAGGCTATGTATTAACTATTAGTATATGCCTTGGCCTAGGTTGCCATAACGCTAGAAACACTAGGCCTGGCAGTAGCAAAATAACAGTGCTAGTTAGCCTTAAAATTCCAACTAGGGCCTACTGTTGATTGTGATGAATATTGAATAAACACAATTTTTTCATGCTAGTAGAATAATTTATTTTATCTTCATGTTTTTACATGGTAAAGATGCTGACATACGAACCATTTGAATTCTTTGGCTGCGAAAATACAGACGGTGGATTCAAAGTAGCCGCCATCTTAAAATATTTAAGAATTTGTAGCGCCTGTACTATACTAAGAGTGCTTAATTTAATGTTCCAGCAAAAACATTGCATAACGATTAAGTGAGCAACTTTTGCGACAGCTTTACTAAAAACAATATAAATCGTAGGCTTATAAGGGCCCTATTTTCGTTTCGTTTGATATTTGATATAAAAATTAAGGTCATATTCGCATACCTTTTATTAGACCATGAAGCTATTAAGGTCGAAACTAATGATAAATATGATATTTGGAATTATAATTTGCAAAATTATGATTTTCTTCTGCTATATATGAATCTGCTGAAACGATTAAGTCGGAAAATGGTCAAAAAGAACGCCAAGAATGCGCCTCACCGTTTGCGAGAAAATTTTAAAACGTCACCATTGACGAAAAAATCAGAATCGCGGACGTCATTTCAGAGACGTCATACTTTGCTGACACATTTTTTGTGTGTGTACGCCATTAAAGTTTCGCGACTACTGTCAATTATCATCTTCCTTGGTTTTTTAAAATTTATTTTCCAAATAAATATTAATCAAAATCCCGCAGAATTGTGTAGTTGGAGGATTTAGTAAATTATCAAACTAAAAGTCGTTTATCAATGGCAAAGGGCAACAAAACAAGACATTTCAGGACGTGTTTTGTGCACTTGGCATGATCCGAGTTTTCGGGGCTCACCGGGTACACTCAGCATAGGCGGCGGAACCGCCCGACCATGGTCGGGGCAAAAATGTAATAACCAAAGTTATACAATGTGATATAAGGCCTATAAAGTATTTTACTGTAATGTTCTAATGTATAACTAACGATACGATGCGGAGTAGTTTACAAAAGGGGGGTTCTGGCACACTTTTACGGTCGTTTTTGCGTCGTTTTTGTTTCCACTAATTGGTCATGGGGTTCTGGCACACTTTTGCGATCGTTTTTTATTTCTCTTGGTGGACTGGGGTTCTGGGACACTTTTGCGATCGTTTTTTTATTTCACTTGGTGGACTGGGGTTCTGGCACACTTTTTATGTCGTTTTTTATTTCACTGGGCGGACTGAGATTCTGACGCATTTTTCACGGTTTTCACTAATGGGGCTGAGCTCCTGGCACATTCTTTTAAGTCGTTTTGTTTCACTGGTTCTGGCGCACTTTTTTTTATGTCGTTTTTGTTTTGGGTTGGGCCACCCCCTATCTTGAAAATTTATGACAGAAAAATATTTTTTAATTTTTGTTTTTTTGTTTTTTGTATGCTAAATCCCTGTAGCTAAAGGCCATAGTGGTGGGTGATCCACACAGCACCAAAATAGCTGTTTCTGGTACCTGAAACATTGACTGATGCATGTTTACTTGAAGTTTCTGGTGAACGGTTACATCTTAAATATCAAGTTTACGAAAGTTTCGTGTTTATGATGCGTATCCGTAACCGGAAAGATTGTAAACATGAGTAGTTTCACGATGATGCGTTTACGATATGCTAAGAAATATCCGTTACATTTCCGTTGGCAGAAACATCGTAAACATCTTCTCTTAAATATACATCATGTTTACAGGATAACGTAAATTTCTTTAACATGGTCAGCATATTTAAGCGGAATTTCAGCGAGCGTATATTCTGGAAACATTCAAAAAGGCATTTAAGCTGCGTTTTCATTATAACTTATATTTCATAAACATGGTACGAACATTTCCATAAAGTATTCGATAACGGAAAGTTCATAAACTCCATTTGCAGATTTACTATAGGTTTACGAACTAACTGAAACTAACTAAACATGTATTGAACGTTTCCGTTAATGTCCAGCAACGGATAATTTGTAAACTCGAATTGTATATTTCTTACGTGTTTAAAATCAAACTTAAACTTCATAAACATTATTTCAGTGTTTCCGTGGAAGATACAATAACGGATAACTTGTAAACTCTGTTTATATATTTCCCTCGCGTTTAAGAAATGACATACATTTCATAAACATGGTTACAGCGTTTCATGCATACAAATAAAATGTGCACAAAAACACTATCTCCTACAATCATGATTACCAGGATTTGTGTCTTCATTTCTTCATTTATGCGTTATATGTCAAAAACCCTACAATTTTTTTTTAAATGTCATCAATGGACGAAAGAGATCACCAAGAATTAATGATATATTTTTTGCCGTAATTCCAGGAAAATATTTGTTCACACAGGTTTTAATGCATTAGATCGAAAAGTGAGGGCTCTTGTTTTTGCGAATTTTACAGATATATTATCCACAACAGATAAACAACGATAAATTTCATGCTTTCAGATCGCACAGACGACGTGAGGGCAAAGGTCACTGAATATTCATATCAACCAGAAAAGTACTATATGCTGTTGCGTGCTAGATAAGCATTTGATGCCCCCTGAAGAAAAAAAAATCAATAAAATACGTCATCACATTTCATTCCAGTGCCCTTTTAAGTTGTTAAGTTGTCCAAAATTGTCCCTACCGTTCCCAGACATTTGCTGTTCCCGCAACATCAGAATTTATATGCGGTTCTTCAAATGTTGTTTGATCATTATCAAATCACAATGGATTTACATCAGAAAGTAAGTCCGTCATCTGTTCATGCAACGCAAATATATGTCCAATTTACAAATCGCATATTACACCTACAAATTCATATGCTGTAAATTAGTGATAAAATGTTTATCCATTTTCGTACTTAGTTTTTACTATATCTTAAACAGTTTAACGTGGCGGCGCTACAGGGGGCACTGGAACATCCCCCGCGAGATCGTTTTACCCCAGAAAATTGTGTAAAGTGACATATATTTGATCTGATTTATCTGTCATAATCTCTCCCCCCACCCCACCCACTAGGCCTCCATGAGACAAAACTGCCCTCTCTTCTCCGTAGCATCAAAATACTGATGCCCCACTCAGTTTATCTATGATGTCACCTCTAATATAAGTTGAAAGCATAATTGATATGTCCACCAACTATATGATGTTTTTCTATCTTAATTACTTTATGTTTATAAAAGCCGTGAAAACTAAAATTTCTGGGAAATTGGAAGAACTTTGGTGTTCCACTATCTTGATCACAAGGACCCTAAGAAGCCCATACATTCCGTGCGACTCGCGCTCTGCGCTCATTCTGTCGCATACGTTGTCATGGTGTCAGCAAAATTAACATCAATTCCCCATTCATCAGTTCATACCTTTAAGATAGATATTCCTTTGCCTTTTTTTTTAGTGACAAATCATCACTATCAGTCCATAATTCAATGTGATATATGATCAATATCTGAACATGGTGCCCTTTACTAGTCGCGTCCCTGCCTGATGTAAAAGGAGGATTGCGCATTGAAAGGATCTTGCCTTCCAGGTGTCTTGCTTCCTTCCTGGTGAAGAGTAAATTTGAAAAGAAATTAAATTGATATGTTAAAAGGTAAAAGCGAATAAAAATAAATCCGCAAACCATAAGAAGGCTGTTTCAATACGGTTATGAGCAATGACTTGGTTGTTCATGTTTGACTGGGGAGGGCAAGTGGCACTGCCAAGTGCGTTTTTGCGCCCCCCCCCCTCCCTCTCATGCCCATAAGAAGACTAAATTGCATGCACCGTTTGGCATTGCTTAAAATCAGCGTTTCAAATAAATGGGTGAAGCCATGGTCCAGGGGCGAAGCCGCCTAAAGTCCTGCATTTCACGTAATTATGATTGCTATTATCGCTTATTATTGTATCAAATCTGGGTATAAGTCTTGCACTTCTCGTAATTTTGGTAGCAGAAATTTTCTTATAATTGTACTGTAGTGGAAGAAGGTGGGAGGAGAAGAGGGAAGGGGGGCGGGCATGGGCCGCCCCGAATAATTCTCAAAACAATTATTTTCAAAAGGAGCCCTTTTAAATATTTACCCTTTGGGCAATTGCCAGCATTGTCTTGGCTTCATAATCTAAAACCCATAAGGCTCCAGAATCTGAAACCCATAAGGTTTCAAATGTAGGAACCCATTGGTAAAATGTGTCTTTAATTGGGGTCCAGGGATGATTTCCATGTTTTTGATGTAAGAATATTGCTTTTAGAGAAGCATTTACAACGTTTGTTTTTGAATAAATATTGCAGAAGTTGAGATTAAAAATGATAACATATAATTGAGGACAATTTTTGCGCCCCTAGAGTATGCGGCGACCTCGCAGACAGCTTCACTGGAAAAAGCTTTCCCCTGGCCCCGGCCACCAGGCCACTTATCAGAACATTTCCCGATGGTAAGAAATGTTTGGCAGAAACGCGTATGAACCGGGGCCAGCAAGAGGGCCTTGACCCTCAATATTTTCATTGGGGGCCGAGTATCTTTCTAACCTCCCCCTCCCCCTTCCATTCACAATAATAAAGGTCTATCGAATTGATATTAAGGAGTCAGATTCCATGGGACTTTTTGCTTCTAAAAATCTTTAGTTTTTGAGAAAACTCTATCAATTCTTTATTAATTTTTTTTTCAGCTTTAAATTTCGGGATATTTTCGGTCAATTTCAGAACATTTCCTTATTTTTCAAAAAATGTATTTAATTTTTGTAAAAATTTTCTTCATTTTCGTGAAATTTGGTTTCAATTTCAAAAAATATAATATATTAAAGAATATTTCTAAAAAATATTCTCTTCAATTTTCGGGATTTAAATTTAAATTTTCATAATTTTTTTCAAATTAAATTATAGAAATATTACCAAATATTACGAAAATTTACGAAAATAGGACCATTTTATATCAATAATTCTTCAAGTTTACTTCTGTTGCGATAATGTGAAATTCTCTGCAGGTCTCCCCACACCCCACCCCCCTCACCCCCCACCCACCCACACCTCCTATGCTGGCCTCTGAGTAATGCGGTCACACAATTCGATTCTACGACGTATGCATTCGAGCACATTTTGACATCCTTCTGCCAGTCATATTTTTTCATCACGTATTTATGTGACTAGGTGACTTTGGAGCCTCTGGCAGCAATTTGTTCTCTCCTTTTAAAAATATATTTGCAAATATCAAAATTTTAGCAATAGGGGCCAGTGTCGGAGCTGGTCATTGCGTCATTGGCACAAGGACCCCATGATCCAAGTTTTCGAGGGCTACTCTCAGTAGCGTAATTTGACATCAAGCGCTGGGGGGGGGGAGGGGGGAGGTGGGTAACACAAATATACCCCATGTCATAGGGGGTTTAGGATTTTCAAAACATGTGTGGGCACGGCTGGGTATATTCATAATCAGCCCGGCTTTTACCGCAGTTTTGTTCTCCCGATCGGAAGACTGATTACAGCGGTATCCCACAATGCATCTAACCAAATTTAAAGTTTGTAAAGGAATAACATAAGATTCAGACACTTTTCGAGCGGGGGGAAGTAAATATAAGGGTTCAAATTTGTTTTCACGAATTGAAATAATGGCATATGAATTACCTTTTTACCGTGCGCTTTTAAAATTCACTGTGCGATTTTCGATCAATTCGAAGAAATTTGGTGACTTCGTTTTATGTGTATTCCGTTAGGCAGTCGCGTTTTAACAAGAATTTTCTGAAGAAAAAAAAAAAAAAAAAAACGTTTTAAAGTGTTGTTCAGGAATTATTTTTGCCTAACATGGTAACTATCATTCGGTAGAAAATTTAGACGTATTGCTCAAAAACATTCCGTCCGTCTTTGGCAGGCCCGTAGAGAGGGCCGCTAAGGTCATATACACATATACCTCCCTATAGGCCGAAATTGGGATATTTTACTGTGAAAATGCACAGTGCCGAATTTAAGCATGAGCCACATGGACCACTGTTCAAAATTGGAAATGTGTATAGGGCCCGCCCAACACTATGACAAAAACATAATGATTGCCTTTAGTTTTGGTGAGAAATGAAACTTTCTTACCAGGTGTGATTTTTCTTTCCCATTGCTGCCATCCAGTGGCACCGGCAAGGGGGGTATGGGGGCACGTGTCCTTAATCCTAAAAAAATCAAAAATATAAAATGGTGTTGGTGTATTTATTTGACATGGGTTTTAAGCAATTTCCTGCCACCTCTAAAACGAAAAAACGTGCCAGTGGGGCTTCGCGTGCCTAGCACCACTATAGACGTTACACACTTATGCATACAATTTTCAATTATTCCCCCAATATTTTTTTCTGGCGGTGCCACTACCGCTGTCACAATTCTAATCATTATTAGACTACTTTATGAATATCATTGTCTTTTGATGGGATTGTCTTGCATTTTCCATGTACTTATGCTATGAAATTATGCAATGCAGTGGCGTAACACATGGGGCCAAAATTCGGCGATTGTTAATATGGGGCCTCTTTTCTGATCGCCTTCCCCTTTGTGAGGGCCCCTTTTAGGGAGCTCGTCGGTTGCTAAGATATGGGGCCCTTTTTCTAATCGCCTTCCCCGATGTGAGGCCTCTTTCATGGACCTTTCGGTTCCTAAGATGGGCACCGTTTTCTTATCGCCGTCACTAAAGTTGCCAGGTGCTAGCTGGAGTTATTGTGGTATGTAAAGTTATGTTGTATTTTTATTAGTGAAAATTTCCAGGGTCCCCACATTTCTAAATCCGGCCCTGGAAATGCACCCCTCCCATGAGAAAACCCTGGCTGCGTTGCTGTACAACCCGATCATCCCGATACTGACCGACGCCTCCTCCCTATCTTTTGATTGTTTGAAGTAAATTAACGGTCATGAAAACATTAAACCAAGAAAGTGAATGTCAACAGACAAATTATTTCTTAACTTTTTTAAATTTGTAAAATAGCGCTGGGGGTGGGGTGTAACACAAATATGCCTGGTGAAAATTTACACTTGCCCGACCTTTCTGTAAACGTAATACATGCGTCTACAACAATACAATACAGAACAATTGGGAACAGATCCCACCACGAGTCCCCCAGAAAGTTTGTCTTGGGGACACAATGACCAAGTACCAAAATGGCACGGCGTGCCAGCCCGATTGTGCCCACTTAAGGGACCATGGCGAGGTGGAAGGGCGAAACCTTGGTATTATGGTCAAGGGGTCTTCGTCAAGTTCTAAATATTTCTCCAAATTGGCTGAACAAAATTTTAGATTATATTGTTCAAATCTACTCAGATAAGCGTTTGGGCTACCATTTCTAGACACAGAAGAAATTCAAGTTCTCCTAAAATTTAAACAAATTCGGAAAAAAGTGTGGAGTTTCTTGACAAAACCCTATATGGTCCAGGGCCAAGCCCGAAAGCTTATAAGATTTCTTGTTTTTCATCAAGGGCGTATCCAAAAAAGGTAAGGGGGGGGAGGAAGAAGGGGGAGGAAGAAGGGGGAGGGGGTGCCGCACCTCGCAACTTTGTGGTCGTCGGAAAATTGAGCATGCTTGTCGGCAAAAAGGAAAATGGAAAAGAAAAAGAAGAAAGAGGAAAAGGGAAAGAAAAAAGAAAGTAAGAAAGGGGAAAAGGCAAAAAAAAAAAAGAAGTAAAAGAAAGTGGTTAAGCATGTTTTCGACCTGACGAACAGACGGAGTAGTCAGTACGGTACCGGTACATTGTATTTTACGACAAGAGATCAGATATTTCGACAAACGATCGATAAGGGTTTTTTTCTTTCTGTTACTGCAATTCTGAACATCGCATTTCCCAACAAAGAAGATTAAATTCCGACAGAAGTCTGAATGTCGTTTTTCTTCCAACCATTTCCTTCTAAATCGATGAACATTTCCGGCAGGGTCGTAGCCAAGGGTGGGGGAGGGAGTAGTCGTCGACAAATTTGGAAACCTTGTTGGCTCATTGGTGTAAATGAATTTAAAAGTTTAACGCAAAATTAAGCATAAACCCTTAGGTTTTTAAGGTTGACCATTTCTTGCTTCCTTTCTGAATATAACTTCAGTGGCGTAGGAACCAGGGACCAGGGCCCCCAATAATGTTATTAGGTGCCAAGTACCACCTCCCCCCCCCTCCACCTCACCCTAATTTTTAAGAAATCATTTTGAAATTTGCATCAGTTTTCGTGAAATGTCCTTCATTTTTGAGAATTTTTCTTCCTTTTCGGGAAATTTGCATCAATTTTTATAAAATTTCATTCAACTTTCGTGAAATTTTCTTCCATTTGTGTGAAATCTTTTTCATTTCGGGAAATTATCTTTATTTTGGGAAATTTGCATCAATTTTCGTGAAATATCTTTCATTTTCAGGAAATTTTGCTTCAATTTTTTGTTCTCCAATAGTTTTACGACCCCACCCCTCCCCCTTAACAAATAGTTTAACCGTAATAAGAGACTCGTACATTTTTTGTAGGTTTGTTGGGACAAAACTCAACTTAACCTAAACTTAATTGCCAATTTTTCGGCAAATTAGTAGTACCTTTTGGCAAATAAAAGCTTGCACCACCATTGGAAAGTTCCTCACTACCACCCTGTTTTTTCTGTTCGAAAATGGCTGAAAATCAACAAGAATTTCGAAAATTTAAAGGCAAAAAAAAAAAAAAAAAAAAACTATTTTAAATTATCATGTTGCAATCTACTCCGATAAACATATGGGTTACCATTTGCAAAACATAAACAAGCAGAGGAGAAATTTCCCTTGACAGAAGAAAAATCGAGTAACATTATTGTAGGTTTCATCGGCGAAGCGCGCCCTGGTAGGTGTCCAGAGGGAGAAGCCACCGCAAGCTCTAAAAAGGTCTTGTTTTTGATGCCCCGAAATCAGAAATTGGTCCATGTCATCGGGCTCAGAATTTTAAACATGTGTGGGCGCGGCGGCATAATGTCCCAGTTGCCAGCGGCGTAGGAAGCGGGGGGCAGGGAGAAACCTGCCCCATGATGGAGTTTGCATTTTCGGTCAAGCCATCTCTTCCCAGTCAACCGGTCTGTCCAAACTGGCCAAAAATTAAGGAAAACTGGCCAAAATTTCCTGAAAACTGGCAAAAATGACACGAAAACTAGGCAAATGTTCACAAAAAACTGGCCAAAATTTCCTGAGAATTTTCCAAAATTTGCAAAATTTTCCCAAAATTGAAGTAAAATTCTCGAAAATGAAGGAGATTTTCCAAAATTATAGGTAACATCTCTGAAATTGAAGAGTTGAAGGAAATTTCCGAATTAGCAGCAACTTTTCATGAAACTAAATTTACCAGTGAAATTTTTGCACTTGTCACAGGAAATATGTATATATTTTTTTCCCCAGAGAGGTGATTACGCCACTATACCAGTTGCCCAAATCAAGAATCAGTATCATGCCGATTCGAGTGGAGATGATTCTGATATCTAGTCGATTTGAATAGGACTCCCATTAAGGCTCTGATATAAATAGTACCAGGGCCGTAATTCCCTCGGGACAGGAGGGACATGCCCTTTCACTTTTCTGCAGAATTTTACAAATGGGGAAAATGTGCCTCTTGCCTTCTCCCACTTTTATGACCGCCCACCCCCTCCACAAACACACACACACACACACCCACATACCCACGGATCTAGCACTATATGGGGTCCTGCACTACGGGATCCTCATACAAGTCTGGAGAGCACACTACAGGGCCTTGTGAGATTGCACTATGGGGTCCTCATTTTGCGTATGACTATACAAGTTGAAGTAATGCATTACAGAGTCCTCAGTTTTTTTATTTTTCAAACTTTTTTTTCCTTTAATTGTATGGAATAGACTTATAGTTAAATGCTGCACTGTCATGATATAAATACCATTTCTCAGTACACAAATTTACACTGGCATATATGATTGATCTTATTTAGTGTCTGTGTTTTTGTTCTTTTGCACTGATGGAATACACCAAGACATTGTGCTAGTATTGTTGTTTTCCACTTGAAAGTTTCCTTTCAGAAATTTCTTTTTAATAGGAAGTTAGTTTTAGAATGTTTAAAGTTGGTATATTGTCAAGTTATAGTACTATTTGTCTACACTTTATTTCAGCTCAAATTATTCTCTTGTTATCAATTGTTTTTTCTTCTAATTTTGATCTATATCAGACATAAAGAGACATGTAAATAGCTTACTACTTTATTGTTATTAGTATTTAAAACACTATAATGTTTTTCAATGAAAGGAAAGGTATAGTTCCATAAATACATTCAGAAGTGAACACTGCCGTGCTGATAACGTCACTTCCGTTTTATTAATTTTCATATCAATTGCAAAAAATCTGTGATGTTTTCGATAACACATGTAAGCCCCTATGCTTGGTCCGGCAGGTGTGTGATCGATAACATCACAGATTTCTCGAATTCAATAAGAAAAATTGAAAAGCGAAACTGACGTCATCAGCACGGCCGCGTTCACTTCTGAATGTATTACGGTACTATACATTTCCTTGAACATTACAAATTACAATAAAAAGAAATACAATAATCTTTCAAACATGAATCAAATAACAACAGGATTATACGATTTAGGGTAAGCAAATTTTTGATAAAGTCAAATTGTCAATACTAATATCACCCTTTGATTAGAATATTATACTTTCTTCACAAATAGTATAATTTTTTTGTGTGTGTTAAATTTGCATTCATAGCACTCTAGAGTCCTGTGTAAGTTTCTCTAATGCACTGTGGGGTCTTCAATGAGCATTACAAATTCCAATAAAAAAGAACTTCATTAATCTTACCAACACGAATCAAATTGCATTAACAAGATTGTACCATTCAGTTTAAAGCTTAAATCCCAAGGCTGTGCTACTTGATGAAGACAAATTTTCGATAGAATTATCTCCTTTTGATGAGAATTTCATATATTTCTTGACTTTTAGTAGCATTTCCTTTGTGTATCCTAAAGTTTATTCAGGGCACTATGGGTCCCTGTGTAATTTTCCCTAATACACTATGAGGTCTGCAGTCAATATTTTGAATTGCACTATATATTGCAATTAAACACAAACTTAGAAATATGAATTAGATTGCAATATCAACAAGATCATATGATCCAGATAAAGCTCAATAAAGGTAATGATTTAATGCTGAAAGCAAATTTCAGAGGAAATCATTGTCTTTTAATGTTCATATCCTTTTTTATTTTACCAATATCATCATTTCATTTGTGTATATCAAACTTGTATTCAGGGCACTATATGGCCCTGTGAAAGTTTCTCTAATACACTATTGGGTCATTTAATGAACATTAGAAATTGTATGTAAAAAGAATTACAATAACCTTTAAATATGAATTATATGAGAAAAAAACAATAATATATGATTCAGGGTAAGCTTCATTCCAAACTTTGTGGTTTTTGAGAAAGACAAATTATCAATGAAATATCACTTTTTGATTAGAATATTATATTTTCTTGACCAATAGAATCATTTTCTTTGTGTATGTTAATTTGTATTCAAAGCTCCATGGGGTCCTGCATAAGTTTTTCTAATACACTATAAGGTTTTTCAATAAACATTAGAAATTGCAATAAAAAATGACTGCAACAATTGATAAATATGAATGAAATTGTTATAACAAAATTATATAATTCAGATTAATACTTTAATCCTAAGGTTATGGCATTTAATGAAGACACATCTTTGATGGATTTACAGTATCACCTATTGATTATAATTTCATATATTTCTTATACTTATAGTATCATTTCCTTTGTTTGTCTTAAATTTGTATTCCCGGCAGGATGGGACCCTGTGCAAGTTTCTCTAATACACTATAAACTCTTTTGGTCAATCTTATGAATTGCAATATAAACAATTACACAAAACTTTGAAATATAAATCAAATTGCTATATTAACAAGATTAAATGATGCAGATATAGCTTAATTTTAAAGTTAATGATACAATACTGGAAGCAAATTTCAAAATAAATCATTGTCTTTTAATGAGCATATCCTTTTTAATTCTCCAATATTATAATTTCCTTTGTTTATATTAAACTTGTATTCACAGCAGTATGGGACCCTGTGTAAGTTTCTTTGATACACTATGGGATCTTTCAGTCAACGGTCAATATTATGAATTGCAATGTAAACAATTACACAAAACTTTTAAATATGAATTAAATTGCCATATTAACAAGATTATGTGATCCAGATTAAGCTTAATCGTAATGTAAACATATAATGCTGAGAGAAATTTTCCAAAGAATTCATTGCCTTTTATGGTGCATACCTTTTTTTTTATTTCACTAATAGTATGATTTTATTTGTGTATCTCAAACTTGTATTCACACCACCATAGGATCCTGTGTTAGTTTCTGTAATACACTGTGGGGTCTTTCAATGAACATCAGAAATTGCAAGTTTTAAATATGAATCAAATTGCAATAACAAGATTATATCATTCAGGTTAAAGCTTAAATCCAAAGGTTATGGCAATTTATGAAGACAAATCTTCGATGGAATTTTCATTTTTGATAAATATATATTTATCTACTTATAGTAGCATTTCCTTTGTGTGTCTTAAACTTGTATTCAGGGCAGTATGGAGCGCTGTGCAAGTTTATGTAATACACTACAGAGTCTTTCAGTCAATATTATGAATTGCAATATAAACAATTACACAAAACTTTGAAATATAAATCAGTTTGCTATACTAACAAGATTAAGTGATGCAGATATAGCTTAATTTTAAAGTTAGCAGTTAGTGATACAATGCTGAAAGGAATTTTCTAAAGAGTTAATTGCCTTTTATGGTGCATATCCTTTTTTATTTCACAAATAGTATAGTTTTATTTGTGTATCTCAAACTTGTATTCACACCACTATGGGGTCCTGTGTTAGTTTCTGTAAGACACTGTGGGGTCGTTCAATGAACATCAGAAATTGCAAGTTTTGAATATGAATCAAATTGCATTAACAAGAATATATCATTCAGTTTAAAGCTTAAGTCCCACGGCTATGGTACTTGATGAAGACATATTTTCCATGGAATTATCTACATTTAGTGATAATTGTATATACTTTTTTAATCATAGTACCATTTTCTTTGTGTAACTTAAACTTGTATTCAGTGCACAATGGTGCCCTGTGCAAATTTCTCTAATACGCTATAGGGTCTTTCAGTCTATCTTACGAATTGCAATACAAACAATTACCCACATAATTGCCATATTAACAAGATTATGTGATTCAGATTAAACTTAACTTTAAGGTAAATGACATAATGCTGAAAGCAAATTTCTATATAGTTCATAGCCTTCTTATGTGCATATCCTTTTTTATTACTCCAATATTATCATTTCCTTTGTGTGCACGGTCTTAAACTTGTATTCAATGAACTGTGGGATCCTGTGTAGATTTCTCTAATACACCATACTCCCATAATAGGCTCTTTTAATAGAACATCTTTCGAATTTGAATCAAATTGTAAAAAGCGAATGATGCGATCTACATTACATAAATATTGAGTAAAGTTTTGGTATTTAGTGACGTCAAATTTTCTCCGAAAATATTAGCTTTTATTTAAAAAATTACATTTTCTTGACTATTAGCATCATCGTATTTTGTGTACATTAAACTTGCATTCAGAGAACTATGGGGTCATGTGCAAGTTTCTATAATACACTATGAGGTCTTTTAATCAGTATTGTTAATTGCAATGTTTAAAAAAAAAAAAATTAAAATTATCTCAATTCCTATATCATATTTGTTCAAAAGTATCACTTCCGTCATGTATTTTAAACCTTTTTCCTTAATACAGTACGGGCAATTGCAATGAATATTATGAATTGCAATAAAAACAGTGAGTAAAATGTTTTAAATTTAAATCATATTGCAATAACAAGATTATATGATATACCTAAAGATTAATTATCTATGTTGATGGACGTGTAGGTGCATCATTACCAGTAAAGATTTGAACCATTCATCCACTTTGAATGACATCAAGTCAACCACTCTAGATGATGGCCATTCATTCATTTTGGATGGCTACAAAGTAAGCACTGTAAATAATGACCATTCCTTCGCAAATCAGTGATAAAGATGATTACCATTCATTTACTTTGGATGGCAACAAGTCAAGCACTGTAGATGATTACCATTCAATCAATTTGGATGGCTACAAGTCAGGCGTTTTAAATGATAACCATGCATACCCTCTGTATGAAAACAAGTCATACGCCATTGATGATGACCATTCATTCACTTTGGATGACAACAAGCTAAGCACTGTAAATGATTACCATTCATTTACCAGTCCGGCAGCATGCCTATTAAAGGGAACATAAATGTTACTTTAAATGGAAACATCATGCTACATGGAAACCACCATATTGTGATATTTCCGAGATACAAATTTATAATACGTCTGGAAAAAAGTATTTGCTAGGGGAAACTTAAAACTAATGAAAATACATTCATTACTGTCATGGCTAAAACTTTTCCACTTCAATTTGATATGTCTACCACGCCGTTTTCAAAAAATTTACAAAAATAGACAATAAAACTAGGCTTATTGGCGCAGAACAGCCATTTCGAAAATTCAGTTGTTTTTCAACACAATGATTTTTACTATTGCAAATAGATAAATTATAAACTATGACATTTTATCGCAACATATAAACAATATGCCTGCGTTACTTCACAATTTTCGTATGTTAAAACTGTCCCTATTAATAGGCATGTTGCTGGACTGTTTACTTTCGATGGCTATAAGTCAAGTTCTGTAATTGGTGACCATTCATCCACTTTGGATGGCAACAATTCAAGTACTTTAAGTGTTGACCATTCATCCACTTTGGATGGCAACAAATCAAGCACTGTAAATGACCATTCAAGCACTTTAGAAGACATAAAGATGTGACCCACATTAACCTCATCGCAATTAATTTTTCATAGATTTACAGTTTTTTTCTAAAGTATATGTAGGTATATATTCACTCATTAATAGCTTGCATATTGCTTAGATACAACTAATGCTTACTAGAAAAGATAACGAAATTCTCTCCTTACCGCTTTTATATATTTTCAGCATAATTGGCTAATTGTGACCAAAAAAATGTCCTTTCGCACCCAAAACCATTTTTTTGCAGAATATTTGGATTTATATGATATGACTGGCAAGCGTTACACCATTATATGAAATAATTTTAAGATTAATTAGATATTCTAGAAATCAATGTCAAAACCGAGTCACTGGATCATGTTTTTCATAATTTGGTAGGTATTGATTCATTCATAGCTTATATATTGGGGACAAACAACTAGTTTCCTAGAAAATATGAAAGAAATTATCTTCTATAGCCCCTGTGCAATCATATATTTTCAGCAGATTTTGCCTAAATGAAACCAAAAGCATGTCCAATTTTCTCTTGCAGATTTTGGATAAATTTAATGACACTTGCCAAGGTACCAAATTTATATCATATAATTTTTTGATCAATTAGATATGCTAGAAATGACGGTTTATCATGATTTCCATAATTTAGTCTGTCTGGCTTGTTCCAGAATGGATTAACTTATAATGACCCTTTCCCCAAGAGTTTGTTCATATATTTATTTTTCTATCGTATTAGAAGATATTGCCACTTATTCATAATTTGAATATTGGTTAAAATAACTTGTTTCCTAGAAAACATCAAAGGAATTTTCTCCTATCATTCATGCTATGATTAAGTTTTAGAAGATTTTGCCGAAATATGATCAAACACATTGTCCAGTTATACCCCAAAACAAATTTGTATGTACTTCTTTTTTGTTTATTTGATAAGAATGGCAAAGTTACAATATTACAAAAAGAATCATAATTCATGATTTTTATAATTTTGTGTAACTTCTGGTCTTGTTTCAGAATATAAATACTTATATTGACCCCTTTCTAAAGAGCTTTTTTCTTAGAATTTTTTTTTTTATAAATATTCTTAGGTATTGACATATTCATATCATGACTATTGGTTACAAACAACTAGTTCCTAGAAAATATGCGAGAAATTCTCTACCATCGCCCCTGCGCAATAATTAATTTTCAGCAGATTTTGCCGAAATATGACGAATAACATGTCCAATTATACCCAAAAACCAATCTTTATGTCGAATTTTGTATTTGTTTAATAAGACTGATCAAAGTTGTGATATCATATAAAAAAAAATTAAGATCAATTTGATATTCTAGGAATGACGGTCAAAAAAGGGTCTCGATGGGTGCTTTAATCAAAGAGCGGGCAGCTGAGGCTTTTGACCCACGTGCAATGGAACTTACATGCCATCTCAATCAATAGAAGGTTGATCCTGGGGATGTTCTTGTCTTGTTTGCTGAGTCTGTGAACGATCACTCCTTTATCCCAACCGAAGACGTCAATAGCCAGAATGTTTTGTATTTCAACCTTCCCGATCTGGGAGAGTGGAACTGGAGCATCTATTCCTTCAAAGTTTAAGTTGTCTTTTGATGGATACTTGCTGCATTTGTCCGGATTTTTCTTGGCTGGAAACAGCAGATCGGAGAGCCCAGCGAAGACAGTTATCATCACGGTTTTTCACATTGATGAGAGTCTTTTTAGCTTTGAGTTCTTTCGGCAAACAGATATAGGACCCACCTCGTAGTGGTTGGTACCGGGCAATATTTATCCAGAGGTCCTGCACTCTATCCACCATCCATCCTGTTGTTGAGCGCTGCATAAATCTCACCCACTTGCAGGACATCCATCTGACGGCTGCGAAATACTGGGTTTGTAAATTCTGTTTCTCCATCACCATTATTCTTCCTCAGCCCCACTCTGAGTGCTAAGTGGAATTTTAATCCACAAAGGGCTCAAACCTCTTCTGTTACCTTCCGGTGAGTTGCGAGGCGAACATCATCCAAAAGGGCTAGTGGGTCAGCTACCAATCGGTGTCCATCTGCGATATTCATCTGCCAGTTGCGGACGTAATTGCCAATTGTCTTAGGGGCCCGTCTGAAGCTTGGAGCAGGCACAGGTCTCGGAGCAGGCACAGGTCTCGGTGCAGGCACATGTCTCGGTGCAGGCACATGTCTCGGTGCAGGTCTCAGAGCAGGCAGAGGTCTGGGAGCAGGCACAGGTCTCGGTGCAGGCACAGGTCTCGGTGCTCTCGGAGCAGGCACAGGTATCGGTGCAGGCACAGGTCTCGGTGCAGGTCTCGGAGCAGGCACAGGTCTCGGAGCAGGCACAGGTCTCGGTGCAGGAACCGGTCTGCGGGCTGGCATATACCTATGAGCAATGATGGCATTTATGTAGTTCTTTTTAATATGATTTCCTCTATTGCCTAATGGGTCATTAAGAAGGATATTGTTTTAAACCACATAGTTTCTCAACGCCTCGACTCTCTCTCTTCTAAGTGCATTTATATTTAGGTTATTCATCATATGCTGCTATATGGTAGCACCAGAATTGTATACTATGTTATATCTCATCTCTAATAGGTTGTCGTATCAGAGTTACACACGGGTTTGTATACTATGGTATGTTATGCCTCTAATTGGTTATCGTGTCGGATTTGTATACCATTTGTATACTATGATATGTTATTTCTCTAATTGGTTATCGTATCAGAGTTACGCACCAGATTTGTATATTATGCTATATCTTATCTCTAATAGGTTGTCGCATCAGACTTGCACACCGGCTTTGTATACTATGGTATGTTATGCCTCTAATTGGTTATTGTATCAGATTTGTATACTATGTTTTATCTTATCTCTAATAGGTTGTCGTATCAGAGTTACGCACCGGATTTGTATACTATGGTATGTTATGTCTCTAATAGGTTGTCGCACCAGATTTGTATACTGTAATATGTTATATCGCTAATAGGACGTCACACCAGATGGTATACTATGATACCGGTGTCACAACAGCATCATTTTAAAGTTCGGCAAGTACATTTTGAAAGTCTATACGAGCTTGTTTTTCAATGCGCAAAGTCTTTTCAACCAAAACCACTGCAAAGTTGTGTCCGAGAATAAATACCAACCCCACACTTACGGCATGGTACTATTGGACGTTTACCATTTGTAATCACTACTCGATGCTGCCAGCATTGATCATACATAGCGGGTTTTGCACATGCTTCTTTCTTACCTAGCGGCAGCCAATTACACTTGTTCTGTGCACGTACTGACATCTTATATCATTATAATACTTTATCTCTAATTGCATGTTGCATTATTTTGGTAGAAGCTCGGTATTGTGAGGAACGATCAACAACTCTTCACTAACAAATTTACGGGCCGGACCATCTTGAAGATAGTATAGGACAGGATATTCAGGCTTTGTAACAGTCCATCTTATCCGATAAACATTAACAGACCACACAGGGTCTGTAGCACGACGTCGACCTCCTTCCAGCTCACCTGGTTGATATAGATAACGCAGTACAACATCGGTAGGTATTTTTTGCTCCTCCAAGCCAACAGGGCGATCAGCTGGAGATGTTGGTTTCTGTTTTAACTATTTTAGCACTAATAGCATTAACAGGCTTCTTTCCAATCAGTCGTGTGACTTCGTTTTTCAAAGCTGAAACAACGGCAAGTAGTCTTTTTACTCATTCTGTCGACCTCTCTCCCTTAGGCAATTTCATTTCCTGAGCATACTGATGTCCGAACAATCGTTCTGCTAGTGTACGATTAAACCGCTCTGCAAAAGCTTGATCGCGATAAACGTCTGGGATTCCACGTCTCACCTCAACACCATGCTTCTCCAAGGTATCAGTTACAGAACCCATGAACTCACGCCCTGGATCCACCTAAAGTAGTTTTGGCCAATCAAGTGGACTACGATTATAGATGCGGGTAAATGCAGAAGCAACCTCTGTTGAATATTTCGAACTTAAAGGCTCCAGCCTCTTTATACCGACTGGCAACATCGACCACAACTAATGCATATTTATAGGTCTAGCATCCAATTTTATCAAGCGGTAGAAACAAGAGGCCTGCTTGATGGACTTGATTTGGTGTAGAAATGTCAAACTTAGGCTGTGGTATATAGTGGGAAGGAGGTAGGTAGATCTGCTATATAGCCTGTGTCTTTAGCCAAGCTCGGGTTCCTCTCCAATACCTCTGAGAGCTATAGTATATCTCTACTAGTTTTATCTTATATTAGACATATGTATATATATATTCAATATGGCAATGAATTACGGAAAGAAACTAGCGCCTACACGAAACAGGTCTGGGTGTGAAAGGTATGCGCACAACTAATCAAGTTACTCTTAATACCCCAACGGCCACAGCAGGTAATCATATGATTGTCAAATTCCCGAAGCTGCAGCAGCATGATGTCATTTTCCCAGGCACGGTCAGACTGGCCTTCAACATCACTCTAAATAGCACAGATGTGAATCGCACTATTGTCAACAACATAGGCCGAAACATTGTAAGCAAACTAGAGGTAAAACTTGGAAGTGAGGTTGTCATGAGTTTCGACAGCGCAGATGTTTTTACAACTATGCAGACTTATGGCTCTCCAATAATGCGAGAGATAACTCCGACTACCAGGGCATATGCGGAGAAAATTGTCTGAAAATTCGTGTAGGTGCTAGTGATAAAGCTGATGATGATAATGACGACAACGCGATTGCTAAAGCATTTGGCAATAGATTTGCTATACCATTAGATTTTAGTCTCTTGAGTAGCCACGCCCCATTTCACCCATCAGGTCTGCACGATTGGTTTAAATACATCTTATACTTTGCACCTAACGAGAAGATTATCTTTACAAGCGATGAAACCAACGCCTTCTACACTTTGAAGAACTCGACTCTGGAATTTGATGTTGTGAATCAAGCTAACCTTGCAGCAGAGATCCGAAATAAAATGTTGAATAAGTACCCGGTAATCCCTTTGAATTTACCTCGACACAGTACCAGCGGCGTTGTCCTGTTGTTCGTCAAAGCAGTTGATGATGGTGGATTTGCACGAAAACCTGAGACTTTTATGAACCCTGATATCACCAAGGTCAGTGTAACCATTAAAGGTGTTTCTAACCAGCTATATGCCCAAGGCGTTCTTCCATACCAGCACTGGGACGAGGCTTAGAAGGTATTTGGCTCAGGTAGATTGTCGTTGGGCGAGGGCCTCAATCCCGAGGTAGGCTTAGTTACTAAGGAGATCGGTCTACATACCATCCGTTTATCAGAACATCTCCAAAATCACTACGCACTTGTTGTTGATCTGCGCAGCACCGATGATGATGCTCTACATGGTAACGGCCGCAAGCTGGGCAACGGCAGTGTAGGCATGACTCTGGAGATCAACCGCACTCCTATAGATGAAGGCACAGTGATTATGTACTACTTCGTCCTCTCGGATAAACAACTGGTTATCAAGAACGGTCGCCTAGCCAGAGTGTGGAGTTAGCTGTAAAAACTAAATAAAAATGGACTTACCAAGAGATCCCCAAACTGCAATTTAATGCGGTAGAACAGACTCTGAAAAGACGCAGTATGTGTTGAACCTATTAGAAACCAGCTATTCAGGCGTATTTGCAAGAATTTTCATATTATGCTCCACCTGGTCTTACAATCAAACTCACTTACAACGCGAGTCCCTTTCTGACGACTGCAATGTCTTCTTTCTAGATCCCTCTGGAAATAAATTGCAAAAAATATCTTGAAATCATAAGCAAGCTCTACCAAGGTATACTCTCTGCATAGTCGATGATTGTTCTGCAGAAAGTGACCTTGTGAAAAAGAGGAGAGCATTATCAAATTTAGCTTTTTCAGGTAGACAGCATCAACACTCGCTATGGTGTCAACTCAAAAATGGAACTCGGTTGTTACTGATGTACGTGAACCGACTGAGTGGATTGTCTTTATTCTACTGCAAGTCAGCTCATTGCTTTGATCTAGTTATGAAAGAAAACAGTGGCATTTCACAAGAAAAGCGGCAAGAAATCCGTGATAAGCTATCAAGTACAAAGTATGCTAAACTTGTGTTAAAAAGTGGACCACCTTTTGAGTACACAATTGAGTAAGTAATGCTTAGTAATAGTTAAGTAATGCTTAGTAATAGTTAAATAATACATAGTAATAGTTCAGTAATACATAGTAATAGTTCAGTAGTGCTTGGAAATAGTTCAGTAATGCTTAGTAATAGTTCAGTAATGCTTGGTAGTACTTAAGTAATACATAGTAATAGTTCAGTAATAGTAATAGTTCAGTAATGCTCAGTAATAGTTCAGTAATGCTTAGTAATACTTCAGTAATTGTAATAGTTCAGTAATGCTTAGTAATACTTAGTTCTTAGTAATACATAGTAATAGCAGTAATGCTTAGTAATAGTTCAGTAATGCTTAGTAATAGTTCAGTAATGCTTAGTAATAGTTAAGTAATACATGGTAAAGGTTCAGTAATGCTTAGTAATAGTTAAGTAATACATAGTAATAGTTCAGTATACATAGTGATAGTTCAGTAGTGCTTAGTAATAGTTCAGTAATGCTTAGTAATATTTCAGTAATGCTTAGTAATAGTTAAGTAATACATAGTAATAGTTCAGTAATACATAGTAATAGTTTAGTAATACATAGTAATAGTTCAGTAGTGCTTAGTAATAGTTCAGTAATGCTTAGTTATAGTTCAGTAATGCTTAGTAATACTTCAGTAATGCTTAGTAATAGTTCAGTAATACATAGTAATAGTTCAGTAATGCTTAGTAATAGTTCAGTAATGCTTAGTAATAGTTCAGTAATGCTTAGTACTAGTTAAGTAATACATAGTAAAGGTTCAGTAATGCTTAGCAATAGTTAAGTAATACATAGTAATACTTCAGTAATGCTCAGTAATAGTTCAGTAATGCTTAGTAATAGTTCAGCAATGCTTAGTAATAGTTCAGTAATGCATAGTAATAGTTCAGTAATGCTTAGTAATAGTTCAGTAATGCTTATTACTAGTTCAGTAATACATAGTAATAGTTAAGTAATACATAGTAATAGTTAAGTAATACATAGTAATAGTTAAGTAATGCTTAGTAATAATTAATTAGTGCTTAATAATAGTTTAGTAATGTCCAGCGCCATGTTGAACACAGCTTTATTAATAACTATACTTGCACTACATCTGTGTTATATTTATCCCATTTATTGCGTATTCGTAGAGTCATAATGAATATCGATAGTTTATAGAATTACTGGGTGAGCCATCGCAAGAGCCATCACAAGATGACCACCGCAAGCAGCTAGCTGTTGCTATCCATGAAGGCATGGCCATGGACTATTTACGGAAACATATTTCATCTCAACAGCTTCAGAGATGTCGGGTGCAGATGTGGAACGATTGCATGCTGTATATGAGGCCCGTCTTGGTGATGAGATGACTAAAATCTTGGGGGAAACAGCAATAAATTTATATGCACGTGCAGCAGCCAGTATATTTAACATTGACAGTGAGCAGGCCCTTGCTACAGACCTTGGAGAAGATCTCTTTTGAAACACTGCATTAAGAAGTATTAGTTGCGGTCTATTTCATAAATGGGGGTTTTGGATTGCACCAGTAAGTATGGTTCTTACAACTGGGCGTCATATTGAATATACAAAAACAAAAGATATAAACAATGGAAATACAGAGGTTGAAAAACCCCAAGAGGGTGGAATCCGGGAAACGTGCTGCGGAGACACGCAGGGTACGGATAACGATGGATGTCCCGCATTCGAAGGAGACCGAGCGCTTTGAAGGGGAACTTCGGAAGATGAAGAAACCTCCAGCGGGTAGAACAAGCGGCTGCAGAGACAGATCCACCTAGGGCTTTTGGGGATATTTGGTGGGGTGTACTAGCTGCTGCTGTCTTAGTTGCTTCTGCTGCTGTCGTTTTAGCTCAAAATCGCCACACACATAGTCCCCCCAGCCCCCTTCCATGCCTGAAAACCATTTGAACATAACTGCAGATGGTTATATATACTAAACAATGACGCAGCCTAACCAAGTTATCAATTCCCTGTACCAGGGCGGAACAATAGCTTTATTAGCCACAGGCTATGCAGTCCTAGCAAGTGCTGTTATGAAAAGCTTGAAGCCACCACCCTCATTAGGGATTAAACCTCGTAATGTAGCACTTCTTACATTGGACCTTACAGCAGCTACTATGACTCGTGAGTGGCTAGTTTCCCAAGGTATCATTCCTGATAAAATTATTACTACACCACCCAATTAAATATATGTGTCTCATAGATGATGGCTACGATTGCCTTGCTTGTTGGTGGGGCTTTAGTAAACGCCCTAGCATTTTCAGGTTCAAACTTTGTATTTAGTCAGCTTGCCAAGGACCCTGCTGCACAGGAAGTACGTACGCGTCATGATAAAACTGTGGGTAAACTGCAGACAGCTCAAATTGAATGGGATCGTGATAGGCAAGAGAAGCTGGATAGGATGAATAAAAGACTTATGACAGAAAGACGTGCTGTACAGACCTTCAGAAATGTAGATGATGCAATGAGATTTTACAACCAGGTTTATGGTGCAGACTCTATTCGACTAGATTCGGAGCCTCGCCTAGAAGACTTCTATTTACCATCCCCTCAACAACACAACCGAGAGTTGGCTTTTATTACAATTGCTACGATTGGAATGGGATCTGCTTATTTCTTGCTAAATTGAAGTTAAAATTTGTGATATAATAACAATGGAGGAGGATATACCAATGATTGATTCTGGTCGGAAGGGATGACCTAGCTGATGACCCGGGTGATGACCCGTACTTGTATGGTTTTGACGTAGCCGATGATTTCCTTCCCGATGTACCCACTGCGGCTGAAACCAGCGTTGATGGGCTTGATCTGTCTATAGCAGAAGAGCAACGTGAAGTTGACAAGAATCAGCACGTAGACAAATTTTACGCTGAGATGAAAATTGCTGGTACTCCAAAGTATAACCTATTTAAGTTGGATTCAGAGCATAATTTGTATCTAACACACAAGAGTAGTGAGATCCGCCCCAACAAAATTCGGACTGATGGATGGATCACTGTCAGACTGTATTAACAATCAAGTCACAAAGAGGAGGGAAGGGGGAAATCAGGGAATTATTTGGTGATAGACAAAATGCTGCTACCGAAATAGAGAATGCGGCGGCTAACGTCCTTGATGGCACAGATCCCGATGTAACTGCACTGTTGGATGATATCGAGCAATTAATAGGAAAAACAGATGTAGCTGTTCAGACTGATGCTCCCCCATTGCCCCTACGGGAGCTCATGGGACTCGACAGGCAGCTTAGAACTATACGAGGGACATTATCAGCTCAAGAAAGCAAGCTTGTGGAAACTGACCAACAACTCGAAGAGGCAAGAGACCGCCTCGAAGCAACCAGCGATAAAGACGAAAAGACAAATATACGCAGGGAGATTGAAGAGCTGGATGGTCTGCAAGACGCTCTACAGACTAGCATAGACACACTTCGTGGTGATCTGAAGTCTCAGGTACGGCAAATACGTGACCTTGCGCGTGAGCTTGTATATAGCGACCTTTCTCTGCGAGAAAAATTGGTTAAGTTGTTTCGAGAGCAAGGTGTGACGATTGCTTCCATTCTGACCGCATTAGGGTTTATATCATCCACTATCATACTGGCACTTGAGTTGGGAGGATTTCCCGTGCCAACACCACAGTCGACGCCGCCGCCAGATAATGTTGTCAAAGCACTGGGTCGGGTGATGAAACGTTTTGGTAAATGGCTCGGTGCAGCTCTACCGGGCATCATTGGTGGTGCCTTTTCTTTGTTTTTCAATCTAATTGGTGACATATTCAAAAAGGTAGGGAGTCACTTGTGGGCACTTGTGCTTGCGGTGGGTGATGCACTTATCGCATGGGTATCCAGGCAATCAAATTGAATTTATCATATGATATTTGATACTACGATGCATTACAGCACGCATATCGTCACCGGAGAACCCGCCAACCTACAATTTCCGCTGCAGGTAAGCGAAGTGGGAATCAATGATGTATGCTTTATTAGTGGTTGGTATAACCTTGATAAGGATGGGCATGGAGCTATTATCTAAGTTAATAGCTCCATGGGATGGGAAGATGAGTGTTCTAGTAATTGATAGTAGATGGACCAAGACAATAAAGGTTGAGGCAGGCCTGTATAATTTCAATACGATTAAAAGAAGATTAGATAAAGGGATAATCCAAAATGATGCGGGAGGTGTTGTTTTAGAGCCGGCTACTGCACTGATCCGTATAACTGTGCCAGATAATATTGGGCTTCTTTTAAGTGAAAATCTCTTAGAGCTATTAGGGTTCGAACTTACTAATGAAAATAAGGCAATCAACCTAGGTGTGTATAGGAGCGATCGTGTACCTCCTCTTATGATGAATCTTTCCTTAAGCATTCACCTCCGGGTATTAGATGTTTCGTATAACCTTTTTGATGGGCATCCCACGGATAGACTTGGTAAATTTCTTGTGAATAAGACTGATATAGGCCGAATGACTCATATACGATATAGTCATCCAAGAATGCATCGACTTGCGAATAATGTGCTGAATACCATCACCTTAGAGGTACGAAACAATGGCAAACCTTTCAATAACCACAATCTTTCCATTGAAGTTACATCGCTATTCAAGCAATCGATGTATTACAGTACATATCTAGTCACCGAAAAACCAAGAAACCTAGAAACTCCTCTTCAAGTAAAAGGGGTCGGTATCACAGATGTGTTCTTCACCAACGGTTGGTATAACCTGAAGGAGCATGGATTTTTAGACAGTAGATATTTAGAGGGTAAGTGAATTAAACGAGTAACCATTAAACCAGGCCTCTATACTTTCAATACACTTAAGAAAAGAATTGATAGAGAGATAGAAAGGAGGAGGTATGTTCTTAGAACAAAGCACTTTACAAATCAAATTAGTCATACCGGCTTCTTGCGAAGTCAAATTTAGCAGTGACTTTTCTTATTTCTTGGGATTGAATCTCACGAATGAATGGGTGGGTGCAGGTGTATATAGGAGTGATCACGTGCTTCCCATTTTAAGGGATCTTTCTATATGTATTCACCTTCTGGAATTAGATGTCACTCGAAACTTTGTTGAGGGGCGTTCTAGCAATAGACTGGCAAAAATGACTCTTAATAAAGAAGTAGGGGAAACTACTCACGTAACATATTCACACCCCATGATGCATCCTCTTGCTGGAGGTGTGTTAAACACCATCACTTTAGAGGTTGCGTTATGGCTATGGCCAACTCATGCATAATAATAATAATTTATCAATTGAAATGACATTACTATTAAAATAGCTATGAAGGTTGCTGACAGCATTTATCCAACATTACCATCAGCTTCTCCCGAGGAGGGAGCCAGCAATTTCCGCTTACAACATATGACACAACTACAAAATTACCTTGAAGCTAAAATTTCTACTCGAGAAGGTCTTAGCCGCAAATACACACGGGTCTCCCACGGGTTTGAAGCAGTAGACACAGTGCTTATACTAACAACCATGGGACTTGGTGCAGCTGGAATAGGTGTTTTGACTACGATTGTTGCTGCACCAGTAGCGATTGCTATGGGAGGTGCTGCTGCTGTATGTGGTGTTGGTAGTGTACTCTGTAATTGTTTAAGAACACGGATGGATAAGAAAGTTGCAAAGCATCGCCAGATTGCAACAATTGCTTCCTCTAAGCTTAATAGCTTACCTTGTCAGTAAAGCCGTCGAAGATGGGAACGTTTTTGACGGAATTTCAGACGGTCGTTGTAGAATTTAAACGTTATAAAGTCTTAAAAGAGAAGGCCCGAGCTGCTAAAAAGAATTATTTGGGTGAGGATGAAAAAAGCAGCATCTGGAAGATGGAAACAAATTGGGCGGCAGGAGGCGCAGCAGGTTATTGCCAAAGCACTGGGTGGAGCCTCAAATTAAGCTTTCAGCGAGATCCACCTCCATATTAAAGGCGTCATGATATGCATATATGGCAGCATTTAAACACATCCCCGGACATATGCCAAAGGCTCCTGTTTGTAATCTAACAGTAATCTAACAGAACAGCAGAAATACCCAAGCGGATTAGATCAGTGCTTCTTGGCAAAGTTGAAAAACATCTTTAAAAACTACCGAATACACAGCGTACATGACGATGCCACTGTGGAAAGGAGGCGTGCCGACCCTATGATGTTTTGGCAAACGCAGTTAAACTTTGCCCTGTGGATTGCCGCAGATGGATGTGGTGTTTCTCCCGAGCAGATGACTAACTACAAACACTGGACGCTTCGCATGGTTTATCGCTTTCTTGTGTATTACACCATACGGAAAATATTGAAAAGACTTGAAGTTCGTCTACCAGATGAGGATAACTTTGATCCTTACAATAACCCGTACAGTGACGGGCCTTGAAACAACTGTGTAAAGAGTTTGGGATTTTGCTGGAAGTTACCCAATGGACCCCACCAGTGGTTCCAAACCAGGGACTGGGGATACCCTGGAAGTAGTACTCAACCGCTTATTACCCTATCCAGAGTGTGGCTAACGACATGAGTATTATCAGCAGCAATTACTAAGATAAAAAAATTATGTCATTTGGTGACCGGGCAGCGATGCTAACCGTCGACTACATCAGCCAACAATCGAATATGAAAACTGGTTACTTACAAATATTCAAACTAACTAGTGGTGGTTTCACAGACCTTGGTATCAGCTATATCAACGACAGCCTTCGTGTTCTTGTGTGGGCTGTTTTAGGTGCTCAAGCACAAACTCGCAGTCAAATTTTTGGTGTTGGTGGTCTGGATGCTCAGCAACAATTTATTCGTAATGTTGAGGATGCGGTGGCTCCTCCTATAGATCTCCCATCTTCCATTTAACGTTATCAAGATACTCTGACCTATGCCTCAAGTCCTTTAGATTTCAGTTTGGCTCAGGATTTGTACATGATCCCTAACAATATGCTTTTGCGCATAGATACCCAAATTGGTCACAACAATAATATTATGGTTGCTAAAGACCTTGCTATAGGTAAGCACCATAATGTAAATTTTATCACAGCCCCAGAGCCTCCAGTTTTTGATTCGGGGGTAGAATACGGCAGCCTACCGGATCCCGAACCTCCAGCTCCGGGGGTCAGCAGCCTACCGGTTTCGGGGTCGGCAGCCTACCAGATACGAGTGGGGTGGATGATGCGCTAGAAGCTAAAATGAAAAAAAACGAAAACATTATCGTTTGTTATCATCAGCGCTTTAATTCTGGGGGTTATATACAAAAATCACAAATAAAAAATAAAACAGATAGAAATAAATAAAAAAGTTAAATAAATAATATATATATATATATATATATATATATATATATATATATATATATATATATATATATATATATATATATATATATATATACATATATATGTATATATATATATATATATATATATATATATATATATATATATATATATATATATATATATATATATATATATATATATATATATATATATATATATATATATATATATATATATATATATATATATATATGTATGTATGTATATATATATATATATATTTATATATATATATATACATATATATATATATATATATATATATATATATATATATATATATATATATATATATGTATATATATATATATATATATATATATATATATATATATATATATATATATATATATATATATATATATATATATATATATATATATATATATATATATATATATATATATATATATATATACATATATATATATATATATATATATATATATATATATATATATATATATATATATATATATATATATATATATATATATATATATATATATATATATATATATATATATATATATATATAGGAAAGGAGGTGGTGTTGCCTTTCTTTATAAATCTAAATTATCTGTCAGTATCCCTAATAAAAGAGAGTTTACAACATTTGAGTTGCTTGAAGTTGAACCGTCATCTCCTTCATCACATATATTTCATTGATTTTGGTGTATAGACCTCCAAAGAAGGGATTACCGTTCTCTCAATTTATATGTGAATTTAGTGAATTTATTTACTCTTACTTTTTAGTGCCTCATAACCTTAACATAAGTGGTGATTTCAATACACACGTTGACAACGTGAATGATCCTGATGCCTTTGGATTTTTGGAATTATTGTCATCTTCCAGTCTTTAACAACAACTTACATCCCCGACTCATAAAGAGGGACATACTTTGGACTTGCTTATAACGCGTTCTTCTGATGATCCTATTGTTTCAAATATTTGTGTAGAAGACGGTCTGTCTGATCATTTGATTATAAGATGTGCACTTGCTCTTCAAAGACCTCAACCACCAAAGAAAAGAATAACTACAAGAAATCTAAATGATATTAATGTTGGTTCCCTCTGTGATGACATCAGAAACTCAGAAGTATTTTGTAATTATTCAACTGCTTCCCTTTCACAAAACCTTCATGATTATGATTCAAGCCTTTCTTCTCTTCTGGATTTACATGCTCCTCCCAAAACCCGCACAATAACCGTAAGACCTCATGTACCATGATCATGATATAGCCAGGAAATTACTGAGGCCAAATACCTGCGTCGCAAATTAGAACGGAAGTGGCGTAGATCTAGACTTGAGATTGATCATCAACTTTACCGTGTTCAACGCAACCTCGTAAATGGACTTACTCGCTTATCTAAACTGACCCACTTTTCTACTCTTATTACTGACTGTGGTTCAGATCAAAAACAACTTTTCCGTGTAACAGATACACTTCTTCACCGGAAACATTCTTCACCAATTCCACAGTGTGACTCAGATGGTAATCTTGCAAACAAATTCTGTACTTTTTTCAGTGATAAAATCAAAGTAATTCGTGATGAATTTGAATCTCATGTATGTAATATGCCATCTGTGGCATATTTTGATAATTGTGACTCAAAGCTTACTTCCTTTTGAACCAACCACATTCGTTGAGGTTGAGAAATTGATCAAGCAATACCCAAACAAAAGCTGTAATCTTGATCCAATACCAACCAAACTGGTAAAAGACTGCACTGCCTCACTTGCTCAAATAATAGCTCATATTATCAATCAAGTCACTCACTTCAGGAATTTTTACGGAATCTTTAAAGTCGGCGCTTGTTCGTCCTCTATTAAAGAAATCAAGTTTGGATTCGGATGTTTTGAAGAACTATCGACCCGTGTCTAATCTTCCATTTCTGTCGAAACTCCTTGAACTGTTGAACGCATTATTATTGTCTTGTGTAGAATTTCACCTTTTCTTCAGCACAACAATCTTCTTGATAATTATCAATCGGCTCATCGACCAAATCACAGTATTGAGACTGCATTACTTAAAGTTAAAAATGACATTCTTGCAGCAATGGATAAAGGTAGATTTGTTGCCCTTGTCCTTCTTGATTTTTTCGCTGCCTTCGACACTGTGGATCATTGCCTGTTAATCAATCGTCTTCAAAATATTGGTTTTAATGGAACTATATTACAATGGTTTATGTCCTATCTAACTAACAGATCACAATGTGTACAAATTTATGATAAAACTTCTTCACCGTCTAAGCTTGTATATGGTGTGCCGCAGGGAAGTGTACTCGGTCCGATTTTGTTTTCCATTTATATTACTTCTATTGGTACAATTATATGTAAATATGATCTTCATTACCACTTGTATGCCGATGACACACAATTATATATTTCGTTTAATCCCAATCAAGCTGAAGCAAATATTGCACTACATAAACTTGAATCATGTATCGTTGAAATACGCAAGTGGATGTCCTCCAACTTTTTAAAGTTAGATGATGATAAAACTAAATTTATTGTTCTTGGTTCCAAACGTCAGCGTAACAAAATCAACCTGCCCTTTCTTCAAATTGGTAATGCTCAAGTATGTGTAGCCTCTAAAGTTCGTAACCTTGGCTTTGTTTTTGATGCTGATATGTCAATGGCTGACCATATCTCTGAAATTTTTAAATCTTCAACATTTCATTTACGTAGCATAGGACTAATCAGAAAATATCTAACAATACCTGCCACTGAACAACTAATTCATGCTTTTGTCTCTTTCCGCCTTGATATGGGTAACTCTTTTTAATATGGTCTCCCAGCTAATCAAATCAAACGTCTCTCCCGCTTACAAAATATTGCTGCCAGGATTGTTACCCTAAGTGAACCAAATGGACACATTACTCCCATTTTAAGGAATTTACACTGGCTTCCAATTCATCATAGAATTGTTTTTAAAATACTTGTTTTTGTGTATGAGTCTACTCATGCATTGTTTCCCACATATATTTCTGATATTTTAATCCCATATAAGTCTCCCCGCCACTTCATGCGTTCTAATTTCAAACTTAAATTACCTATTCCACGTACTTCTAGAACATGGGGTAAACGTTCGTTTTCTTCTGCTGCCCTTTTTTATGGAACAGACTTCCAGACAACATCAAACTTAGTCCTTCCCTCAATTCTTTTAAATCATCATTAAAGACATTCCTCATGTGTTCTGATTCTGTTCAATTTTAAGCTTATATTTGTTCTTGTATGTATATATTTTGCAGTTTTCTTAATTATTATTTCGTTTTTGCTCACATTGTTTTGCATTAATTGTTGTGTCGCTGCGTAATGAGCATCACTTTTGATGGATACTGGCGCATAACAAGTATTCATTATTATTATTATTATTTTTTTATTATTATATTATCATTATATATTATATATATATATATATATATATATATATATATATATATATATATATATATATATATATATATATATATATATATATATATATATATATATATATATATATATATATATATATATATATATATATATATATATATATATATATATATATATATATATATATGTATATAATATATGTATATGTAAATATATATATATATATATATATATATATATATATATATATATATATATATATACATGTATATATATATATATATATATATATATATATATATATATATATATATATATATATATATATATATATATATATATATATATATATATATATATATATATATATATATATATATATATATATATATATATTTATATATATACATTTATATAAATACAAAATATTGTTCTGTCATAAATTTTCAAGATTTTCAGTTGGTCCAGCCCAAAACAAAAACGACATACAAAAAAGTGCGCCAAAACCAGTGAAACAAAACGACGTAAAAACGACATAATATAGTGTACCAGAACCTCAGCCCAATTAGTGAAAACCGTGAAAAATGCAGATTCTCAGTCCGCCCAGTGAAATAAAAAACGACATAAAAAGTGTGCCAGAACCCCAGTTCACCAAGTGAAATAAAAAAACGATCGCAAAAGTGTCGCAGAACCCCAGTCAACCAAGTGAAATAAAAAAAAAACCCATCGCAAAAGTGTGCCAGAAGCCCCAGCCCAATTAGAGGAAACAAAAACGACGCAAAAACGACCGTAAAAGTGTGCCAGAACCCCCCTTCTGTATACTACTTGCGGATCTTTTTGTCTCTGATTTCATTAGCGGGTTTGCAGTATCATTGGATAGACATGCCCCACTAGTTCGTAAGAGCATCATTTGTAAGGGTCACAAATGACTTGGTGGAATTCAAAAGATGTGTTAGGAAAACAGTGAATAAGTGGCGACAAATGATGATATCTGAAGTTTGGATTAATACGTTTAAATCAAATGTTCATCCAATTTAGGTTTTAGAAAAGTAAGCAATAAGAATAGTTTACAATACCAGGTATAATGAACATATCAATAAGTTATTTATTGATTTGCATGCCTTAAAACTTAAAAGATTTGGTCAATTATCAGATTATAAGACTGCTGTAAATTGTTGGACGTTAGAGCAAAGAGAAGGTCTTTGCCACCAAATCTGCAAAGTTTTTCAAATTGTGAAAGGAGTAATTATTCTTTTATTAGACAAAATGACAATCTTAAACATATTTTTGTATAATTCCTTAAAAACAATGTGTATTTATATATATGGTGTTAAGCTATGAAACTCACTGAAGGATAAGCTGAAACAATGAAGTAGTGAAAGGATCTTTAAAAATATTTATAAATGTGAAATTATGAATGTATATAGAGACATACAAAATTGACATATTTTTTGTATATTTATATATGTGTTTAGTTTCATCATCATTAGTACAATTAGTAACAATTAAACCATTGTTATATTTACAAGACATTATTTTACTGTTGGTTTTATGGTAATTTAATCTACACGTATATTTTGGGGAGAGTTTTAAAATAAGTTTTGAACTTCCTTCTCTCTCCATTTCCATTGCAATGTATTAGTAATACTGGTAACAAGCCCAAAAACTTATGTTTTTTGTTATATTCAAAATTCAAATCTACTTTACCAGTTTACTTTTGTTTTGTTTTTTGTCACTATTTTGTGTATATTGCATAATGTGGAAATAAATGATCATGAAAAGAAATGAAATATCCACAAATCTACTTGGCTAAATTAACTCAAACAAGAATATCAAAAACAGACTAAAAAATCAAAATGGGATCATGTGAATCATACCATCGTCAATTACGGAAGAGACTGAAAGAAATTACTTAATGCTGTTAACAAATTGATTGGGAGTGCACAATGTAATTCAGTACCAGAAAGTAATGTCGGTGTCTCCCTCGCAAACGAATTTGCAAACTTTTTCATGCTTAAAATTCATACAATCAGAGATGATCTTCAGAATTATCCATTGTTTGAGCCACTAATGAGAGACTGCAGGGAGTTATAAGCCTTTCAAACCTTACGCGAAATTATGAAACTCAGGCTAATCCAACTAATTGTCCGACAGATCCCTTCCCGGCTAAACTGTTAAAAGTTCACCTACAAACTCTTCTTCCTCTTTTAATACTGATTGATAAACAACAGGAAATTTTTCATCTTTGTGGAAAACATCAATTGTGTGCCCATTCTTTTAAAAAATCTGGACTCGATTTAGTCCCTTCAAATTATAGGCCTGTGAATAACTTGCCATTTGATAGTCGAAAAGGGAATGCTTATCCAACTGAATGATCACTTAATGATTAATTGCTGCCTGATTATATAAGTGCCTGAGAATGATACAGTACTGAAACAGCTTTGATAAAGGTAACAAATGATCTGCAAATACTATTCCATTTGTGTAGTCCAAAAGCGCATGCATTTTCCACAGAAAAAAACAAATTTTCCGCCATTTTCTCACCATTCAGTGGCGCTCGAGCGGGCCCCTTTTTTCGCGCTCGGATAGAAACCAATTCATGGCGATACTTCGTCGGCAATATTTAATATCTGCTCCTGCCATGAAGGGCAAACAATTTTATTGAATACAGCTGCTTTTCGAGAGGGCGCCGAATGCTCACAGGGGCGCAAAAATTGTTATGAAAATCTACTCTTATATACTTTTTATTCTCAACGTTGTAAACAATTTTTCTCAAATCTTTATTCTTACATCAGAAACATGAAAACAATGGGATCCTGCATTTGAACATTTGTTCCAAAATGATATTCACTTTAACAGCTTTACTAATTTTAGTTCGAAATTGATACGATTTTAAGCAATTTTCTGCTACCACAATCACGCCCCCCAAAAAACGTACTACCTTCCTGGGGCTTTGCCCCCTCGGCGCCTAGGACGTCGACTTAGACAAAATATTAAACAACTTTCTGCTCTGAAAATCGCGAGAAATGCAGGGATTCCTGTGGCTTCGCCCAACAGACGTGACATTTAAAAGCCCCTTTTCTGCTATTAAAACCATAAACGCAGGTTTTGCGAAACCCTGGGTCCACACCAGGGCTTCGCAACCTTCGCCCCTATAGCATGCCTAGAGTTGACACAATTGTAAGCCCCCAATAATGAACGTGTTACAAATTTTCTTCAGGAAATCTTCTGCAATTTCAAAAAAATCTCCTTCAATTTCTGGGAATCTCCTCCAATTTTCGGGAGTTTTGTTCGTTTTCGTGAAATTTGCTCTCATTTTCATAAAATTTTCTTCAATTTTCGGGAAATTTAAGCAAAGCAGCGCTCCGGAGGCTTCGCATCTTTTTCTTTGATTTTTGTAAAATTTCCTTCATTTTCAGTCCGGGAGCATGCCTATTAGTCAATGAGAACACAAATGTTCCAAAAAATAAGAACATTTGGCTACATGGAAGCTGCCATTTTGTGATATTTCCAATGATCCTTTGCTATCCTAACGTTAAAGCTTGATGCAATGTTACATAATTCAAATTAGAAATATATCTGGCAGTCTGGGAAAAATATCTTTGCTAGGGGAAACTTAAAACTTATGAAAATACCTTTATTACGTCATGGCTTAATATTATCCACTTACATTTGATATGTTTACCACGCCGTTTTCGAAATGATAGACAATAAAGCTAGGCTTTTAAGGTGCGAAACAACTTGAGTTGTGATTTTTTTTTTTTTTATATTTTAAGTATATAAACAATCAGGATTAAAGTTATACAGGGACACGTTTCGGAAATATTGGACATTAGAAATTGTTCTGCTTAAAACCAGGAAGACTTCGACCGGTGTAAAAGTAATTTTTTGCTTCCCCCTCCCCACCAGGATCCTACATGCACGATGACGAAGTTAAACAATCAGGATTAAAGTTATGCAGGGACACGTTCCAGAAATATTGAACATTAGAAATGGCTCTGCTTAAAACCAGAAACACTTCGACTGGCGCAAAAGTAATTCCCCCCCCTAGTAAAATTGGCCCCCCGGCCCTTATTTCCTAGGAAATTTGAGCCCCCAGACAATAAAGCCATAATCCTCCAGTAAATTTGGTCCCCCTTCATAGTAGAAACCGTCCGCTAGGAAATTTGGGTCCAGGCCCTTCTTTCCTACGAAATTTGGAGACAACAACTTGTCCCCCTTTTGCAAGAAAAAGCCTTTCTTCTCCCTTCATACTCAATCTCACTGCCGTTTTGCGTTAAGCACGCCTCTTTTTTCTTTAGTGTATTAGCTTATCACTTCTCATCACTTTTTAGTTTATCATTTCAGTACACAAAATTAATAGAAGGAACCGTACAGACACACCAGTAAATTACCTGTAAAATCAGTTCGGTGGGGACCAAATTCCCTAGATATTCCTCAGGAAATAAGGTCCGAGGGCCCAAATTTACGGGGGGCAAAATTTACTATCACACCGGCAGGGCCGGTTGAAGTAACAGTTTTCTTTTTTTTTAGTTTCCAAAACTACAAAGCTGTCGTCTGTTCAACACTCCATACAAGCTGTTCAATAAACCATGTGCTTGATTTCCACCCAACACAAAGGAGGTTTTATTAGGAGGAGCAATATTTCCCAAAAAGTATGACTAAATGTCATTTGAAGCAAAGTTATCTTTGTGGAATGATGCGTTAGTAAATTTCTAGTCTGAAATTTGCACATGTTTTTGGGCAGTGTCTCTACTAATGCTGATTTAAAAAAATCGGGTAAATTAGGACCATGATTCGGAAAAATTGGGATGTTTGATAACAGTTTTCGGAACAAGAATCCACACATTTTGTCCGATTTTTGTATACATTTTTCTTCATTCTCAAATATTGCTTTAAGGAATGTAAGGTGAAGTTACAACTAGTCGGATTTCAGTCGTTTCTGTAAACAAATGTGTAATTTGCCTATAATTCCTTAATTTTGGATGATTTCTTCTCCACTGATTTAAGTGTTTTCTCTCATGTTCTCTATCATATAAGATGGGAACCTATCTACTTTACCAGTTACGACTGAACTAATAAATCCTTTAATTCCTAAGATACTCAGATTTTCAATCCAAAAACCTTGGAAAGGCATTCAACAAATATAGGATTTCTATGTATCACTCGTTTGAGCTCGAATTTAATTCAGTTTGTTGTTCAGACTTGTCAGTTGTTCTATTTTTTTTGGGCTTTTTTACAGTCAAATGGGAATGATCAACCATAAAAATACACTGTACAAATAAATTGTATTGATAAAATCTGTGATTGTGCTGTATAGCATAGGCGGGGAAAACCCGGGTAGAGGTTACGTCATAAAAACGTCGAAATTGCCCAATTTTACGGCCATGTTTAAGACTACAGTGCACAGACGTGACCACCAAATCTCTGCGCACATTACCACATTATCTCAGCGCACATTACCACATTATCGCAGCTTCCGGGTTCAGGTCAGGTAAAGCGAACGTCTCCTTGTTTGCGCTGTGCGACTCAAAAACTCAGAAACCGCACTGCAGGAGTCTAAAAGATTCTTGGGTCCACCAAGATCCTCATTATTTTGATTTCAAGGAGCCAGAAGTATTGGGAACCAATTGAAGAAAAATTGGTGAAGTTTGTTGTAAATTGATTATATTTGATATCGGTGAATGTAAACGTTAGAGGTTTTTCAGTACAGTACAGTCTTTCCTGCTGGGTAAGTTTAGTTACACGTGTCTGTGTTAGTGTTGACTTGAACAAGTAGTTGGTATGTGTAGTGTGCTAGTTGTAAAGATGAATAGGCCTAAGGATTTTTGCTTTTGCTTTTTTCATTTTGGTTTTATTCCGTTATATTTATGTATTTTAACTGTATTTCTTTTTAGATTGTGGTCCTTAATTAGTAGAAACCAAGCCCAAATTGTTTTGTTTAAAAAAATTGTTTTTGTTTACAAAAGAAAAAATAGTTTACAATACCAGGTATAATGAACATACCAATAACTTATTTATTGATTTGCATGCCGTAAGTTAAAGTTAAAACTTAAAGATTTGGTGTATTATAAGACTGCTATACACTTTAACGTTAGAGCAAAGAGAAGGTCTTTGCCACCAAATCTGCAAAGTTTATTTAATTGTGGAGGAAATGATTATTATTTTACCAGACAAAATGACAATTTTAAACATGTATTTACACATACTTCTTTAAAAACAATGTGTATTTCTATCTATGGGAAAAGCTATGGAACTCACTGAAGGATAAGCTGAAACAATGTAGTCGGGGAAAGGATCTTTAAAAATAATTATAAATGTGAAATTATGTACGTATATAGAGACATACAAAATTGACATATACCTTTTTGTTATATATTTATGTGTTTACTTCCATCATTAGTACAATTTGTAACAATTAAACCACTTGTATTTACAAGAATGTCTTAGACATTATTTTACTGTTGTATTTGTTGTAATTTATTCTATATACATTTTGGGGAGCATTATAAAGTCAGTTTTGAACTTCTTTCTTTCTCTCTCCATTTCCATTGCAATGTATTAGTAAAGTTGGTAACAAGGCCAGAAATTAATGTTTTTTTTGTTATATTGAAAATTCAAATGTACTTTACTTTTGTTTTGTTTTTGTCACTATTTTGTGTATATATTGCACAATGTGGAAATAAATGATCATGAAATGAAAAAAATAATTCTTACATTTTGAGTTTCCGATCGAAAATTTTACTCGTCAGTGTGTATACTAGCCTACTGTTGTAATGACGAGTGGAGTCTGCAAGCCGTTTTGCTGTTTAACTGAAATAAACAAAAAACGTGCGCATAATTAATGTAGATCCCTATTTTCAGGTTAGGTTTTAGGATAAGGCTTTTTTTTTGGATTTTGACATTGTTAAAATTCCTCTGCACCAGTAGTCAGCTTTTTTTCTTTAGTTTCGTTCATAATCGAACGCAAAATTTGTGAGCTCGTTATTTTTTATCCCTAACAAAATTTGCACGAAAAATTATAAATTTAAAATTATTTTGGAATATTGGGAAGAAAGAATGGTAAAATTGCTAAAAGAAGGTAAGAAACTTTTTCAAAAGGACTAAGAAGTATGGATTTTCTTAAAGCCTTAGTTTTTTCTCTCCAAATTTCATCAGATTAAAAAAAAAAACCGTTTTTTGCCTCAAAATTCCTAGATTGTTGACTAAAATTGAGGTTTTCAGATTTTTCAATCTTTCCTTTATAAATCTTAAAAATTTCAAGAAAAACGGTCACCTATAAGTATTAAAAATAATGAAATTAATTCCTACATTATGTAGCGATTTACCGCTACACTAGGATTTTTTCCTATTAGCTTTGTGAGGCAAAGTCTTGGGGGCGTAACAAATTTTCCAAAAAATTGTTATACATTTTTCACCCCTTTTCTTTATTATTATTTTTTTGGTGTAATTTCTTTCAAATGTACGATATCATTGCAATCAATGGAAATTTCTCATTGACTTCTTAGTTTTCCTACCTCTCATTTTTAAGCTGCTGGGTAAAATATGTTCATTCCTCATTAAATTTGCTTGTTTTATAATCGTTTTGAACAAAGCAAATTTGATTTTGTCTCACCAAAGTTTCTTATGCGCCATTGAAGACCTTGAAATTCTAATAGAATATGCCACACACAACCATTTTCTGGCATTTGTGGACATTTGTGTAAGATTTTACTCTGGGCCAAACATGAACATGTTATCTTTTATTAACAAAAACAGTGACAATAGACCCAGTAATTTTCCTCCCCTACACTCATAATTTGTACACTTTGTATGATAAATATTTTTTCACTGTTCTGCATTCTTATCATTTTTCTCTAGGTCTTCTTTTTCCCCTCTTGATGAGATTAAATGACAAAGTGCAGTTGTGAAAGTTGCTTTCCAAGTTATTTTCCATCATGGAGCCTCGAAATGCAGTTCAGAAGCCGAAGAACCCTTATGCAGATGCCAACATCTTTTCCAAGATGCTTTTCTTGTGAGTAACTTGCTTTTATATCCCCTTGGTGCCAAGAAAGTGATATGATGGGGTGGGGGGGGGGCTATATTATGGTGATGCCTTGAGGGTTGTTCTTGGGTATGTGCAACCAAGGACAACCAGGTTGGAAAGTTTCCCCCCTTCAGTATTTCAGCAGAATTTGTTTTCCTTCCCTCATTAAAGCTCCCTGATATTCTTCATGTTAGGCCTATACCATACATGTACAGTGTAGGTCAGGTTATTTTCTGATAGTACTATGTTTTTTGTGATACTAATGAAAGCTTGGCCTTTTCTCCTACACGAAAGCTCTCCACAAACCAGCCTTCTTTTGCTCGAAATACTGCCAATTTAGTAGACATTTCCACGACTTCTCTTTCCTCTTCACCAATGGCTCCACATGGGAAGGCTCCTTTGGAACTGCCGCTGCCTGTCCCAGCCTCACCCTTTCATCAAGGTTGCCTGATGGAGCCTCAATCTACTCTGCTGAGGCAAAGGCCATCCTCCTGGCCTTAAACCTTTTTGGACTCTCCTTCCGCCCCCGCTTTGTCATCTTCTCCGACTCTAAATCCATTCTCACTGGCATCCCTCAACATGCTCTGGTCTAATCCACTAGCAGAAATACAAGTTGTCTGTTTTTTTTTGTTCTTTGTTTGTCATCAACCTAAATTTAAAGAACTAATGATTGGATTATGATTAAATTTGGGGTGTTGTTTTGTTATCACTTATGGAAGTAATAAATGGATGCACTGTTTAAAATTTGGAACATAGGAACAAGAGAAGGGTATAAATAAAGGGGAGGGATGTTTTAGGGTGAGACCTGTTAAGACTTAAAGTAGTTGAGACTTTCCAATTGAATGTACTGAAGAATAAATTCATGCCCTGTAAGGAAAGCCACACAATCAATTTTCTGGACTCAAATCAAAGTCAAATCAAGTGGTTTCTGTTATCGAAGAAATTCAAAAACAAAAATGAAGAAATGTGAATCTTACCTGAAAGGAACTGAAACAATGAATGCTTAGCCTGAATAAAACTGGAAACAATAATATGGACCTTGGAAGAAATTAGTCAGAAATTAGATAATCACTTGTGTTTAAAATGCAAATGGCAATACAGATGAAAAGTGAAAAGAGATTTTTTTTGGGATAAAACTTGGTGAGCCTTAGAGTTCTGAGATACAGTACTGTAGAAGGGATCGACAAATCAAGTTGCCCACCGGCCAGGAGTAGCTTCATTCGTGGTTGTCCTGAAAGTAGATAAGGTTGCCCATGATTATTTTTCGTATGAATACATGTACTGCAAATTTTGCTGAAAATTAAGGTTATTATTGGGGATGATGGGAACCAACAGCACTCTGCAGACTTCTAAAATTCTACTTTTCAATTTAATATTGATGAAGAAAAAAAATTCATTTGAAAGATTTTTGATTTTTTTTGGAACAATCCAGCAATATTTGCCTCTATATTTTCTTCTTTTCTTTCGCATGCTTTATTAAAGTCACATGAGAAGTGATTCATGGTTTTTGACAGTGCATGTGAGAGACAATACCCTCTGACATAAGGTAAAAATCTAGAACAATCCATAAACTTCCTGGATTAGGTTTTTCGTTTTCCTGCTTTCACTTTTAATTCTCCAGTATGTGCTTCTACCCTAATTTGTACATTATCAATTTCTAAATAGAGACAATGACACTAATAAGTCCTACACCTTATTTCATTACATGTATGGGGTAAAGTTCAAGGGGCAAATGTGTAACTAAGTTTAAAGGGGTTTTTGTGTAATATTTACCACCACTGTACAACTTTCCCAAAGCTTCCCTTTCCCCCCACAACTCAATAGTCGGAGCTCATCCAAAAAAACCCTTCGGATAAAATGAACTCCTTTCTTTATCATACTTCCCTCTACAATCATATCCACCCCACTCTCGCACCCCCCTCTACTTTCCCCTTTTTTTTCACCCATGCACTCTCTCAATCCCAGCTTCCTGGCTTTTAGTCCCCGTGTTTCTCTCAGTCTAACCCTATTTTCTTTCTTCCTACCTCTGGAATAATCTAACCTCAATTTGACCCTCACTGTTATGGTGCCATTAAGCCCACATCAAACAAAAATATTTAGTGTGTAAAATGGCTTTAGAATTGTGGAATTGACTGACTGCACTTTAAGGTATATTGTATGAATTGTACATGTACCAATTTCTAAAATTTGTGTAATCTCAGTTTTTAAATTTTGAAAAAGGTGCTTCTAGTTTGTGAGTTATGGCTGATCTAAGTTTGATCAGTTTTGTGATGCACAGTATGACTGAGCGGACAGCTGAAAAACTTTATCTATAAGGTTGATGAATCTTTAAATTTCTTTTCTAAATTTCAGTCACTGAAAATGATAGAAATGTCTATTCGTGCTAAACATTTATTGGGGGCATGGTAAAGACTCAAAAGCTGTTGGTCATAATTTGCTGCACCACTTTTATGATATTATTATTAATGATATACCTATTGTATTGAAAACAAAGGATGTACATAAAATACCAAGGTCACCCTTTAATACATAACTTAATTTGCATACAATATGCAAATTGATACCTGAGAATGATGTCCTAATGTTGCAGCTTAAGTTACATTAACAATTCATTCTTTTTTTTTTTTTTAAACATTCCACATTCATCAGAAAGTGCATGATTATTTTAAAGACATAGCCTCTTCTTTGTCTTTCTGGGGCTTCTTGAAATCTATCAGGAATCCAACTAATACACATGATGGTAAAGGCATATCTGCAGATTTTGGGTGCGAATTGAGTGAACACTTTGGACGCTTTAATAATGCAGTAAATAAAGACATTACTCTTCATTTACCTGATATGACTATTGATACGATTCCTAGGATGGTACAGGAGGAAGTCAGGAAGCAATTGGACGTGTAAAGCATGGTATTGCTTCAGGTTTGATAATATTCCATGGTGGGTATTCAAGCACTGTTCAAATGAGTTAGCTGATATCTTTACTGTAATATATACTAAGTGTAATTACTTTACTGTGAACTTAAGTGCATTGTTTACACTAGTAATTGAGATTTGAGGGGGAATTATTGGTTATGATGGACTAATCTGTGCTGAGGTTTCAATGTCATGTACTAAAGCAATAGGAAATTCCCCTTTTAATAATTTTAAATAAATATTCCCATTTTTTTTTTGTAACCTTGCATAAGAAAGAGACAATTTCTAGAAAAATTTTAGTACAAAAATCATGTTGATATGTTATTCCTACCAGGAGATATTCATATTTTAAGGTTAACAAAAAATGAGAATAGGCTCAGCATGATATCACAGCAGCACATGCTCCCACAGAGTTTTTGTATTTCATTAAAATCTATTATCCTTTTTTATTAGTAAAACCTGCTAGAAAAATAAATTGATGAAAGTTAGGTAATTATATACATTGCCAAATATACCCTAGTCAATAACTTTTTGAAAATTGTTTCTAATCATACAAAAACAACCAATTATCGTTCAAAGAAATACATAAATATTTGCAATGGAATTGTCTTTATGACATAATCAAACACGAATTCATCATACTGTACAAAAACTCTAAAATGCAATTGGGAAATCTTTAAAAATCCATATCTGCTGAACAGAACGTGATATTAAGCTGATTTTTGTACCTAACTGGCTCTAAAAGTGGCGCTCTTTCAAATAAATTTTTACAAAAAACCATGGAATATTCCTTTAAGGAGGAATGCTGGTAAAAGTGGGGGAATCCCTCTATTCCCTCACTAATGTGAACAGTGCTCAAGTGCATTATTAGTAAACTTCAAACCGTAGCCCTATTAGAAACCCAGATCTCAGCATCTTAATAATTGTAGTTACTCAGGCATGTTGGTAGACCATTTTGAGTGAGGTATAAAATATAAGACTTACCGATGACCTTCAAATTAGCATCTCATTTGAAAAAAAGTTTCTCCATGTAAAAATGTTAATTAAAAAAAAAAAGAAGATTTTTACCGACCTGATGACGAGTGATCACACAATTACAATGACGAGGTCGTCGCCTGCGTATTGGATTATGATAGTAACAATGCTATCACGAACGCTTAGTACCACCCGGACGAGAACACAGGTATGACGTATGGACAGACATAACATCGACAACCAAATTAATGTCCATGGCCTTTGATAACCAGTTGTGGTGCACTGGCGTGTCTACCCAACCCAAGCTTATACCCAGGGCCTTGTGGTCTGTAGACATGTATGATAACCGCTACACCACAGTAGGTAGGCAACTGACCTGATATCAGATTTACCATTACCAACTTTATCTCAAATTTTACTTATGAGTTTTAAAAGTGCCCAACCCCTCTCTTCCCCTCTTCCCCCTTCACATACTCCCCACCCCCCTCTGCCCAACCCCTCTCTTCCCCCCTCTTCCCCCTTCTTCCCCCCTCTTCCCCCTCCTTTCACCCCCCTCTTCCCACCCCCCTCTTCCCACCCCCCTCTTCCCACCCCCCTCTTCCCACCCCCCTTCCCACCCCTCTTCCCCCTCTTCCCACCCCTCTTCCCACCCCCCCTCCCCACCCCTCTTCCCACCCCTCTTCTTCCCACCCCCTTCCCACCCCTCTTCCCACCCCCTTTCCCACTCTCCCGGTATTTATGCACCTGTAACTACTGTACAATAAATAATTGACCAATAGAGATGCTGTAAGGTGGACATGATGATCCACCAGTTGACCACCTGTGATTCACTCATCTACCAACTGACCTAGATCCTTTTTTCCAAAGAAGGGGAATAAGGATCTAAGTTTTTTTAATACTGTTAATAAACAGACCACACATTACTAAATAGCATGCTTTGTTTAAATTGCTACAGTACTGTAGGTATCTGGCAAATAAGTTAGCATGTATAGTGCAGTTGATTCCAAGGGCAGATTTATTTGCTCAAGTGGCCAAAGTTCAAACAATTCAAACATGTGCTACAATTAATCATGTACCTGTTTCATGGAAGTGTGTGCACAGTAGTCTCCATAAACATTATAGTGAATATAAAACTAGCACTGAAATTTGACTCAGATTCTATTTGCACACTTAGTATCTGATGCTTTTCTGGCTATATTAGAATCATGACCCTGTAAATCAGGATGTGTACATTTCATTTCTTGGCAAAATTTGATCAGAATGGCCATTCAAATGTCACATGCTTCCTGGTTGAATGGGATTAATTATTTGCCCCATTGAATTGTTATGAAGAAATAATCATGTTTGGGGTTCTTTTTGTACCAGAATGTAATAGATTTGGGATATTTTGTTATGTGTTTAAAAAAGTACATCTAACATACACATCTTTTGCAAAGAAACAAAAACAAAGGTATAACCTTATATTGTATATAGATTTGGGAAATTTTGTGATGTTTTCCAAAAAGTACTAAGAGAGTTTAATATATCTTGAATGAAGGTATTGTACTTTAATAGGTGGTCACCATAGGTTTTGGCCTTTTTTTAAGGCTGAAGTGAAAAGGTGTTTTGCACCCTTGTCGAATGACTCAAATTTTGGTATGGGTCAATAGTAAAAATAGTTTTCCATGAAATTGTTTCTGAAGCAAATCTCTTAAAGTTTGGATATGCATATTCAAGACCTATCCCTTCTCTACCATTCCTAAAATTTTCAACTTCTTAGCCTCCGGTCCCATGAAATAAGACCTCTTGAAAATATTTGTATTAGCTTTTTCTCTGGGGTTTTGATTTTAGGCTGGTGCAGTAATACCTAATAACTGTAGTTCTGTGCTACGTAATGATATTTTATTGTTGATTGCTTTTATAGTGCAGACTTTTGATGTATTGTACTATAGAATTGCAAGATTTATTCAGTTATTCATACTGTAATGCAACAGATGTATGCCTTTCATTGTTTATTTTGATAGTGAATAAATGGAAGGGCTGCACAATTAATCTTTGTGAGTTACGACGACGAGTGAACACACAATTACAATGACAGGCCGTCACCTGCGTAATTGGTTATGATAGTAACAATGTTTTGTGAGTTAGATGATTGTCAGCTTTTTCAACCAATCACTGCATTAATTTGCATAGCAACAACATTTGCATAACTAAGTGGGGCAAACATTCTATGTGGTACTGGTACAGTACAGCTGTGCTCCCAGTCAAAAGTAAATAAAACAACCCCGCTCCCCCTTTCAATGTTGGCTCAGAACTCTGCATGCTGCCATTAGGCGAAACATTGAAAGGGGAAGAGGGATGCCTGAGTTGATCTTAGGTTTTGTTATTTTGTTTAATTTGTTTTGTTAGGGATTGTCAAAACGTCTGTGCAGAATGGGTACAAGATAGATGTGAAGAAAGGCAGATACTGTACATGTACAGTATGTGAAAATCAAATTTGGGGTGGAAATTTTTAGGCTTTAAATGGATTTTGAGTAATTTTATTTTTAAGGGGTTGAGGATTTGTGGCCCAAAATGAGTGTTTTTGCGAAATGGGAGTGATGTTATGCTTCTAATAATGTTACAGATGGGGGATACTTAAAAGAAGGGTGCTGGCTATAGTCACTGGGCCAAAAGGTAAGTAAATGATGTAACATTGAAAGGGGGAGAGGGGCATGAGTTGATCTTAGGTTTTTAAAACTTGTTGCAGATTTGTTATTTTGTTTCATTTGTTTTGTCAGAGATTGTAGCTAGCTAAAGATGCGCTCATGTAGTCAATGCAATTTACTGCACAAAACAAATTTCTACACACAGAGATAGTGAAGCAAAATAGTGAACAAAATAATATTTGAAAAATCTGATTGCTGTCTCACCCATGAAAGTTAGATAAACTTAATTTTATTCATCATGCTAGGCAATTTGTCTAAAACTCAGAATATTAAAGATCGGTTTTGAAAAGAGAGCTGTTAACAGGTTAAGAAATGGATCAAACACTGTTATCTTGCAAGACCATGGGTTGAATTTATCAGGAAATGTCAGATGCATTCTTTATTTATAGCTATTCTATTTCATAATGAATAAATTAAAGGTTTGTTCCCTTTCTAGTTAGTCGTGTTGCTTTTCATTTGTGGTGGGTTAAATTATTTCTTCCACTCAAAAAAAAACATTGAATGCCATTTTTATTAGATGCTGTATTTGAATTATGGACATATAAGTACAATTCCTGAATGACAATTTATGCTTTTTTTGTTGAAAGTGTGAAATTATTAAAAAAATTGAATAAAATGGGTTAGAAAATCCATCAAAATCAGCTTACTTTACTGTATAAATGGGCAATTTTTTTGAAAACAAAAGTTTTAATTTTTAACCAGAATTTTTTAATTTTACAAAAATGAAAATTTCTCCAAAATAAAAAAAGATTTCCTGGAAATTGATGAAGATTTCCTTAAAATTCATGAAAAAGTTGAATAATGTTGTTTTTATGTTTTTTTTATCCACGCCACTGCTTTTATTGCTATCCATTCAAAAAATTAAATGCCACAACAACCCTTTTTAAGAGGGTGTTTTGTGAGGGGAAATGTGAGTCAACTGAAATGTAGGTCAATTAAAAACTGAGCACTTAACAAACTAAAAGAAAGAAAGTAAAAACAGAAATACAGGAAAGGATTGCAGGCAATGTGATCATTGTTTGAAACGGAAGTCAACACCCACTAACTTTGTTTGTGGTCGAATGAATACATACATATATGTCGTCAAGCACTTTTAGGAAGTAATAAAACATCAACAATGTATATTGATTTTGAAGCCTCAGAAAATTAAAAAACAGTTGTGAGAATTTGAGAAAGAATATTTTTTTAATTACATACATATATGTACAATAGGCTTTTATACTGTGCCATTCCATATAGACCATTTAAATTTGGAAAGATGCATTGTGGTTGTAATGACAAAAATCTCCCGATTGGGTGATCTCCTGTTCGGGGGCATTGACTGAACTGTTTGAAGAGGAAAGATTCCATACATTACAGAACTCTTTTCCCTTTTGTCTTGTTTCCATCAAATAAGATATATTTAGGCCTTTAGACAATTTCATTTATTTAAAAAACAACAGTTATTGAACAGGATGTTTATTACCACACAATTCCATTATGCAAATTTTAACATTATAGATCTACAGTACCTGTTCACAGACTGATATAATAAAAATGTATATCAATATGATATGATCTATAGATATGAATTTTGTACATGACTTCACATTGCATTTGACAAGAATGTATTAGAACAAGAAATGTGTGGTAGTTGGAAAAACAAAAATTGATATTTTTAAAATTTGGAACATATGGTTGAATTAGAGTAGCAGACCCCAAAAAGAAAATATGGGAAAATGTTATGATTTATTTATTTTTTTATATATATTTTTTTTTTTTTTTTTTTTTTTTTACTCATACTTTTACGCTCGGTTGGCGTTCATGTCCTTTTGAAGGATTGACGATTCAGATTCAGAGTACAATAAGAGAAACTGAAAGTACAGTGGTAATTTTTTTCAGCCACAGTAAACCTTTGTTTTGTACATTTTGTTTGAAGAGTACAGTTTTTTTATCAAAAATACACTTTTGTAGCAGAGTAGTTTGGTGATCCTAAAAGTCTGCAGTAGGCCATCCAGGCATAACAAAGTTTGGCGGTCACGGTCAAGCAAGTTTATCTGATATGAAAGAGGACTTGACAAGAAACAGAATGGTGAAGAAAGCATTCAAAAATCTTAATCTGTTAAAAAGATATTTAAGTTTAAAACTCTTGTCTTCTCTGTGTAGAAATGATTGGTGTAGTAAGTCTACTATGGAATGTTGGCATCCTCATCCTCACATTCTTAATAATTGTAAAGGTATTTTAAAGAAAATGTATTTAACTTTCTTCAGGTAGTAGATTATAATTACCTTTACTAGATTCTGTTTTTACGACTTTCCTGCTATATCTGATGTTTTTTAAGCCACAAAATCACGAGGCAAAATATGATAGAATACATTAAGACTTTATGGAATCTGAGGCTGTGACAATGATACTTATTAAACTAAACTTAGATTATCTCTTTAACAGATTTTTGAATGCTTCACAATTTTGTTTCTTTTGAAGTCATCTGCCATATAATATGGACTTGCATGATCCCTTTAATATTTAAGCAATAAGTTACAGTGCCAAAAACTACAAGGGATATCAGTTCAATCATTCTTCCTTCCAATCATAGTCCTTTGCATTCACTCGGTAGTCAACCTTTCCTGATCCAAGATGATTATCATTAAAAGTTATTTGGCTATGGTGCAAATAATCTTATTCAAAAATTTTCTTAATTATCAATTATTGTTTTTACCTTAATGTTTGAATGATGTCTAGAAAAATAAGGGAATTTTACATTCTGAATTGGGATGGTTATACTCTTCTGATTGTTAAGAGAATTAAAGAAGACATAAAGAACAGCTTTTTCTTTATTTGATATAATAAAAATAATAATTAAATCATCTGAAGAATTTTCACATTATACAATATGATTCAGCATACAGTACTAGTTATGTTTTTTTATTTTTAAAACATTAATTCTGTGAATATAAACTTAACATGGGAGCAGCCATTTTGTTCATTTGTCCTCTAAAAAATTATCTTTTTCTAGATCCCCAGCCACGTTGGCATTCCTGGCAATGAGAGAGCCGCCAACAACGCTCTGTCGAATCACATCTCTCCTTCTTCTATCCCACACTTACTGTAGACCTCAAATTTGGAAATATGAATTTGATTGTAAATATTTTCAGGACATGTTTCTGGAATTAAGGAAAGTAAAGTTTGATACCAGAGACCTTTTTTCCTTGTTTCTGCTTCCTGATAAAATTTGAATTTCCTGTAGTACTACCATGGGTAACAGGTTGCTTGTAATAGTATGCTCACATTTAAGAAAAAGCAGAAAATTGTTTATTTCTAGTTTCTTTTTTATTACATTATATACACAAATTAAATTTTAAAAGACTGTATGCATGAATGTGGTAATGTGAAAAGGGAATACTCTTTAAGAAAACATTAACATAACTATAAAGATAATGATAATATTGAAAAGTAAATGATATACCATGCTGGCTTGTCAAAATTGAATTGCACTCTAAACAATTTATGCTGAAATTGTACCAGAAACTTGTGAAAATTTCACCAGGTTCTGTGTTTATATGCCACCCACACCTGGTTACTTTCACCAGGTTTTTATGATAAATGTCATTTTACTTCAATCCTGGTTAAAATAACCAGGCAAGCTGCAGTGAAAGTTTCCTGGTTACTTTAACCATAATCCTGGTTAATTTCACCACCATTTCCTGGTTAACTTTTGAGATTATTCACCAGGATATGCTGGTAAATCATGCAAGTTAACCAACTTTTTCTGGTCAAAATGACCAGGAAATTTTATGTTAATTTTAACAATGAATGGGTTTAATTTGAACACTTTATCGTGGTCAGTATTAGTCTTCCCCCAAAAAATATCCATGTTGATCTGTTGCAAAAAAATTAATAGGACAAAAGCTGACAAAATTGAGTATTTTGAAGGTAGTTTGTAAATTCTTTTTGCAATTAAATGACCATGCAGATAATTATTATACAGAACTACTGATTATACACAACTGTACTGTAATGCACTAGCCTAACAAGTATCAAGCCTAATGTTAAGTCCCGACACACCTTGGTTATAATTACCTTATTATGATTAAGTGCATGGTCATTTAATTGCGAAAAGAAATGACAGATACCTTCAAAAAAAATGTAAAGTTTCCAGGCTCCATTCCCTTGGTTTCCTGCAACAAATTTGATAGCAATGACAACGAACTTTTTTGTCGTTCAACAAGTTCTTCATCTGATGCATTTTACGTGCGCTGTGTGTAAATGTACGTACCAGCATCTGGGGATGTTTGTTACTTAGCAAGATTCTGCAATGACCAATCAGAGTTTGATTAGCAAGCACGTCGCTAAATCAATTACTGTTTCTTGCTTGTATTAACATTGTTCCCTAGTTATATAAACATTGTTCCTGGTTATATTAATCAGGATAATGTTACTCTTAGATTAACCAGGATAATCTAATCAGGGTGTTGTTAGAATGCACCAGGATGATGTGCTTACCATGATATTTTTGCCAGATATTTTTAGAGTGTGTATTCAACATCAGGAGAGAATCCATAAAACAAAAACAGTACATGGAAAAGTCATTTCCATCCATTGTTCTGGGCAACTTAAACTACTCCTAGGTACACTTCCTACACATACACTGCTTACAGAAGAAATGTACTTATACTACTTCACCCCCCCCTCCCCTTCTCCCCTTCCCCCTCCTCCCCTTCCCCTTCCCCCCCTCCCCCTCCTCCCCTTCCCCTTCCCCCTTCCCCTCCTCCCCTTCCTCCCCTTCCCCCCTCCCCCTTCTCCCCATTCCCCTCCTCCCCCCCTCCTCCCTCTTCCCTCCTCCCCTTCCCCTCCTCCCTCTTCCCTCCTCCCCCTTCCCCCCTTCCCCCTCCTAATAAGTACAGACTTACACATGTAGCTTCAAATATTAAATGATAAACATGTGTATTAAATTTGTTTAGTTCATTTGTACAAAATATTGTAGTATTTAAAGCTTCTCCTGAACAGGGGTAGGAAATGATTGTCATTGTATTTCCTTGCAGAAATGATAAGTTTGATTTAGGTTACGCAAGAGTTTACAGCAAACTAGCAATTTGGAATGTTTGAAAAGTCAAGTTCTGTAATTAACAACAAAAACATACAACTCTCTTGCTTTTATGAGGCTCACTTCACAAGAAGGCCAACACCAGGTTGTTTTGCCTCTCTGTGCTAACTCAAACACCTTAGTTTTTAACACCCTCTTGGCACATTTGACTATGACTGTCACGGTGCCAACATCAAACTGAACCAAACCTTTTTGTTGCTTCATGAAGTAAATACTTAATTAATAATGAAAAATGTTTTTCTTTACATTGATAAAACATAGAAACATTTAAAACTTGTGTCAAATGGATGTTAATTATTAAATTTTACTTTTCTTTATAGGTATGCAGCCCCGCTTTTTTCAATTGCTTACAAAAACAAAGGGTGAAGATGTCAGACCTATACCCCTGCATGAAAGAGGACAGCTCAGATTTTCAAGGAAGCAAATTAGAAAAGTAAGACTTTTTTTTTTTTTTTTTTTAGGCTCATGCCAGGGAGAGCCCATCTAAGTCACTTTTGACTTGTTTTCAGTGTGGACGCAAGGAATTTGCCAGGACAGGAAGTGGATTAACACCAGGTTAACACCCTGATTTATTGAGAAGTGTTCAGAGAACCAGGCAGGGGATGAATCATCGGGACTGACAGCTTTAACCTCTGAAGGACGATGAGCCCCATTCATTCACTGCCACTTCTCTCAACAGCTGAATGAGAAGCAGGAGCTGCAGAAGGCATACTTCCAGGGGCATAGAAAGGGTCACCTATCAGTAGGGGCAAAGACCAAAAATTTCCCCATCATAAATTAAAAACTTGCACTGTTATAAGTTCAAGCGTCCATCAAAAATTGCTACTATGGACGGTTGGTGCCCTCATCCTAAAGTTCTTAACAAATGTTAATGTATTTTAAAGAAATTTTATTTAACTTTTTTACTATTTGAATTATTTTTCCTCAAACTTTCTTCAGGTGGTTAATTACAATTACCCTTACAAGATTATTTTTTTACTGCTTTTCTGACATACAATGGTTTTTAAGCCAGAAAATCGCCGGAAGAAATATGATAAGACTACATAAAGACTTTGATGAATCTGAGGCTTGTGAATGTCAAAACTAGTCTGATTTCAGTCATTTCTACACAAATAATACTTTAATTTTAAATATCTCCGTAACGGAATAAGATTTGTGATTGCTTTCTTCACTATTTTGTTTCTTTTGAAGTCTTCTTTCATATAAGATAAACATTGTTGACCGCTGAATTTTTCCTTGAAAGACTATGCTGTTCCAAATTGAAAGCTATTCCTGGTAAATATGAAATATCTACCTGTCCATCTACATCTCCTTTTGAAGTCTTCTAATTGCTTATCCATCCCCCTTGTGATAATGCTTTGTAATTTTTTTTTTCTTCAGGCACTGGAAAAGGAACTTGAGAAAAGTGCCCAAGGAAAGAAAGAGCCCAGTTTATTGCGAGCGTTATTTGCAGCATATGGACCCATATATTTAGTATACAGCATAGGAGTAATCTCAGAGGTATAGAGTTACAACCCTTTTATTGTAGACATTCGTTTTAAGACATTCGTGGAAAAGCAATATTTTATGAATTACAAAAAGGGTTTAAAACCAGCTTTGGTATGAGTTTTGATATATACATACATCTTATTGAAAAAATATTTAAATTTGAATTTGTTTTAGCTCAAACCAACACAGTGGTGTTTTGAGGTTAGAAAATTATACAGGAAGTTAACTTTTTGGGCTTTAAAATGTTTAAACTTTTTTGTTTTAACACCTCTGGTCTTGAAATTTCAGCTCATAGAAGATGTTATCTAAAATTCTAATCCTTGTATTTTGTTCGGTGTAAATCAGCGAGATTTTGTAGGTACGGCTAAAATAATGTGCAATTTGTTAATACTTTTTTGGAGATATGCCATGGTTGGTGTTGTGTTTCACACAAAACCCCCTCAGGAATTTTCTTTCATTAGCAAACTGCCCACCATGCATGAATAGACATCAGGTAATTAGCCTGCAGCAGACTACTTCAATATATGATTCATTGCTTATTTGAAACAGAAATACTATTTGGGAATTCCTTAAATTCCTTATCTCAATAGATATTGTTTCCAGTAATGATACTTATTCTTGTTCAATTGCAAGTGCAGCTTTGTATGAAACTTTCATGAAAAAATAAATATCTATATGGACGGGACCAGTTTATATAATTTTTAATTTGTAGGCGTTGCTGTAATAAAAATGAAAATTTTATATAAATTTTGTGAAATAGCAACCATAAAACCTATCAATCTTCTCTTGTTAACTTATTGTTTTTCAAATCTCCACCAATTTTATTTGAATGGCAGCAGATTAATATGACTAAAGTTTTAAACTTGGATCTCCATCATATATCCTAGCTCAATCAAAAGTATAGCAGGAGAAACTGGTCAGTTTGTTGATTTTCAGTGACTGAAATTTAGGACAGAAATATAAAGAATTGCATTAAAAAGCTCTCAACTACACACAATCAATATCTTCTCAATATAAACATGGCACATTATTTCAAAAGACTGGGGACGTGACATCAATAACCTTCATTATGCCATCTTTCTCTTTTATTGACAAATCATAATGTGCACCATCAAGGCTGCACATTCAAAAACTACTCACAATTTAAATGGATTGAGCATCTGCATCAGTGATGTTCTGGGTATGAATTAAAAATCCATCAATCAAATGAAAATTGCAGGAACTCATGGGTGTAGCCAATGAGGTTGACCCTACCCAACAGCCACCCTATAGATAGGTAAGAAGGTCCAGAAAATATTCAAAGCCAAAAGGTAAAGATTTTAAGGCGATGACATTTTTCGCTACTCAGTAAAATTTAACCTCTGAACAGTGACAATCTTGGAAAATATCAGAATTTTTTCGTTTCAAAACAAATTTAATTACTAAATTTGATAGAATTCATGGGCAAATAATCCTGAAATCTGCACATGTAATTGATTTTCTGATAACATGATGAATTAAGTGACACTCGCGTACATCGGTGATGCGTCTGAATCTATCAATATTGGTTTTATCATTTCTACACAGATCTGATAGAATTGTACTTTTTCCATCCATTTATTATTTTCATAGGTGATGAATATGCATGATTATAAACTTATCATTAGAGATGTTTGCATATTCAAGACTTAAACTTACTCATTTAAGATGTTGCTTTTGATTCTTGTCTCTTGCAGGAGGTTCTGAGAGTCACACAACCGATCCTGTTAGGTCTCCTGGTGGATTATTTTGTCACAGATACAACCACCACTACAAAAGATGCGTATTTGTACGCGGGTCTGCTCTCTGCTAATGCCTTAACACTTGCCTTGGTCCACGGTCCATATTATTGGGCCATACAAAGGCTTGGAATGCAGGTCCGAGTATCACTGTGTACCATTATCTATCGAAAGGTATTATGGCTTTCCTTGTTTGTTTGTTTTTTGACTGATATCTTAACCCTTACTCTACCACGCGGCGATATCGCCATTTTGGGTGCCCCGTCTTTGACTCCGACTCCCAGGCGCATTTAAAAAAAGGTGCTGGTAGAGTAAGGGTTAATCAACAAAGACAAGTGTGCCAACTTGGAAATATATGCAGCATGGTCTCTGTGGACTGCCCACCGGGTCACTAAAGTGGAATGATTTTGACTTTGCTGCTCGGAAAACAGAGGACCCTTCAATAATCAGCCTGTGTTTAACCCTCACTCTACCAACGTGGCGATATTATCACCATTTTGGGTGCCCTGTCCTGTCTTTGACTCCACCTCCCAGGCACATTTAAAAAAAAAGTGCTGGTAGAGTAAGGATAAATAAAGGGTTAATTCATAGTGTACTATGGTTTCGGCACATGATAATGCATAGAGAAACTGGGCATAGATTTAGCGACGCACGATGGCGAAGCCCAAGTGCATCCAGCGTCATCTCTGCAACCAGCTTTTATGAATTAACCCTGTTTACAGATATTATTTTTTTTATTATTAAAAATCGCTAAAATTCAGAAAAAAATCATGAAAAAGTACACAAATAATACTTTTAAAATAATTTGTTTCAGGTCATGACAATATGAATATGAATATGAGTATTATTGTGCATCGTTGTAAAATACACACATTTTACATCGTGCGAGAACAATGTAAATTTTAGACGCATGCCAAAAAATTAGTGTGCATGCATGGTTTGATGTGCTCATGCATTCAGCACAGGATAATGCATGATCACCCGCTACACATTCTGTATAATGAGTATATATATGAACAGTTTTTATAGCACATTTGTGGATATCACCATGAAAGTTGAATTACATGAATGCAACATGGTGTCCATGCATTGGCCATCAACAAAATGAGAAGGGAAAAAATAGAAAGTTGGTCAAGTCAGTATTTTGAAATAAAAACATGCAATTTTATCAAGTTGATGGTATCTTGCATATCGCTAATAAATGCATTATTATTTTCTGTCACTAACATTCTTGCCATTGACGTTTTTTGCCACTGACTGTCACTGACGTTTTTTTGCCACTGACGGTTTTTGCTACTGATGGCGATATATATCCATATCGCGATAAATCACAATATCGCGATATATCTCCATATTGCGACATATCACCATATCGCGATATATCACCATATCGCAATATATTACCATATTGCGATATCACCATATCGCGATATATTACCATACCGCGATATATTGCGATATCACGATATATTGCTATTTATCACCATATCGCGATATCTAAATTTGATCACTAATGTAGGAACACTGCTCAGAAATGTAAGATTTTCAAGCATGCAAGTTTCTTTCTTTTTTCGTAAAACTTAAGATATACGGAAGGGAAGCATAAAACAATCACAATTGAAGTATTGTGTCATTCAGTCACAACGTTTGAGAAATTCTGCTTAACAAAATGTTGTTGGAATATGAGATTTACATTATTATTGTGACATTTCACGATGTATTGACCAGGGAATTATTTTTGATATATGGAAAAAGCAATATCGGGATATCACAACAATTTTGGCTACCCCTGATCACAGTTATATAAGTTTAATTTTTTTTAATCAAATTTAGGAAAATTTCTTTTCAATTTTTTCCTCATAGTTACTAGGGTTGAGTAACAATGCTATGAAGAAGACTACTACAGGTCAGGTCAACAATCTAATGACCAATGATGTCAGTCGGTTTGACCAGGTAAGTGTATCACATGCTTACATAAATCTGCAGAGGGAGACTATTGATATATTTGGTGTGATAGCGTGAGTAATGCTTTGTCAGTGAAAGCAATCCAGTAAGTTGGTTGCAAATAAGCCCTGTTCAGGATTACAGCTACAATCTTGGACAAAGCTTGTCGAAACACATATGTGATGCTTTTCATGAACCTACTTTTCTGTTGTAAATTGTTCCACATTTAGAAATCATAAATGCTGGATTTTTTTTCTTCTTTTTTTATTGCTTCTTCAATCCCTATTCTTTTAGTTGTAAGTAAAATTTTTGAATTTTAAGAACACTGTTATAATTTCATTGATGCCACCGGTGTCCTTCTCCCTGACCGCACTATCTATCTTAACCATCCTCCCCTCCCCCTATCCATCTTATGCATCCTCCCCTCCCCCTCCCCCTCCCTCTCCCCCTCCAATATTGACCGTTTTTTCTTCTGGAAATGATGGTAAAACATAAAGAAATCCAAGATTGAAAATGATAGGGAGGGATGGGAAAGGGAGTTACAATTTTCAAAAAAAATGTTAAAGAAACAAGAGTATGACATATGTAGTTCTCATAACGCTAAATTGTTCCGACAGTTTTGTCCAAAATGTAAAACTGGTCAGTTTTAGAAGCCAAAATTTCTACCTTCGTCCTGGTGGGTCTGCAACAAGTGAGTTCACAACTGGTTATCAAAGGCCATGACCGTCTTGATATATAATGTCTAGCACTGAATGCTTTCGAGACGTTAAACCTTGCTATGCTTTGCTATGTGGACATTTGTGCAGGGATTTGTTGTCATTTTGGTGAAAATATCGTAGAAAAGATCTTCAAAAGTTTCAAAACAAATGATGTACTGTATTTAAAGAAATCAATGTAAAAAACTTTTGGTTTGTGGACCTAGCTTGTAGAGCTCATGATTTGCGATTTATTCACTAATCGTTTAATCACCAAAATTTGCACGCATTTGGTGATTAATTGCAACCAACAACATTCAGCTTAAAATCGGAAAAAGAACAAACTTTTTAAGTGTTCAATAAAATTAATGAAATTTTTTTAAATTTATTAAACTGGTACAGTTCCCACACAAATAGACCATGCATTTTAGGAAAACAAATAGGTCAAGAATCTCACCAAAATTCAAAGATCATGTCTTGAAATTACCCGTTTAAGGTCGTGACACACCAAACGCGACGCGGCAAGCGATTTTTTAAACAAAATTGAATAAAACAAAGGAAAAGAAACATTTTGAAGCCTTGTTTTCAGAGAAGCATTGTCATCGCATGGCTATTCAGATAATAACTGAAAATTGATTGAAAGGGCGTTTCTACGCACATTAAAGCAAAATTTGCGTCGCGACAGAAAATCATGCCCCACTAAAGCAAATCTCTCCACAGTTTGAACAAAAAAGCATCTCTAACAAATTTTCCAGTATCATCAGAAAGTCTCAATTGTAAACTTCATCGTGTGTAAGCGAAAAGTCAAAACATCTTTTAATATTTGTTTCCTGTATGATTATCTCAAAAATCACTCATCGTGTCGCGTTCAGTGTGTCATGGCCGTAAGTCTGATAAATCTAGTTGAAAATAAAGATCCTGGGTTTAGATGACCTTCAAACAGGTGTAGAAATAAAATATCAGCAAAAAATGTTTCCGATATTTAACTTTACTTGCACTACTAAAGTGTCACTTTCCTGGTTTTTGACGGAGCTCTTACAAAATAATTTATTTACAGACCGTAAGCCCAATTAATTGTATTCATAGTTCTGGCCATTGATAGCTCGAACACAAGGCCACCTACATAGCATATTCGAGATTATTTGTTTAAAATTTTACCAAACATTTTTTAATAGTTGCGAGTGATTAGCAATTAATCGCTAATCGTAAACAGCAATACTAGCTTGTCACTTGGTCACATGTGACTGCATGAATTAAGTGAAGTGCCAACATCGAATTGATCAATACTTGGAAATGGTTATTCATTTAATTAATCAAATAGTGTTCATTAAGCAACATAATCAAGATAATTATATGGTATGCTGGACAAATTAGGTTGCCTTTAAAAAAAAGATTGAAAGTGGAAAGAGATGTGGTGCAATAAGAGTAACCGATGTAATATACACAATAGTGTTGTATTTTGGTTTCTATGAAATTAATTAAATAAACTCAAGCATCTTAGCTGTATGCTCAATCAACTGGGACGCCTGGATAACCAATTTTCAATCGGTAACTGTTATCAACAGAGTTGTGAACATTACATTAAAGGAATATTTCCATGGGTTTTTGTAAAATTTGATTTGAAAAAGCACCACTTCTAGAGCCAATTTGGTACACAAATCAGGTTGATATCATATTCCATTCAGGAAATATGGATTTTTAAAGATTTCCTAATTGCATTTTAAAGTTTTTGTACAGTATGATGAATTCATGTTTGATGATGTCATAGAGACAATTCCATTGCAAATGTTTGTGTATTTCTTTAAATGTTAATTGGTTGTTTCTGTATGATTAGAAACAATTTCCCAAAAGTTATTGAAGGAGGGTATATTTGGCAATGTATATAAATACCTAACTTTCATCAATTTATTTTTTAGGTTTTACTAATAAAAAAGGATGATAGATTTGAATAAAATTCATCAACTTTGTGGGAGAATGTGTTGCTGTGATATCATACTGAGCCTTTTCCTATTTGTTTATTGACATTTTTGTGAACCTTAAAATTTGAATATCTCCTGGTAGGAATAACATATCAAAATGATTTTTGTACTTAATTGTTTCATAAAAATTAAAAAAATTCTTATGAAAGGTTACAAAAAACATGGAAAAAAAACATGGAAAAATTCCTGAAAAAACATGGGAATATTCCTGAAAAAACATGGGAATATTTCTGAAAAACATGGGAATAATCCTTTAACTCGTGGTTCTGCTTCTTTTTCAGCTATTCATATTTCTACATTACTTGTGGATGGGGCCTGTGGAGACCATCGTAGTCTTGGTGCTGTTGTACAGGGAGATTGGCTGGGCCTGCCTGCCCGGGTACCTCATCATGTTCCTGCTCATTCCCCTTCAGGGTATATGGCGAAGCTTTTTGGTAAATTGAGGTAAGAAAATCTCAAGGGGTCAACATTGTCCACCATGTATTGATAGATTCAGAGGCATAGAAAGGGTCACCTCTCGGGAAGGGGGGGGGGACAAGAATCAATAAAATCAACCAATTACAAGCAGTTTGCCCTGAAATTTGCCTATGTTGCTGCTCATCTGGTAATTTGGAAAATTTCTTTCACTTTTTGGAAAATTTTACAAAAGTTCAAATTTTCTTAAGCTGTCCTTCAATTTTATCAATTTGTATATTCTATTTTGTTATATTAATTTCCGAATTTAACCTCCCAACCTGTCAGAAAGCATGCAACTGAGAATGTAAAATCATCTCGCAAGGGGGAAGGGGCAGTTCCTTCCCCTCAGGAACCCTGTTTCCTATGCCTCTGGATAGATGGTAATAAAAGGAACAGGAATGATAAATATGCTCTAAAACATTCTATTTGGTTAAATGATTATTTCAGTGGTTCAACAAGTTAATCTTTTATGATAGAGGACTTAAAAAAAAAAAAAAAAATGGTGAAGAAGCATTCAAAAATCTTATTCAGTTATGGAGATATTCAAGTTTAAAACTCTGTCTAATCTGTGTAGAAATTACTGGAAAAGTATAAAGTCTACTATGGAAGGTTGGCGTCCTCATCCTCACATTCTTAGCAATTGTTAATGTATTTTAAAAAAAATCTTGTTTTAACTTTTTTACTATTTGAATTATTTTTCCTCAAACTTTCTTCAGTTGGTACATTATAATTACCCTTACAAGATTATGTTTGACTACTTTCCCGACATATCTAATGGTGTTTAAAGCCACAAAATTGCAGGACAAAATATGATCGAATACATAAAGATTGAGGAATCTGAGGCTATGACATCACAAGCAGTCCGATTTCAGTCGTATCTACACAAGTGACTAACCAAACTAACACCTCTCACCCACTCTCACCTACTTTCCGACTCCCCTGCTCCTCTCTGCCCTACGTGCAACACTGATCTCTCGATCAAGCATATCCTCTTAACCTGCCCCATATACCTGAATGCCAGATCACACCTCTCCCCCTCCATCTCCATTTCCGATCTTTTTAAGAACAATCCTACCTCCAACTTCATAACCTTTCTCCACATCAGCAATCAACTCCACCTGATCTAAACCTCCCTTTCCTTCCCTTCTCTGCCTTACCTTCCTCATCTTCTTTTATTGCCTTAACTTTTTTTCCTTATTCACCTTTTCTTCTCCCTTCCCTATATCCCTCCTCCCTTTCCTCTCTGTCCTAACTCAAGCACCTTAGTTTTTAACACCCTCTTGGCACATTTGACTCCTGACTGTCGCAGTGCCATTAAACATCAACAATCCAAACCAAACCTTTAACGTGAACAACATAATGGCTTTTTGTTAAGAGAAAAGACAACCACCTGTCGGATCTTTGACTGCGATCAAGAGATCGTGCTACTGATCTCTTGGGTGACATCCAGAATCTAATCAAATCTTGGTCATTTACTTATATTGTAAACTACTTTTGTGAAAGATGTACATGTGTGTTCCAGAGATTTGTCACTAAAATTATAGTAAATAAACAAGGTTGTTCTCCATACACCTTTATATATTTTTTTCTACTAAAGGCAAAAAGATAAACAGTGTTTCCACTACACCTTTTGTGTCATTTTAGGAGGAAAACTGCAAGATTTACAGACAAAAGAGTTGCCACCATGACGGAAATCATCACATCAATGCGGGTCATCAAAATGTACGCTTGGGAACCTGCATTTGGTGAACTTGTTAGACAAGTCAGAGAGTAAGTCATACTGTTTCTTAATTTTCATTTCTTTTAATTATTTTGTTGCTGTTTATCAAATTTCCTGTCTTTTTTTTTTTTTTTTTGGCTATTTCTCAATTTTCCTTTCTTTTGATTTAATTTTGATTTGTGTGCACATGTATTTGTGGAAGAGATGGTATACTTTGATATATATTTCAGAAAATTTGAATAAAAATGATTTTCAACAAGTAGCAGCAAAATATTGTAGCCAAATACTTGGCATGCCCCATGCTGCTGCCCCATGCTGCTGCCCCATGCTGCTGTCCCATGCTGCTGCCCCATGCTGCTGCCCCATGCTGCTGTCCCATGCTGCTGCCCCATGCTGCTGCCCCATGCTGCTGCCCCATGCTGCTGCCCCATGCTGCTGCCCCATGCTGCTGCCCCATGCTGCTGCCCCATGCTGCTGCCCCATGCTGCTGCCCCATGCTGCAGCCCCATGCTGCTGCCCCCATGCTGCTGCCCCATGCTGCTGCATCACTGTCAAAACGAATGATGTGCAGAACAGAAGCCAACTTTTGACTTACTTGGTTGTCTTCTTGGGTCTGCTAAGGCAAAGTCTGATTTTTGTATACATCTAAAGAGCCAGTTGAGGATTACGAGGATTATCAGTGGCACAACAATAGGTTGGGAGAGGTGGGTAAACCCCACAGGCCCAGAGCAAAATTCAAAATTTGGGAGCCCCTGAGCAATGACACTGATATGTTTGCTGTGGTGCCTAAGTGCCAAGTTCCCCACAGGCCCCTAGGACTCTAATTGGGCCACTGACTGGAAATCAGAAACCTTTTGGTCATATTCAACTGCTTTACTGCTTTATGGTTGAACACTTTACTGCCCAAAAATGGTTGAACATTTTACTACCCTAAAGAGGTTGAACACTTTAGTGCCCTAAAAAAGAATGATCACTTTTCTACCCCAAAAATGGTTAAACACCATTGTGCCTGAAAGTAAATGAACAATTTACTGCCCTAGAAATGATTGAACACTTTACTGCCCTAGAAATGGTTGAACACCATTGTGCCTAAATGTGAATGAACAATTTACTACCCTAGAAATGGTCAAATATTTTACTGCCCTAAAATGGATAAACACTCTACTGCCTTAAATATGCTGTGAAGATTCAAATAAATAAACTAAAATTGTGATAAGCTGAAGCTTTTAAATAGAAGTGTGCTCCATTAAAGGTAATGAATATTCATGTTTTTTTATCACTTTCAGATCAGAAATCGCAAAAATCATTACAGCCTCGTACGCCATCAGCATTAACATGGTACTCAGTCTTTTCGGAAATCGTCTTTTGGATGTCGGTATGATCGTCGCATATACCTTGACAACCGACGAACAAATAAGCACTTCCACGATATTTGTCGTCGTCAGTTTTTGCCGCATCTTGTCAGGATCCTTTATGCGTTTCTTTCCGAGAGCCATCCAGTTTGCGTCAGAGACTAAGGTGACTGTGAAGAGGATAGAGGTGAGTGTTGACAAGTAGATAATTGACAGGTGTTGTATAAATTATATACCCCATACCAACTTCAAAACTATTCTTTATAATTATATAATAATAAATTACTGAGTTACAATTCCCGTTTACCAGACTGATCTATGTACACATATTTTATGCTGCTGAATTTTGATTGGGCGTAGATGGAGACTAAAATCTTTTGGTCAAATGCAACTGCCTTCATTCAAATAATGTAGCTAAGTAAAGGATTGAAAACAATTAGTTAACATGAGATTTTTTCTTTTGAATGTCACAAATGTGAACAAAATTGCATAATGTATTATGAGGCCTAAAAAAGTTGTTTATTTGCCCTCCAATTGCGCCACTGACTGGAAATCAGGAACTTTTTGATCATGTTCAACTGCTTTACTGCTTTTTGGTTGAACACTTTACTGCCCTAAAAATGGTTGAACACTTTACTACCCTAAAATGGTTGAACACTTTACTGCCCTAAAAATGGTTGAACACTCTACTACCCTAAAAATGGTTGAACACCATTGTGCCTAAAAGTGAATGAACAATTTACTGCCCTAAAATGGTTGAACACTTTACTGCCCTAAAAATGGTTGAACACTTTACTACCCTAAAAATGGTTGAACACCATTGTGCCTAAAAGTGAATGAACAATTTACTGCCCTAAAATGGTTGAACACTTTACTACCCTAAAATGGTTGAACACTTTACAACCCTAAAATGGTTGAACACTTAGTCGCCATAATTTTCAGAAATCCTTAAGCTTTGTAAAAATCCCTACAGAATGGCATGGCAATAACTTTTGCCTGTGAATGTTGCTGTTAGTGCAGAGAAAATAAAGCTCACTGACCACAAGAGCTTGAAAGTGGTCCTGGCTGTTTGTAACGAGTGTGTCATTCAAAGGATACAAAATCCCAAATCACAGAAAAAGTGAGACATAAAAAGTGAGAAAAATAAAAGAAACCAACAATCTGAAAATAAAGTGAAGTGTTTTAATTCTGTTTTAAAAATGTTCTTGATACTTAATCCTGAGGGAGCCCCTCCCCCCCCCCCAAAAGAAACTTTTCCACCCACCCCTCCCTTACAATTTTCCACAAGAAAAGGCAATAAATTTTCGGTTCCGATATCAATAGCATCAGGAACTTATGCGGTCATGATGGCGTGTGTGTGTATGTGACGGCCAGGTTGTAAAGGCCAACAGTGATACACTGGATTCATGTCGTATTTTGTACAAAGATAGTCTATGGTTTGTAGATGTGCCCTATTGCTTTTAATGGTGATGTCATGCATATTAATGAGTAGGTGGGGCTTAATGTAAAAATCAGGAAATGTTCATATTTTAACAACTGTTTTGTTTCATATTTTATATAATTATGATGTTAGCTGGTGTTTACATGTTTATGATGTAAAAACATTGAATTTCATTAATATGCATAGTAGGTGGGGCTTAATATGATTTGATGAAAAGAGCTTGTAAACACGGTTTCTCAAGAACGGTAAACTATATTCATGTTATATTTGGTACACAGATAGTCCATGGTCTGTAGATGTGCCCTATTATTTTTGGTGGTAATGTCATACATATTAATGAGTAGCTGGGGCTTAATATAAAAATCTTGAAATGCTCTTATTTTAACAATCATATGTCTGTTTTGTTTCATAGTTGTTATAGAAATGATGTAAGCTAGTGTGCATATTGTGTTCATTGTTTAAAAACGTTGACTATTAACGTTCATTAATATGCGTAGTAAGCGGAGCTTAATGTGATTTTGCAAACAAAAAGCTTGTAAGCACGATATCTCAAAAACCATGAACTGGGTTCACGTAATGTATAGTACACAGATATGATATGGTCTGTAGATGTGCCCTATTGTTAATGAGTGGGCAGGGCTTCATATACAAATCTTGAAATGCTCTTATTTTGACGATCACATGTCGGTTTTGTTTTTTCCATTTTTGTTATAATAATGATGTTAGCTAGTGTGTATGTGTTCATTGTATGAAAACGTTAATAATATGATTTTGTAAACAAAAAGCTTGAAAAACACTATATCTCAAAAACTATGAACTGGATTCACGTCATGTGTAAAGACTATATCTTAAAAACAATGAACTGGATTAACGTCATGTGTGTAACTCAGATAGCTCATGTTTTGCATCATATGGGGCATGATAATATTGTTGGTTATTGTGTACATGCTGATGTTATCAACAGATGTCATTTGTATGCATGGTAGGTGTGGCTTAATGTGAAAGTGCTAAAGGATGTAAAAATACTGTATCTCATGAACGGTAAATTGGTTATATGCCATATGTCTTACATAGATAAGTCATGGTCTGTACATATGTTCTAATGTTGTGGTAGTGATGTCATGAATATTAATGAGTGGCGGGGCTTACTGACAAATTCTTGAAATGAGATATATGAGTAACTGTTTTTGCATCATACTTGCTATAAAAATTTTGTTAATTATTGTGCAAATGCTAATGTTGTCAACATTTTGATTGATCTGCATGGTAGGTGTGGCTTATGAATAAATATCATGGAACAAATATTTCATGATATGCAATGGCATACTGTAACAGTTAATACAAATTTTGCAAACCAATCAGTTTATGGAAGAAAAAGCTTCGGAACTACAAAACCTTTTTGGTTCTGGTTTTTTTTAAGCCTGATGAGGGATTATAATTCAATATGCTGTATGATAGTCAATTTGTAGCTGATTGTGATGAAACTTTTTTTGCTATTTTCTTGGATTTAATGGTAATTTCTTTTTATAAAGCTGAAGTTGTTGTCCATAGATCTCAAAGTAATATGATTCCTCTACTTTCAGGAATTTCTTTTACTTGAAGAGAAGAAGCAAAGTTCATCTGATAATGAAGAGACCGACCTCCCAGAGGGCGTGAATTTGATTGTGGACAACATTACATGCTCTTGGGACGAGGTAAGAGACCCTTTCTTGCTTTTACATGGTACATCACAAGCACATGGTACATCACATGCACATGGTACATCACAAGCACATGGTCCATCACATGCACATGGTACATCACAAGCACATGGTACATCACAAGCACATGGTACATCACAAGCACATGGTACATCACAAGCACATGGTACATCACATGCACATGGTACATCACAAGCACATGGTACATTACAAGCACATGGTACATCACATGCACATGGTACATCACAAGCACATGGTACATCACAAGCACATGGTACATCACAAGCACATGGTACATCACATGCACATGGTACATCACAAGCACATGGTACATCACATGCACATGGTACATCACAAGCACATGGTACATCACAAGCACATGGTACATCACAAGCACATGGTACATCACATGCACATGGTACATCACATGCACATGGTACATCACATGCACATGGTACATCACAAGCACATGGTACATCACATGCACATGGTACATCACAAGCACATGGTGCATTACATGCACATGGTACATCACATGCACATGGTACATCACAAGCACATGGTACATCACATGCACATGGTACATCACAAGCACATGGTACATCACATGCACATGGTAGATCACAAGCACACGGTACATCACAAGCACACGGTACATCACAAGCACACAGTACATCACAAGCACATGGTGCATTACAAGCACATGGTACATCACATGCACATGGCACATCACAAGCACATGGTACATCACAAGCACATGGTACATCACAAGCACGCGGTACATCACATGCACATGGTACATCACATGCACATGGTCATCACATGCACATGAGATGTTAGACACACATGAATCATTACACACACATGAGACGTCACATGCACACAAGACATTACACACATGAGACATCACAGACATGGGACATCACACACACACATGTGATGACACAAGCACTTGAGACATCACACACACAGAGATGTCACATGAGACATTACATATGAGATGTCACACGCACATGAAACATTACATATGAGACGTCACACAGACACATAGGATGTCACATGTGCATGTGATGTCACAAATACATGGTACATCACACGCACATGAGCAGGGGATGTTTGGGGTCCAGGATAAGTTTTTAATCCATGTGAACTGCACAATGTATGCTTATTGACAGTGTAGGAAGTGGTCAGAAACTTAAGTAATCAAAAACACACCATTTAAAACAAAATAGTAAAAAAAGCATTCAAAAATCTTATTCCATTTGACATTTGAAGTTATGTTTTTCCCCACTTTTTCAATATGTACATGCATAATTACAAAGAAAACTTGCAGACTACAATTGATGTAGTGGAGGATTATTTTTTCCCTGTTTTGACATAGTGGCGAATGTACAAAAGTAGTTTTTTGTTTGACATAGTGATGAATGTGCATTTACCAAAGTTTCATTTTAAATTACTATGATTAACAAGTATCGTTTTTTTGTAGTTGTGTCATTTATTGATTATATACAGTTTAAATAATTTATTAGTTATAGAAAACAAGGAAAATAAACATAGAAATAATAGTAATGTGCATTTAAAGACATTTGTTACTATGTCAAAATGGAAAAAACGCTTTTCCAGTCGTTCATACATTTGTTGCTTTGTCAAGATGGACGATTTGACTGGTTGGCAGAGTCCATTTTTAATGTGTAGACTTGTGTTCACTACAACATTAAGTCTAAACCTCCAATATATTTTGTGTCTTAAGCCCGACAAAATCTGTCGGGTCTATATTACTCAACAGAAACCACAATCAAGCAATTAGCAATTACACCAGGAATTTCCACATTCTTCAGCTCACTTTCCATGGTCAAAATCTGACACTGATAGTAAACAAATTTCACTGCAGCTGCACTGACTTTCACACTCAACACAAGGACAAAAGTATTCCCCTGTGGTCAATGTGTCTGGCTTGGAAGTACTAATTTACAAATAGGATGGTATTTAACAGTCAAGGTTTTGTTTGTTTATTAAGTGATTTAAAGTCATGTTTTTATTCAACCTTGTAGGCTTTGAGGATTTGGGTCTGAAAATCCATTGCAACAGATTTTTATAATGAAAGATATGACCAATTGAATCTTTTTGTGATTTCTCTAGGCTATTGTTGAATAGCAGTGGGTAGAAGTGAAGGGTTTAAAAATCCCTTTCTGATATTCAAATTTAGGGCTCTGTCAGATTTTGATTGAAATTGACTTATATTGGATAAGCAGTGAGACAAAGCCTCCACACCTTAGTGTCACATGATCAACTATAACCAATAGAATTTGCACAAGTAGTGTCTGCTGAGCTCATTTACATACCAGATGGCCTTACTTGTATAAAGTCTTTCTAAATTTATTAAAATAATTCTTTAAACCTTTCTGCCTTCCAATCCATGGGTATTCTAGTCGATAAGTGAAATAGAATCAAGAGACATAATAGCGTATACTATCTCAATGAATTTCAAATATTTTTGACCGATTTCAATAGTTCTAATTTACAATGTTATGTACAGCAATTGTTAAGAAGGTAAATATATCATAATAATAATAATAACTAAACTTATTAGGCGCCGAAATCCAGAAAAAACATCTGTTAACGGCGCTGTATAAAAATAATTGTTCGAAAAATGTAGATCAAAAAGATAAGTTTTCACTTGTCTTTTAAATGATTCCAGTGTTGGAGAAAATCTCAGGTGGCGAGGCAGTGAAATCCAAAGCTTTGGTGCAGAGGCAGAAAAAGAAATATCACCAAAATGTGTTCTTGTTGTCGGCTGTAATAGTTGACAAGAGTCACCAGAACGTAGGGTGCGACTCGGGGTATATCTTGAAATAAGATTGGAGAGATAAACTGGAGCTGTGCAATGAACAACATCAAACTACACTTTGTAAGAAGACTGTAGACATTTTAATTGTTTTAATACCTTTTGTTTTTTTCTTTGTATTGTTCAGGATGCACCTAAACCTACTTTGAAAGACATCAGTTTCCAGGTCAAGAAGGGGGAGCTGACAGCCATCGCAGGACCAGTTGGATGTGGAAAGGTTGGTATAATGTGTCGTGTCATATGGATATTCATATCCCATTCAATTTTTGCTTGATGTGGTAAAATGTAAGTGAGACAATTCGTCCCTCTTTCCGCATACTGACGAATGTCTTATTAAGGGGAAACGAAAATTGGCGCGAAATACTGAATTATTATTTCGGCATACTGACGAATGTCTTGTTTAGGTGAAACGAAAATTGGTGCAAAATACTGAATTATTATTTCTGCATACTGACGAATGTCTTTGAAGCTTCAGAAAATAATATTTTTCTTAAAATATCTTTATTGTAAGTACAATTGTCAAAAGATTAGCATTTTCTCTTTCCAATGATATATTAAGGTGTATAATACATTTATCAACTTTTATTTCATGAAGCTTTAAAATTTTCTGTACAGTTTTCGTCAGTGCGCGGATACACAAATGTCATTTGTCACTATGCAAAAAGAGGTACGAATTGTAAGGAATCATTTTGTTTTTTAATTTAAAGGTATTTAAAAGGCTTATAAGGATTTCTTCCAAATATCCAATTAACCTTTCTGATTAAGAAAATAAGCCACACACCATTGCAACTAGGTGGGGCAAACACACCTCAAATCTGCAATGCATGACTATGGAAAGGATCATTAACCACAGACTAAACTGGTTCCTTGAGACCAACAGAATCTTCTACTCTCACCAAAGCGGCTTCCAGAAACATCGCAATATTCTGGACCAGTTAATCACGCTCAACACCGCTATCTGGGAATCCTTTGCAAAAAAGGAACAACTCATTGCCATCTTTTTGGCCTAGAGAAAGCTTGTGACACTAATTGGAAATTATAAATTACCTGCAAGCTTTACACCATCGGCCTCACAGGCCACCTACCCATCTTTATTCAAAACTTCCTCTTATTCAGGAAGTTCGTATTGGCCATACCCTCTCCAACCCCAACCCCCAAGACGAGGGCATCCCCAAGGCAGCATCCTGTCCCCTACTCTCTTCAACCTGAGCAGTAACAACATCGTTGACAATCTTGGCCCTAATATCAAATGTGGACGACTTCACCATCTCCTACTCCTCCCCTAGCTTTTCTCTCATCAAAAATAGGCTCCAATTTAGCCTCAACCGGCTGCAAGATTGGTGCAACAATAGCGGTTTTAAATTCTCCAAAGACAAGACAGTCTGCATTTGCTTCTGTCATTTCAACAACCTCCACCCCATTCCGATCCTTGTGCTCAATAGCAATCGCATCCCTAAAGTTGACCACACTAAGTTCTGGGTTTAATCTGGACCCCAAGCTCTCCTACAAGCAACACATCACTAACCTGAAACAGAAATGCAAGAGCTCCTTCAACATTCTCCGCCTCCTCTCCAACACCACTTGGGGTGCGAACCCCCATCACTCTCCCCAAAATCACTACATTCGTGCCAAGCTCAACTACGCCAATATTGTCTACTGTGCCGCTCAAAACTCTTACCTCAACCACATCAACACTATCCAAAATGAAGCTCTCAGGCTTTGCCTGGGTGCCTACAGGACCTCCCCCATCACCAGCCTTTACTCACGTTGAAGCCAACGAACCCCTTTTTTGCCAAAATGTAGAAAGCTTAGCCTTTCCTATGGCTTTAGGGCCTTCACCAACACCTAAAACCCTGTTTACAACCTCATTAGGTACCCCAATTTCTCCACCCTCTTTGATAGGACTAAAACTCTTGCCCCTCCCTTCAGCTTACGCATCAAACCCGACCTCCACCATCTCGGCATCAACCCTGCCACTCTTGGCACCTTCTCTTGTCCCACTTTTCCTCCCTGGGCCACCCCCTTCTCTTCTATCCACCTGGGCCTCTCCACTCATCACAAAGCCCAAACACACCTAACCTCTTCATCAATCTCCACAACCAAATCAAAGGTCAACTCTCAAACTACACCTCCATCTATACTGATGGCTCCAAGGAAGGCAAGGCAACAAGACAGCTGCTGCAGCTGACATCCAATACATCACCCTCAGTAGCAGGCTTCCCAACTACTCATCCATCTTCTCGGTTGAGGCCAAGGCCATCCTACTCACCCTCAACTATATTGAGTACTCCCTGCTCAGCCACTTTGATATCTTCTCAGACCCCAAGTTTGTCCTTACTTCTTTACTCAATCTTAGGTGGAATAACCCCACATCCCACCTCCTCCATAAACTCCAATTGCCCCCTCCACCTTCATCCTCGCAGTTAAAGTATTCTTTTCTTCTGGATACCCAGCCATGTTGGCATCCTCGGCAATAACAGAGCTGATTCAGCCGCTAAACTTGCCCTTATTCTTCCCCCTACCCCTTTCCCAGAACACTTTCTGACATCAAACCACTTATCGCTTCCCTTGTTCGTGACTGCTGGCAAACCTCATGGGACTCCCAAATTAATAACAAACTCCACATCATCCAGCCCACCATTCTGACCGAACCCATCATCCACAATCTCTCCTGTATCGACAACGTCCACATTTACCTGCCTTAGAATAGGTCACACCCACCTCAATCACTCCCACCTCCTTACTGGCTACCCCCACCCTAACAAGTGCTCTTGCCCCATCACAGTCCACCACATCTTCCTTGCCTTCCCCTGTACAACCTTCCCAGAGCTTCCCTCACCATTCACAACTCTATAGCCGAGCTCTTCCTGAACAACCCTCCGGAGAAAATTATCTCCTTCCTTCATAGTGCCTCCATCTACAACCATATTTAGTCCTTCTCTCTCACCCCCTCTACCTACTTTTGCCTTTTTTAGCACCACTGCACTTCCCCTTTTAATCCCAGCTTCCTGGCTATAAATCCCCGTACTTCTCTCAGACTCCTATTTTCTTTCCTTCTTACCTCTAGAATGATCTAACCTCTCAGGCACAATTTGACCCCCGCTGTCGTGGTGCCATGAAGCCTTCATTAAACAAACAAACTTATAACTCAAAAAATGTAATACACACATGAATTAAAATTGGTGGACGGGTACTCTTGGCAAAGAACTTTTGTCTCCATTGTTTTGGGGTAAAAAGGTCACATGTCAAATGGGACAAGTTTTTGGTGATGGCTGTATCTTTTGATGGAATTACTTGGTATCTTTACAAAATGCATAGGTGGATAAGGTTTAACATTCTAACAAAACTTTAAAATAATTAGAGGCCCAAGGGTCAAAGGTCAAATAAGTGCTTTTCATGCAATATTTTGCAGATTCTTAAACTTTAAAAGTACAAGACTTATACCAACCTTATGTTGTACCATGACACCTTGGTACTTGAATTTGTGTCCCGTATAGACTCTGGGGTCAAAAGGTCAAAGGTCACAGAGTTAATGACCTTTTTCACCATTTCCCCTTATTGTTATGGAATGGTACGTGTGACGTGAGCGTGAAATTTCAGAAGTTATTTCAGTGATTATGGTCAAGGGTCAGAGGTCAAACTTGTGATTTTAGGGATAATTAAGTACTAATTTATCATTTTTGCAGCATTTTAAACTCAAAAATACAAGACCTATACCAACCCTATGTGGTACCATGACACCTTGGTACATGAATTTGTGTCCCGTTTAGACTCTGGGGTCAAAAGGTCAAAGATCACAGAGCTATTGACCTTTTTTATCATTTCCCCTATAGTTATGAAATGGTACATGTGACGTGAGCATGAATGGTGTTATACAGTAGGGTACAGTTATTGTGAAAATTGTCAGAAGTTATTTCAGTGATTATGGTCAAGGGCCAGAGGTCGAATATGTGATTTTAGGGGTCATTATGTACTAATTTATTATTTTTGCAGCATTTTAAACCTAAAAAGTACAAGACCTATACCAACCGTATCTTGTACCATGACACCTTTGTACATGAATTTGTGTCCTGTAGATTATGAGGTTAAAAGGTCAAAGGTCACAGCTATTGACCTTTTTTCATCATTTCCCCTATAATTATGGAATGGTACATGTGACGTGAGCATGAATGGTGTGATACAGTAGGGTACGGTAAGTGTGCAAAAATTTCAGAGTTATTTCAGTGATTAGGGTCAAGGTCAAATATGTGATTTTAAAGTAAATATTTACTAATTTGTACATTTTTGCAGCATTTTAAATTAAAAAAGTACAAGACTTATACCAACCCTATGTTGTACCATGATACCTTGGTACATGAATTTGTGTCCCTGTTAGACTCTGGGGTTAAAAGGTCAAAAGTCTGTTTGTATGCCCATGGGCAATACAATCCATCAACATGCCTAAAGAAAGATAGCTAAGCCTGTCTCAACATCTAACTTTCATGGTCAGTATGCAATCCATCAAGAAAGTCACAGAGCCATAGTGACCCTGATAGCTATTTCCCCCACTATGCTGTACACTTTGGGTGATGAGATCAGCAACTCCGTGGATTGCTTTCTTGTTTTTATTTGGAGTTAAGCGTAATATTGCACACAGAATGAAACAGTTCCTTGATTAGATTTATGTTTGATTTTATTTCCTTATTTCCTTGTCATTATTTCCTGATTTCCTTTTCCTTGTCAGTCCTCGCTGCTCATGGCTATACTAAAAGAGCTTCCTGTCATGTCGGGAACGTTGAAAAGCAATGGAAAAATTTCTTTTGCGGCACAACAAGCGTGGGTGTTTACAGGAACTGTGCGTGAAAATATTCTCTTTGGGAAACCGTACGACGAGAGAAAATTTAAAAGGATAATACAAGTCTGTGCTCTGGAAAGGGTAAGCAATTTCCTTATCTTTTGTCATCAAAAATGTTGTATATTTAGAACACTAACATGGAAACCCATAAAGAAAAGGTACTTGTGAAAGCCGTCAACATACAATTGTAATCTGATGGACACGCTATGTATATCTAAACTTAAATTTTTTATCTCAAACCAATAATTGTAGATGCAAGTGGGTACCAAAGTTTCCCCCTGCCTTTTTATGAAAAGTAGAACAAATATTTATTTCTCCCAAAGAATTTTGAAAGGTGCATACAAGTTTGACACATGAAAACACCGATTCCTCGTCCATTAAGGCCATTACACACTGAACACGACACGGCGAGCGATTTTTTAAACAAAATTGAATAAAACAAAGGAAAAGAAACATTTTGACCTCTTGTTTTCATAGAAGCATCGTCATCGCATTGCTATTTAGATGATAACTGAAAATTGATTAAAAGGGCCTTTCTATGCCCATTAAAGCAAAATTCGCGTTGCGACAGAAAATCGTGCCCCTACTAAATTGAATTTCTCCACAGTTTGAACAAAAAAGCATTTCTAACAATTTTTCCAGTATCACTAGAAAGCCTCAATTGTAAACTTCATCGTGTGCAAGCAAAAAGTCAAAGTATCTTATAATATTTGTTTCCTGTATGATTATCTACAAAATTGCTCGTCGTATCGCGTTCGGTGTGTTACGGCCTTTAGTTTGACAAAATCAACTTTCAACTCTGAGATTTCCTTTTCCTTTTCCTCAATTCCTCCCTAATGGAGAAAAAAAAAGCATTCTTAATGAAACATTAATTTATTCAGTTTTGAAAAAAATCAGTGCCGAACCCATTTCATTTAGAGACTGGTCCTTCTGTTTCTTGATGCCTGCCTATGAGAGGTAGGAAGGGAGGGGGGAGGGGGGGGCTATTACTTTCTGCACCAGTCATGTTAAAAGCAAACTCTTGACGTTATCAAAACAAGTTATCACCTAAATGGAGCAAGTCAGAATAATTTGTTTACAGTTATGTTTGTTTTTTTGTCGACTATCATAAAAGAAATAACATGACAACTTAATGAGCTTATAAGCATATAATGAACTATGGTCGCTCTTTTAAGAGCGCTGTTTTATTTTGATGTTTCTTATCATTATCCTCTTGTTTTGTGTTTGTAACAGGACATGACCCTCTTCGAAAATGGTGAAGAAACAATGATTGGAGAAAGAGGCGTGACCCTAAGTGGAGGTCAAAAGGCGAGGGTTAATTTGGCGAGGGCGCTGTATGACGATCCTGATATCATTATTCTGGACGATCCATTGTCTGCAGTTGACAGTGAAGTTGGACGACATATCTTTGACCAGTATGTTTTATTCCTACTACTTATCGTTTTGTAATGGTAAGCGATTAGGGTTTTTAGTTATACTCTGATGTCGTCTATCATGCTTAATTTGTGCACTTATATGAAGGAAGAAGCTTAACTTGCACTTAATGTTTGCAAAGTCTGGGACTGCTTGATTTTTATGATCTTCTTCATTCTACAAGCTTGGACAAAAGTCGTTGAAACACTTAGTTCAAATGCTTTTCATAAACCTACTTCTTTATTTCAAATTATTCCACATTTAAAAATTATAAATGCTGGAATTTTTTTCTGTTGCTTCTATAATCCCTATTCTTTCATTTGTTTTTATTATTCTAGAATATTAAGGACGTTGTAATTTTATTGATGCCGCCAGTATCCTCCTCACCTTTTTCACTATAGCTACCCCCCTTCCCTCCCCCTCTTCATTCAATGTTGACCGTTGTTTATGATTTTTTTCTGGAAATAACTCAAACGGAAATATATTCAACATTGAAAAGGGGAGGGAGAAGTTACAATTTTTTGAAAAAATATTAAAGAAACATAGCACTATAACATATATATTATATATTTGTATAAGCAGTTAGTCAGACCTCACCTTGAGTATGCTATTCAGGCTTGGAGTCTCTTTTATGAGAAGGATAAGTTCATTTTGGAGCAGGTTCAGCGAAGAGCCAGTAGACTTATTCCCGAAGTAAGGAATCTCTCTTATGAATCTAGGTTGCAAATTCTTGGTTTGACTATGGTTGAGCTGAGAAGAGAACGTGGCGATATGAATCAGGTTTTTAAATTCCTATCTGGTAGTGATGCTTTGACTTCCTGTAATTTCTTGCATGTTTCAGCTAATCCGCATGTGACACGTGGTAACAGTTTGAAGTTGACCAAAGAGTTCTCTTGGATCTATATTCGGTGTTTTAGCTTTTCGCAAAGAGTTGTTAATGAGTAGAATGGTTTGCCCTAGTAGGTAGTTAGCTCCAATTCTGTTCACAATTTTAAAGTCAATATTGATAAGTTCTTTACTCTTTGAATTTTTTTTTTTTTTGGTGGTAGTGGTGTTGTTATTTTGGGCTTTTTATGGGGTGATTCACCCTTCTTAGCCCATCATTTTGTTATGTTATGTTATATTATATTTAGTTCTCATTATGCTGATTTTTATTAACAGTTTGTACAAGATTGTAGGATCAATGCTTGAAAATTGCAAAGGAAAAATAATTTAATTCTTCTGTAATGTGACTCCAATTATTTATGAAAAACATTTATTATTTTAGAGACACGTTGTATCAGTACTTGAAAATTTAATTTCTATTTTTTGTTTGCAAACTCATGGAAATGTTTTTGAGATTGATTTTAAAAACTGAGAAATCTTGTTGATAATTCAAAGATCTTCCCTCTTCTCAAATTAGGTGCATTATGGGATACCTTGCCGACAAACCACGTATCCTTGTGACGCACCAGCTGCAATATCTCAGTGCTGCAGACCAGATCATCGTCCTTAAAGATGTAAGTGTGTTTGTAATGTGGTAATTGTTGTTTAGAGTCCCAAGTAAATTACAAAATTTGGCAGAAGAAAAAGTATCCGAGTTGAACAAGTCAGGCGTTGATTTTGCAAAAACTGAATAAAGGAATAAGTTTTGATAAAAATAACATTCTTTTTCCATACAGAGGCATTGACACGAGATAGGCGTTAATTTTGCAAAACAGAATAAATTATTTATTTTTTTTATATATTTTTTTAGAGCATTTTTTTTCCCCAGGCATTGGGCCAAAAGGTACAGTCTTGGAATGTAATGAGTTGGACATTGATTTTCGAAAACTTAATAATAAATCAACTCCGCCCCCCCCCCCTCCCCTCTCCTACTCTCCCTTCTCATAGGCAGGCACTGAGACAAAAGGACTAGTCTCTGAATGGAATGGGTTCGGCACTGACTTTTTCGGAACTGAATAAATTAGTGTTTCATTAAGGATATTTTTTCTTCTGCCAGGGAGGTATTGAGGCAAAAGGACCAGTCTCTGAATAGAATGGGTTTGGCACTGATTTTTTCGAAACTGAATAAATGAATGTTTTATTAAAGGATATTTTTTCTTCCGCCAGGGAGGAATTGAGGCAAAAGGAACAGTCTCTGAGTTGAACAAGTTGGGAGTTGATTTTGCCAAACTAATGGGGGAGGAATCAGAGGAGTCAGAAGAGGATGAGGAGGTTGAGGAAACGCTGATAAGAGTCGCGAGCTCAAAGAGAAGCAAGAAGCCTAAGACGGAGGTAAGTCCCCCCTTCCCATGCACACCCACATGCACAGCTAGTATTGTGATTGCGAGGTCCCCCTCCCCATGCACACCCACATGCACAGCTAGTATTGTGATTGCGAGGGAATATTGAAATTTTTTAACGTATTTCATAATTCATTTTTGGACATTTGATGCTCATCTGTGGCTCAAAAATTTAATGAAGAGTTTTTGTTTTTGACAATTTTTGCTGCCAGAATTCTGGAAAGTTAGTAGATCAATTTTTGAAAAAATTGGAAGGTCTTTCATGAAGAGAATTTTTTGTTGTTTTATACCTCAAACAAATAATTTCAAGTGAAAAGACATATTATTTGTATAAAAGAATTTGTTTGTGATCAAAATAGAACTGCTGTTGTTATACTTTTATATGATAGAAAGTGTTGTTGTTTATATTTCTAGCCAGAACCAAAGACAGAAAACAGCAGCAAAAAAATGTTCAAAGAGGAAGCTCAGAAGAAAGGGGACATCGGATGGAAGATCTACGGACAGTACTTTAAATTTGGCACCAGCTGGTTTGGCGTCGCAGTGCTGGTCTTTTTCCTTGTTGGAGCACAGGTGAGGCACACCTCTTATTGCCAACTGAGAGTACTTTCATCACCTAGTGTGACCCTTCATGAGCTGGCTGACCCATCATGAAAATAGTATGACCCATGTTAAAAGTTAAATCATACAAGAGCCATGAAGGCTCATCAGGCCAGTGCTTATCCCCAGTTTCCTTGGTATGCAGAAAGAGCACATGACAACCCCCCCATCCCCTTCCCCTGGACAGGACGCCAATCCATCACAGGTCAACTCCACACTCATTTTACTGCCGAGTGAACTGGAGCAAGCAGAGTAAAGTGTCTTGCTCAAGGACACAAGGCAGGACTTGCGGTGGGAATCGAACCTGGTACCTTTCGCATATGAGCATGACTCATTAAACACTGAGCCGTTAGTGTGACCCAAAATGAACGGTCATGAAATATTATGACCCACAAATAACTGGCATGACCATCATGAAAAAGTATGTCTGACCCACCATGATTCATCAATGATATATTGTGCTCTACAATGAACTGGCATGACCTATCATGAAATAGTATGACCCACTATGAACTGGCTGGAGCCATCAAGAAATATAATGACCCATATATAACTGGTACGACCCATCATGAAATAGAATGACCCACAATAAACTGGCATGAACTAGTATGATCCGTCTGGAACTTACACGACCCATCATGAAATAGTATGATCCACTATGAACTGGCTGGAACCAACAAGAAATATAATGACCCATATATAACTGGTACGACCCATCATGAAATAGTATTACCCACAATGAACTGGCATGAACTAGTATGATCCGTCTGGAACTTACACGACCCATCATGAAATAGTATGATCCACTATGAACTGGCTGGAACCAACAAGAAATATAATGACCCATATATAACTGGTACGACCCATCATGAAATAGAATGACCCACAATAAACTGGCATGAACTAGTATGATCCGTCTGGAACTTACACGACCCATCATGAAATAGTATGATCCACTATGAACTGGCTGGAACCAACAAGAAATATAATGACCCATATATAACTAGTACGACCCATCATGAAATAGAATGACCCACAATAAACTGGCATGAACTAGTATGATCCGTCTGGAACTTACGACCCATCATGAAATAGTATGATCCACTATGAACTGGCTGGAACCAACAAGAAATATAATGACCCATATATAACTGGTACGACCCATCATGAAATAGTATTACCCACAATGAACTGGCATGAAGTAGTATAATCCATCTAGAACTTACACAACCCATCATGAAATAGTATGACCCACAATGAACTGGCTGGAACCATCAAGAAATATAATGACCCATATATAACTGAAACGACCCATCATGAAATAGTATTACCCACAATGAACTGGCATGAACTAGTATGATCCGTCTGGAACTTACACGACCCATCATGAAATAGTATGATCCACTATGAACTGGCTGGAACCATCAAGAAATATAATGACCCATATATAACTGGTACGACCCATCATGAAATAAAATGACCCACAATAAACTGGCATGAACTAGTATGATCCGTCTGAAACTTACACGACCCATCATGAAATAGTATGATCCATTATAAACTGGCTGGAATCATCAAAAAAAATATAATGACCCATATATAACTGGTACAACCCATCATGAAATAGTATTACCCACAATGATAATTTGTTATGTTTTAGGGTAAATTGTCTGTCATCGATATATCTCTAGAAAGGATGAAAAGAAAATAAGAACAATAATATTACTTTGGAAGAAATCCAGCAAAAGAGCAATACAGATTAAAAGTGAGAAAGAGATTCTTTGGGATAAAAGTTGGTGGGCTAATGATATCTGAGGTAAATTCAGCGGTCATGACGGGAACCGAACCCGGTACATTTTGAATAGTAGCATGACTCCTCAAGCACTGAGCCACTGCACCTCTACAGAGCTAGTTATAATTTGGATTATAATTTAGATTACTGAAAACATACTGAAGGTGCAGATATGGGAACCTTATTCATTTAAATGTTCCGTTTTGTTTTCAGATTGTTTACATTTTGGCTGATTATTGGTTAGCTGTGTGGACTGATAAGGAAGAAAATAAGAATTTAACGGTAAGTATTGGCTACCATTGTCAGAAATATAAGATCAGGTCAGTGGTCTGGTCTGATATATCTACCTTGTATGTAGTGCTGTCATGACATCGATTATCGCGATATCTCTTTTCTCATGACATGAAATATGCCTCTCGCAACGTATCGCGATACCAAAAACTAATACTCAACTAAGAAATTTCTGCGCAATTGGGCTAGGCTACTTCTTATATTACAATTCTAACGTTACGGTATTAAATCTAAAAGTCAAGTTTAGGCCATTAGAAACGTGCAAAAATATTGTGAAACATAAAAAAACTAATCAAAAATCGTGCTCCGTCACCCAACACTGGCACGTTCCAATGTAAGTTGGCAAAAAGAACAAAAAATTGGCCCAGAACATGCCTCTCAGGCTCTCACTTTGATGAATCATGGTTATGTTGACTGAATTATTAAACACATGCGCGATGAACGTAATAGTCATGCGATCATGTTGTCTGCTAGATCTGCAAATCATTTTTCTTGCGTTCATCAGAAAAGAAGCACCGTTAGTGATATTAACAATTTGTGTTGTGAGTCAGTTTTCTTGAAAAGTATCGTGATATACCAATATATCGTGATATTTTTCTCCACGATAATTGATAGGTAATAGAGCCATGTCGTGACAGCACTACTTGTATGACAACAAAAATATAAACTAAATGTGAAGACAAAAAACTTGTTCTATTTATGAATGTTTTTTTCTTCAAAAGATTCACTTGTTGGTTTGGAAATGGTGTGAAAAGGTATGGTGCAGAAAGTTTACGGTAAACGATTGATGTCATACCCTCACCGGTTTAATAAATGTGATTGTATTCTATTTTATGTAAATTTTTGTAAAATTTTGTACTAAATGAAAATTATATTTAAACATTTTTTGCAGATGGTAAATGCTATTATTGCTACTAGTTGACTAGCCTGGGATATTACTTCCTCGACATTTCAAATGGTTTGAAGTTAACAAAATAAAATTTAAAGATGGAATATTACAATGAAATAAATACCGGGGGTAAGGGACGGGGGAGGGGGTGGGGAGGCAGTTTCATATGTGCCGCCCGAGCAGTTGACTTTTTCAGATTTTTTGTAGTGCAGATATCAAAAATCATCTATTTTTGTACTGCATGTATCAAACAAAAATCACCTATTTTCCTACTGCAGGTATCAAAAATCACTTATTTTCATACTGCAGGTATCAAAATCACTTATTTTTTACTGCATGTATCAAAAATCACCTATTTTTATACTGCAGGTATCAAAATTACTTATTTTTGTACTGTAAGTATCAAAAATCACTTAATTTTCATACTGCATGTATCAAAAATCACCTATTTTCATACTGCAGGTATCAAAAATCACTTAATTTCGTACTGCGGTATTAAAATTACCTATTTTTGTACTGAAGGTATCAAAAATCACTTATTTTCATACTGCAGGTATTAAAATCATAAACTGTCATACTGCAGTTACCAAAAAAATCTCTCATACTGCAGTGTAATTTTGAAACTCTGGGCAGCACATATCTACTACTTTGGTATGGAAGTGCCTCCCCCCCTCCCTTCCCTCTTCTTTTTCAGAATAAATACAAGCTTCAGAGAAATGTTACGCAGTGATGTCACAACTAGTCTTATTTCAGTCATTTTACACAAATCCGATAAGTCTTAAAGTTAAATATCTCAGAATCTAGTGAGCGTTTCGTTAAAGCATTCGCAGCATTTACTTTCCTAAAGGATTAGTTCAGTGGTCAAGAAAGTCTATTTTATATGTAAAAAAGACTTCAAAAGAAACAAAATAATGTAGAAAGCATTCAAAAGCCTATTCCGGTAAGGGGATATTTAAGTTTAAAGTCGGTATCATTTGTATAGAAGCGACTGAAATCAGACTAGTTGTGATGTCATAGCCTTAGATTCCTCAAAGTCTTTATGTATTCTATCATAATTTGTCCTGCGATTGTGTGGTTTAAAAACCTTGGGATATGTCAAAAAAGTAGTAAAAGTGAATCTAGGAAGGGTATTTATAATATACCACCTGAAAAAAGTTTGAAGAAAAATAATTTAAATAGTGACAAAATTTAATAAACTTTCTTTAAAATACATGAAGACTTTGATGAATCTGAGGTTGTGACATCACAAGTAGTCTGATTTCAGTCGTTTCTACCATGATACCAAACTTTAAATTTGAAAATCTTCTTAATGGAATAAGATTTGTGAATGCTTTCATCACCATTTCGTTTGTTTTGAAGTCCTCTTTCATATGAGATGAACATGCCTGACCACTGAACTAATCCTTTAAGCTTAAAATATAACACAGGGGAAGAAAAAAACAGCTTATTTTAAATATAGATAAATGTAAATAAAACAAGAGTATGTTGTTGATGCAAATTAGAGCATATATTGCAGCGCGATGAACTGGGAGTCAAAAAGTGATGTGCAAACAAATGTTGGTTTTCGTCAATATTTTATGATATTGACAGAAAAATGATTGAATTTTTTCATCTACAGAAGAAATGAAATTTTTTTTTTCTTCTCTATATTTGATTTCTGCTTTTACATCAAACTTTTCTGATTTAATTTTCATCTTTCTATTTAAAAAAACCAGATGGACACTTCCAAAGAAACACCAAACTTGTTCTTTGATAATGTGTATTTAACGACTCAACAATCGGCAGGCGTTTACAGTGGCCTCGTAGCTGCTCTTCTGCTTTTCGGTATGATCCGTGCGTTCGTTTGTTTCCGCATCATGCTCAGCGCCGCCAAGAATCTCCATGGAAAAATGTTTGCTGCCGTCATCAGATCACCGATATTCTTCTTTGATACAAATCCTACTGTGCGTTCATTAATCTTTTCAAGGTTCTGTTGGAGAGGATTTCCCTTATAGCTGGTTAACAGACATGTATTTATTTATTTATATTTTTATTTTACAGAATTTATATAGCGCCTTATCCAATATAAAATTGCTATAAGGCGCTTTACAATAAAAACATACAAGTCAAGAAAAAATGTTGTCAAAAATACAGATATAAAAAGGTTTATAAAGATTAAAACTGTTTAAAATAGTAAATAGGCGATATATGTACAAAAATTCAAATTCATTGTAAAAAACTAAAAATGGACTTTATCAAAATATATATATATATATATATATATTTATATATATATATATATATATATATATATATATATATATATATATATATATATATATATATATATATGTATATGTATATATATATATATATATATATATATATATATATATATATATATATATATATATATATATATATATATATATATATATATATATATATATATATATATATATATACAAAATCTGATGATCTAATAAAAGGCAGCTCTAAAAAGGTAAGTATTCACATGTTTTTTTAATTCATTAATATTTAGTGCACGCTTGGCTTCATCTGGTAAATCATTCCACAATACTGCAGCTGAATGATCAAACCGCCTATTTCCGTTAGTAGATGTTCCGATAATTGGTTTAGTTAATAATGACTTGTTTTTGCAAGTGCATAGTTACAAATATAAGGGGCATGAGTATCGGTACAGGGAGTGAGGTAGCTGAGTTGGTAGAGCACACGACTGAGATTCTGGAGATCCTAGGTTCGAGGCTCGTTAAAGCCCTACTAGATTTTTCACTGCTATGCAGACAGATCCACGGACATAAAAGCAGAAGTGCATCGTCTATAGCTCCTACTCCTTATCCAGCCATTGGGAGAAGTGAACAATCTTTGGACGGTGCTCACTGTCCCTGGGATGAGCACTTTAATTGGTGGTCCTCGGATGAGCACTTTGATTGGTGGTCCTCGGATGAGCACTTTACTTGGTGGTCCTGGGATGAGCACTTTAATTGGTGGTCCTCGGATGAGCACTTTAATTGGTGGTCCTCGGGTGAGCACTTTATTTGGTGGTCCTGACGGCAAGAGAGTTACCCCCTGCCTAGTTCTCTGAATATTATTCAAAAAGAAAAGCGTGCAAATGTGGTGTTCATTCACTTCCTGTCCCAGTTTGAAGAGATAAGTTCTGTTTCTAAAGTGATCAACCTGTTGATCTTTGAATCGGAAGAAGACATTTGCTGAGTGCTACCGAGTATTAATATGGACTCAAATATTACAAATCTACTATTTAAAGGTTACATCTACCAATTCCCGATCAATCAACCAATTAAGCAATCCATCAACCAATCAATTAAGCAGCCAATCCATCAATCAAATCAGCATTCCATCAATTAAGCAATCCATAAACCAATCAATTTATTAATCCATAAATCAATTAACAATCAATTTATCAATCCATCAATCAAACAGGCACTTAAGCAATCCATAAACCAATCAATTAAGAAATCTATCAATCAACCAATCCATCCATGAATCAACCAATCAAGCAATCCATCAATAAAGAAAAACAATCAATCAATTGATAAATGTATAAATCAATCTTTTCTTTTTTTTCTGCAGGAAGAATACAAAATCGTTTCACTAAAGATATTGGAACAATGGACGATCAGCTTCCATTGACGCTTTTTGATGTATTACAAGTAAGCTGCTTACTATTTTACCTTTTAAAGGATAGTGATTTTTTTTTTTTCAACTACTTTTTGACATAGTAGGCGCCCATGATCTGATAAGCACCCACCCATCATTTGTATTAACTGGAGGCATGTCCCAACTTGAACATCAATAGATAATAAATCTTCTTTACATTTCTTTAATATTGTCTGAAGATGTGATGTTACAACTAGTCTGATTTCAGTCGTTTTTACACAAATGATGCAGAACTTTAAACCTGGATGTCTCCTTAATGGAATAAGATTTTTGAATACTTGAATGGTCTGTATGGATATACATATATATAGATTTTTGTTGTTGGCTTTTCAAAATAAAAAATCCTGGATCTGTTAGTGTTTTGAACAGCTGTGTAATCAATTATGGCTTATCAAAAGGGAAGAAATTTGGCAATAAAAAATGGTACAATTCTATTTTCATAGGGCGCCCTGAGCGCCTATTACATTAAATACCATAATAGAGAAATATTAGATACAAATCTACAGGCAAACAAGCTTAAACAGTAATCAAAATGCAAGAAAATTGGACGAATAGCTCTATTGCAAGTTGATAGGTTCAAATTACTCCCAAAGAACTTTTGTTTGTCGATGCGGGTTCATGGGCGTCGTCACAGCTTTCCCTCTGACCCACGGGTTAATTGACACTTGAGCTCATATAGCAAGCAACCAAGTCTGCGAGGACCTTAATGTCAGTTATCCCGGGCAATATACTTTTCAAATCTAAATTGGCAATTTCCTGAAAACTAATTTAAATAATGTCACATGGCCAAGATTCACATTTGTATACTGGCGGAATCTTATTGACCAATCAAATACTGGGGAATCTTGGCCCATCTGCACAATTCACACATGGTGTACCAGCATATGAAAAAATTGTTTCTTTTCAAGCACACATGCATTATACATGAAGGTAATATCGTACGTATTGCTGCTAATAAATTGTTTTTCTCAAAACGGCACCTGATTGGTTGGGAAACAAAGGAAAAATTAGCCCAGCTTTTGATTTGTCGAAGTACTGAAGAAAATCACAATTGGCTAAAACTTGGTTTGAAGAAGTCTATAGAACAAAGAGAAAGATGCAAGTCCTTAAGCTCAGTCCAGGCACATCTTTTGTTTTTGATATAGAGGAGAAAAGAAAGAAAACAAATTGATAAAGAGATAGAAAAAAAGATAAGATATTTCCTTTATAAAGTTAATTCAAGAGGCAAAATTGTCATATGGATACAATGTTTAGAACTTTATTCAAATTTTTTGATTGGTTGAAATTTCAACTAATTGCTGCACAATTTGGTGACCGTTATTTCACGGTATATATTATATAAAAAAACCATGTACTTTACGATCACTGCGGTCGAGTTGGGTTCACATTTTTTTCGAACCAACATTTGTAGATTCGAATCCCGCCAGAACCATTTTTCTTGAGTTTTGCTTTTTATTTTTTCACTTATTGTAGTCTGGTGACTTCTATTGTAGTATTATCTTACTAATCTTTCACTTTCACTTTTTTTCTTTCTGACAAATACGTTGAAAAAAGAAGTTTTCTGTATACAGTATAGTAATAATGTTATGCACTACGATTGAGTCTTCACACAAGTACACACACGCACAACACTATGAATGCACATAAACAAACGGACATGAATGGACTAACGAAGTTGTAGTGACATTAGCCAAAATACGGTCTCTTATGGCTGTTTTATTTTTGAGGCGAGCCTCCCTCTTTAATTTGATAGCAAGACATAAGCACTCTATTAAGTGTTGTCGAGTTTTGTTCTAGCATCCCTTCAGTTTTTGAATAAATTTCCTACAAGAAATCAATCAATCATTCCTATTCTTGCCCTCAGCTATTACTGCAGATTCTGGGCACGATTCTCTTGAATGCGATTATCAACTACTTCACCCTGATCATCATCCTGCCATTATTTGTAATTTTCATCTATCTCCGGCGTTACGCGTTACTCGCGACCAGATCGATGAAGAGGCTGGATGGAATAGGTACGTAGAGGGAGACATTTTATGTATCTGATTGTCACTTAATCCCAACAGAATTAGTGCAAAATAAGCCATTTAACAACTTTTTAAGCTGTCAAGTCATTGTGTGCAAAGTTTTATTTAAATTCATGATATGTTAAAGAACTGTCTATTTTGTTTTATAAATCGTTTGTTTTTATCTTCTGTCAAAATACTTTGGATGGAAGTCACTTATACGGGAAGTATTGGTGGATCTTTACCATACCCCAATCAATAATAACTGTATATGACATTCTCATCATTTTATAAGACTGAAATTTGAAAACTAAATTCTAAAACTTACACATGATTTTAAGCTTTCCAGCCCCACTCATACACAATATATTTTCATTAATTTCTAAATACTGAAAATCCTTTGCCCAGCTGGAACCTGAAAAATAGATTTTTAATTTTATTTCAAAAATATTCTTTTATTTTATTTCAGTTGTGTCTCAAAGATTAACTGGTTTTAAAGAATTTCAATGAATTTTCAGGGACCACCTTAATTTCCTCTTCTCTCATCTTTCAGCCATATCGCTATATTCACCCCAATCTTTCTTTGTTACAGCTCGCAGTCCAGTGTTCTCACACACGACGTCCTCCCTTCACGGTCTCTGGGCGATTAGAGCGTGCCACAAACAGGACGAATTCATCAAGAAGTTCAACATCCTTCAGGATCAGCACACTGAAGCATGGTTCGTATCTCATCTGCAATCGTTGGTTCGGACTTCGTCTGGATCTTCTCATCTTTATTTTCACTGCTGGAGTTTCCTTTGCTGCGGTTTTGTCGAGCAGAAAAGTAAGTCACAATACATCGATTTGTAAACGCTTTTTGCAAAGGCCTTAAAGCGCTGAACCTTTATGTGTAATTGTCTCACAAACTGAAAACTTTTTTCCAGTCCCTGGGAACTAATCCAGGGGTCAGAGTGTTCCTATATTTCCTACATTTTTTGGAACCTCCCATATTTTCCTATATTCATAAAAATTTCCTATATTTTCCTATATTTTTACCCTTTTGGAAAAAAATATGTTTTTTCATGCATAATGCAGAAACTACAAAAAAATTATGTTTTAACCATCAAAATTCAAATATATTTATTATAAAAACTTAAAAATAAAGTAAAATTTTAAGTTATTGTTGAAAACACAATTGAATCTATTTTGGCGTTCCCTCTTTCAAGTGCAACCAATTGAACAAAAACAAATGAAAATCAGGCAAAATAGTACTTAAAATGAAATTTATATCATTCATTTTTATTTCAAAAACAAGCAATGAAGACCTTTGGACACTACACATATAGTTTACTTTTCAATATATCGATGAACCTATTATTTTCCTTTATTTTTCATTAAAAACCTCCTATATTCTCCTATATTTTGTGAAAAAAGTTCCTATATTTTTTCCTATATTTTTGTTGATGGCCACTGTGACCCCTGCTAATCTGAAGTCATATTTTTTTCTTCAAAATTAGCACAAAAAAACAAACCAACGACATTGAAAACATTTGATGATATTGCGTTTTCTACTCCTGCACATCTGATTATGCTTTCATCGTTTAGCTTACGCCATTTTACCTTATATTCACTTTTTAGAGATAATCGTAGCTGGAGTATACAATTTGTGAAACTGGAGGAGAGAAGGCAAAATTATGAGAAGGAAGGGTCATGGGGAGGTCACACACTCTGCATGCCTTAGTTAACCTTAACCATATTCCTAATGCGTACAGTTAACATAACAAGATGACAGGCTAAGAAGGGTTAGTCGCCCCATAAAAAGCCCAAACTACCACCACCACAAAAAAATGATACAGACAAAATCAAAGATGCCAAGAGGTAGTAAAGAACTTATAAGTGTTGACTTTGAAATTGTGAACAGAAATGAGGCTAACCACCCACTCAGGCAAACCATTCCACTCATTAACATGTTTTTGCGAAAACCTAAAATGCCGAATATCTATCCGTGAGAACTCTTTGGTCAACTTCAAGCTGCTTCCACGTGTCACTTGAGGATTAGCTAAAACATGCAAAAAAAAAACAGGAAGTCAAAGCTTCACTACCAGATAGGAATTTAAAAACCTGAATCATATTGCCACGTACTTTATCAAACCAAGAATTCGCAACCTAGATTTATAAGAGAGATTCCTTACTTTGGGAATAAGTCTAGTGGCTCTTTGCTGAACCTGCTCCAAAATGAACTTATTCTTCTCATAAAAGTGACACCAAGCCTGAATAGCAGACTCAAGGTGAGGCCTGACTAGCTGCCTATACAAATTAAAAAAAAAAAAAAAAATTGATAGCTAAGCTCCGTTTATTTATTTTTGTTTCAGGTTTAGATCACGGGTCTGGTTGGTCTACTATTAAACAACACTATAGTGCTTACCACAATCTTTCAGTTCTGTATTAGACAAACAGCCATGGTTGAAAATCAGGTGAATATGATTCGCCATCTGTTACGTATTTTGTGAATCGTTTGTTTGGAAGTTTGCAGTTAATTTCTTGATGTATTCTATTGTGACTTTTATAAGTTTCTTTAAAGGATTAGTACAGTGATCAGGCAAGTTTATTTTATATGAAAGAGGACTTAAAAGAAACAAAATGGTAAAGAAACCATTCAAAAACCTTATTCCGTTAAGGAGATATTCAAGTATAAATCTCTGTCTTATGTTTGTAGAAATGACTAGTGTAGTAAGTTTACTATGGAAGGGTGGCACCCTTATCCGCACATTCTTAACAATTGTTAATGTATTTTAAAGAAAATATATTAACCTTTTTCCTATTTCAATTATTGTTCCTCAATCTTCCTTCATGTGGTAAATTATAATTATCTTTACAAGATTCTGTTTTACTACTTTCCTGATGTATTCAATGGTTTTAAACTCTGAAATTGAAGGACAAAATGTGATAGAATACATAAAGACTTTTGAGGAATCCGAGGCGGTGACATCACAACTAATCTGATTTTCTACACAAATGATACCAAGCTTCAATCTTAACTATCTCCTTAACAACTAAGGATTTTGTAATACTTTCTTTACCATTTTGTTTCTTTTGAAGTCTTCTTTCATATAAGATGGACATGCTTGACCACTGAACTAATCCTTCAAGTGAATAACTAGTGAGACTAATGAATTATTTTCCAAAAAGGACCAAACCTTATTCAACATAATTGCAACATAATCATTTGGCCATTTATTTCAATATATTTTTTAGACACCGTAGTGAGTATATCAGAAATCATGGATTGTGCTTTTAGTTGGGTTTAGTGCACAAGTATGTGTTGTAACAGAAGTGAGTCAATGGTAATAGAAGCATGTTTATACCATGCACATATAAATTCATTCACCTTTCTTGATTGTATCCATTATTTCATTATCTTGATTATATCACTGAAGTAACTATCCATAACATAAAATTAATGGAACAACTTCATACTGCGGTTTTGAAAAGTTTTATGAATAAATTGTATTGACCATATATGCATATTCCTATTTTAGTATTATTCAAATATGATTTAAATCATCTTTATTTTGCACAGATGGCGTCCACTGAGCGGGTAGTAGAGTACACCAAGCTCGAGCCAGAAGCTCCGCTGGAAAATCCGCTAAACAAACCCAAGAAAACTTGGCCAGAGAAAGGTTCCATCCGTTTCCAGGAAATGAGTCTGAGCTACTCCAAAGATGCTCCTTACGTCCTTAAAAATATTACATGCCATATAAGGGCAAAGGAAAGGTCAGAGTTCAAATGCAAAAATTCTTAAACTTTTAAATGTTTTACCCTTTCTCTACCAGCTCTTTTTTTGAAAATGCGCTCAGGAGGCAGAGTCAAGATGGGGCACCAGTGGCGATAATATTACTGCATGGTAGAGTAGGGTCAATATATGATAGTGTTAAGCACAGGCTGATTATTGATGGGTCCTCTGTCTTTCAGTGACCGCTGGGCTGCCCACACCGGGATCATGCTGCATATATTTAAGTTGGTTGAGTTGATTCCTTCGGAGTCAAAGATGGGGCACCGAAGCGGCGATAATATCACTGCAGTGACCAGGCTGATGGTCCTCTGTCTTCCAAGCAGCAGAGTTGGGTTCCTTCCGCTTCAGTGACCATGCTGCCCACACGGGATCATGCTGCATATATTTAAGTTGGCACACTTGTCGCGAGTTGATTAACCCTTTCTCTACCTGCACTTTTTTGAAAACGTGCTTAGGAGGCGGAGTCAAAGATGGGGCACCCGAAACGGCGATAATATCACTGCATGGTAGAGTAAGGGTTAATATATGATAGTGTTATATTTTCTATGATATATGTATATATATATATTTTTTGGCATGATACTGTCAAAAGATGCTATATGTTATCAATGTTTGAAAAGTAGGAGTTGGTTGGATGAAGGTAGGAGCATTGATGGACATCTGGACCTGCCATATAAAGGTAAAGGTCAGAGTTCATAACCAAACATTGCCAAACTTACATGTTTAATGTATGATACTTAAAATTTTAGCAGTAAGTTAAAAAAATGAGGAAAGAAACCCCTGTTAACCCAAAACCATTTTGACCATCGATTATACTTTCACCCTATGGCATTTTTGTTGATGTTAGCTGTCATTATGCTGTTGGGCTGAAACTAATCCCCTCCCCACCCCCAAAAAAATCACACACCCCCTTTCCCCCAAAAACAAAAACAACTTCATTTCCTTTTAGATAACTGTTTCAATTAATACATTTACAAGAATGATTATTTCCTCTTTGCAGATTGGCATTGTGGGTAGAACAGGAGCGGTAAAAGTTCTCTGATCACAGCTTTGTTTGGTTAACGGAACCAACAGGTGACATTCTAATTGATCGGGTCAGCACCCTTGACCTTGGCTTACATGATGTCAGGAAGAAAATATCAATCATTCCTCAGGTAAGTTTGCAAAGCAAATGTGAAGTTAAGAATGAAGAAAAGTGAGGCGTCTTTTTGGTGAATTATTTAAATATTCATAGACCTGTTTTGCCTCCCAAAGTGATAAAATATTATTGTTTATGAATCTGAGATAGCAACTTAATATAATTATTGATTCTAGGGAAGTTTTGTAGTTCTCCACCAGGGTCAAACAGCTTTACTGAATATTTGTGGGTCTCTGGAAAATTGCCTCCTCACTTTTCGGTGTAGTGCCCCTTTGATTTATGAAAGAATTGAATTTGTGAAATTTTGAACAATTTTAGTGCAAGTTAGTAAATATTGCATTTTTTCAATGTAAAATTGTAAAATCCTTCCATAAATAAGATGTTAAAATTTCTGAGAGATGGTTTTCATTTGCATAATATATATCTTGAGAAATAATGTATCAGGTATTTAGACCACCTAGTGCCCCTGGTACGTTTTCCTTCCCATAGAGAGAGTATCATATCTTTTTTGTTCATTTTTATGTGTTTTAAGCACATGGTATATGCAGCTGTAAAATGAGTTTTCATACAGGTAAGATGGCATTGTACACTTGCAGTCTTTCATCTATAAGCTCTTTTATGTAACATCATATAAGGAAAGACAACATGTTTTTACCAAAGTCAGGTAGAAAAATTGTAATTTTGCAAGTTGATTTCAGTTGTATTTGATACATGAGGTGTACCTCCGCTTTCCGTTTAGTATGCACTGCAACGCCGATTTTGGCCAAAATCGCGGCTGCACATCACACACCTCGCCAGAGCAAGGGCAACCTAATATGATATCATTATTTGCTTGGCCTGGCACAGCTCGATCTAATTACATTGCCAACACGCATGAGTGTAATATCATGCCTCTATCTGATGCACGTTGGGCATATTATTATTGCCCTATGATAGCATACTGAAAGGGCTTGCACACTTAATGTAGAAAAAGGAATATCATTTCTGCGAATTTGCATTTTTTTTTTTACTGATTATAAAAACTGAAATGCTATTATTTGTTGTGATATTTTTCTAGGATCCAGTGCTATTTACCGGCAGTCTACGGAGGAATCTGGATCCATTTGATAATTATCAAGATGATGCCTTGTGGAGAGCCTTGGAAGAGGTATGTATGTCACTTTCCTGTCAGCGAAGGAGGAAAGATTCTTTCATTCTTCCCTCCTATATCTACCTACTGCACTCTGTGTGACTTCTCCACTTTGCACCTCTGACATAATCTAATCTCACCAAACAAACAAACATTCATAATGATGATAATGAATCCATTTTTATACAGTAGGCCAATAGAAATAAGGTTCAGGTGCAATTAACTAGAACAGAATTTATTTTGCCATAATGCATTCCTATGAGATCCACAGTGAAAAAGTCTGGAGAGGGGAAATGTACCTAAATTGCATCACTCCAAAATGGCCACCATGAAACAATACCTTACCTTAGGAGAAACGATCCGTCATTTATTCACAGTAAATGCACTCATCACCTCAGGCATATGATACACAGCTATTTTATTATCAGTTTGCAAAACAGATGTCTCCCACTAAGACACCTAACACGGATGAGTGATTTCAATCACAAAAGTACCCTGATTACTCAGCACTGGCTTTCTGTAATCCTATGCACACTAATAACCTTGGGCTACTTGGCAGTGGTGTGCATGGGAATGACAGATAAACAATCGTTGTTATGAGTGGAAACACAATACACTGAACAGGAAGTCAGGTTGGTAATTGTCATACCTGAGTTTTCAGGACAAACCCCGGTGTCGGGTGCGGGTAGGCTTAAAAAGAAACTTTTCGGCATGGACTATCAAACTTTAGTAGAAATGACTGATTGCAGAATAGAAGTGACATCACACCCTTCCTTCGCATTCCTTAAAAGTATTTGTATACCCTATTTAACGTATTATTAACCGCCCCATCTCTATTAAGCGCCCATCCAAACATTTTTAACTGATAACATAATTTATTTGATTAATTTGAAGACTTAAAATAAATTTTGTTACATTATTTCTTATTTTGCATCTGGCGCTCACAATGTTTTTGTGATATGTTGGGGCTAGAACCAGTTCATATGATGCTGTTTGAATATCACATTGTATGTGGACCGCAGCATCATGGGTGCTTATTGGGCAGAATCTTCAAGCTTAAAAAGTGGCACAATTCTATTTTGGTAGCGCCCGGGCACTTATTATATCAAATATAGTAATTTGATTAATTTTGCCTACCATACCAAAGAAAAAGAATGGCTTTGTGGCTTAGTTTACCTAACTTGCAATATATTCAGCTCGGGTAGGAATTATGAATGAGAGTTGCCTTTTAGGCTACCCACATTCCACTTCAGGCTCTTGTTTTTGTCTACTTGAATATCTTTACTCGCCTAGAACAAAAAACAGGTGGTATTTCACACAATTTTAAAGCTATCATAACAGATTGGCTTATATTGCTGGTCGCGTTTTTCATTTAATGATTGAAAGGAACTGTACACATTACATTTCTTTTCATTTATTGAAGGAATATTTCCATACTTTTTAGTAAAATTTTATTTGAAAGAGCATACTTTTAGAGCCAATTTGGTACAAAAATCAGGTTGATATCATATTTTGTTCAGGAGATACAAATTTTTAAAGATTTCCCAATTGCATTTTAAAGTTTTTGTACAGTATGATGAATTCGTGTTTAATGTCAGAGAGACAATTCCATTGCAAATGTTTATGTATTTCTTCGGACATTAATTGGTTGTTTCTGTATGATTAGAAACAACTTTCCTAAAGTTTTTAGAATAGGGTATATTTGGTAATGAACGTAAACAGCTAACTTTCATCAATTGATTTTTCTAGCAGGTTTTACTTATAAATAAGGATGATAGATTATTCCTTAAAAAACATGTGAATATTCCTTAAAAACATGTGAATATTCCTTTTAAAGCATGGGAATATTCCTTTAAAAACATGGGAATATTTCTTTAAAAACATGGGAATATTTCTTTAAGAACATGGGAATATTTCTTTAAAAACATAGGAATATTCCTTTAAAAACCGTGACATGGGAGTATTCCTTTAAAAACATGGGAATATTCCTTTAAAAACGGGAATATTCCTTTAAAAACATGGGAATATTTCTTTAAAAACATGGGAATATTCCTTTAAAAGCATGGGAATATTCCTTTAAAAACATGAGAATATTCCTTTAAAAACATGGGAATATTCCTTTAAAAACATGGGAATATTCCTTTAAAAACCGTGAAATGGGAATATTCCTTTAGAAACATGGGAATATTCTTTTAAAAACATGGGAATATTCCTTTAAAAACATGAGAATAATCCTTTAAAAACATGGGAATATTCCTTTAAAAACCGGGAAATATTCCTTTAAGAACCGTGACATGGGAATATCCCTTTAAAAACATTGGAATATTCCTTTAAAAACATGGAAATATTCCTTTAATTTGTTTTATCTCAACATTCATATAATAATGCGCACATACTTATTTGTGTCATTGCTTAATTTTCTTATTTCATTTGTTTTGCAACAGGTCCAACTGAATCAAGCTGTTAAGGACAACCCCCAAAAACTAGAGATGGAGGTTGGCGATGGCGGGTCTAATTTCAGCGTCGGCCAGAGGCAGCTTATATGTTTGGCAAGGGCTGTCATTAAACAAAATAAGATCTTGCTGCTCGATGAGGCAACTGCTAATGTTGATCCAAGGTGGGAACAGCAATCTGCTCTCAAATAGAAAAAGATGCCTCGTTATTGAATTTAATTAATACCAGTGGCCTTTACTCCGAATCTAATCTTAATTCTTTCTGAAACTTTGTGGAAGTTGTTATTGAAGAGATAATTATTATTGATAGAAAGATCATTATTTTTCAAATATTCCGTGGGGAGACCATTGTTTTTGCATCCCCTCTGCTAGAGTCTGGAATAATTGTCCATCACAAGTACAATCTGCTGAGACTATTAACCCTTTCAAGAATCAGTTGGAGACGGTTTTTTTGTACCTGAACTTTTTTAATAACATTTAAGTGTTTTGTTTGTTTTAATGCAAAGCGCTTAAGGGTGTCATTTATGGTGGATAACTGCACTTTACAAGAATGCTGATTGATTGATTGTAGGTGTCTCAGGTCTAGTGACAAGCAATTGCTGAATATACCAAAGTGGAGACTAAAATCTTTTGGTTACAGAACTTTCACAGTGGCAGCCGCCAGAAAATGGAATGATATTCCGAAATCCATGAAAGACATTAAATTTTTGAATACATTTAAATCTCAGCTCAAAACATATTTGTTTAAGAAGTATTTTTGATTTTTATAATGATTTAATTTAATCGTTTATTTACATTAACCTATCATTTGTATTGTATAAGCGCTTTGAGCATACTCCACAGTGTGGATTAAGCGCTATATAAATGTTCCTATTATTATTATTATTAAACATCAGAGTGATTGCAATAAAAACCATGAAACAATTAACGTGATAAAACTTTAAAAGTATTTTCAGAGGCTTTTACATTAAAATTTCTATTTTGTCCTTTCTCTTACAGAACGGATGCACTTATACAAGAAACAATTAGAACCAAGTTTGAGGATTGCACTGTACTCACTATTGCTCATAGATTAAACACGATTATGGATTCCGACCGGATAATGGTAATATTTTAACAATTAAGCCCGTTCAGATTTGTTGACTTTAGACACCATTTTTTGTGGGAAAATAAGCTTAGTGCCCTTCATGTCCCCTTTTAGTTTATTAAAGGATAAGTTCAAAGGTCAAGCGAGTCCCATCTGTTATGTAATAGCACATCAAAAAAAAACAAGGGTGAAGAATTTCTTTTAGTATTTTGGAATTGGAAATGTTTATATCAGTATTTATAGTTTCAATAAAATTCTGAACTTTGTGACAAAAGGATATGGTAGGAGAATGCTGAAACAGGATTTAGCGAAAATTTGCCTAAAAATGTTTCAGATGAGAAAAACAAAATTTGTGATTAATTTTCCAAATGCACTAACAGGTGTTAAAGGAATATTCCCATGGATTTTCATTTTGGGGTATATCATAACATTAAGTATACTTCAGGTATTCTAATACAAATTTATGCAAAAAAAAAGCTGTCCTCATTGGAAAAAAAAGGTAAAAAATCATTGTTGTTTTTACGGGTTGTGAATGCCTATTTTACAATTTTAAGCTCAATTCGTGATTTTAGAGCGACATTTTTGATGTGCGTCATTGTAGCGTACTGTAGACATATTTCATATCAGTGCCACTTACCTGTAGTGCGTAATGTCACATTTTGAGTGATTGTAATTCGTAGTGTTTACACGTGATTGGGAACCAAAGCAAAATACTCTTCTTCAAGTAGTTGAATGACGTTTATATTACCAAAAAAGTAAACATTTGAAATGTGTATTTTAATTTCGCAAGGAAAGAGTTGCATTTGTTTGTTGTTACACTCGGCTGAGGCTAGGCCCGAGTCCTACAGTGAAATGCTATGGCCCGCTGTACAAAATTATTCTTGCCAGAATAACGTAAATTTAATACCAAAAAAGGGCAATTGCAGGACAGGTATCAAACAAGAACATAACACTTGCATTGTTAATAATTCCCAGCAATAATTAGTATCGTAATCGCATTTTTAACTTGAGAAAAGTCACAACTACTCAGTCATGGTTGCCTGCGCTATGTTTATGACACACACATAATTCTAGTTAGTGGTTTCCAGCAACACAACAATTTGTCGCTCTTACCTAATGAGATAAAATGTTACCTAACTGTTCAGGAACCATTTGAATTATGAAATTAAGCTGTTCAAAGGAGAAGATAATCTCAAACTTGTTGTATAGGTTTCTAAATTCATATAATATGAAAGATATAAATTTACAAAAAAATATGTGGGAATATCCCTTGAAGAAAAGAAGGGTGTGATGTTAATTTTTTACAGAGGGACTTTCCACACTAATCTTCTTCAAACATTTGTGTTAAACTTCAAAGTTAAATATCTGCAGAACAAAGTAAGATAGCACAGTAGTTTTTTCAGAGGTGTATAAAGCAGGGGGGAAACTGCCCCCCTCCCTCGAGCGGATTTCACCTTCCCAGTTACATGCTTTCTGCTTGGTTGGGACTTGAAATTGGGAAAGTTTTAACATAAAATGTGGTGAAATTATTGAATATTTTGGTAAAATTTGCCGAAAATTGGCCAAAATTTCTTCAAAAATGGCCAAAATTTTCTCAAAACTGAAGAAATTTGTCTGAAACTAAAGAAAATTTCCCCAAAACAAAAAAAAAAAAATTCCCAAAATTAAGGAAAAATCCTGCAAATTGAAGGGGATTGATTAGCAGCATCTTTTGATGGAAACTTAATTTACCAGTGCAATTAATCCACTTTGGGGTTTTGTCCCCCTGAAAGTTGACCCTTCCTACACTATGCACAGTTAGTTCTGTTTGTCTTTTGGTCCTCTATTAAAGGTCATCTATCATAATTAAAATCTTTCAGGTTATGGATGCAGGGGAACTTGTAGAATTTGCTCACCCACATACCCTCCTGCAAAAGACGGATGGAACCTTCTACAAACTCGTCGAGCAGACCGGCAGGTTGGAGGCGATAAGACTGATTGATATAGCCAGGGAGAGCCATGAGAAGAAAGGAGAACCCAACGAGGATGTCGCAAGTGGTAGCTGGGACGGAAAAGATTTTGAGGTACAGGTGGACCTAGATAAAGAAGAGGCTGCAGAGGCGGGAGTAAAAGATGAGAGTTCTAAGACAGAGGATGAATCTAAGACAGAGGCTGATAAGGATGGAGATGAGGCGGAGGTGGTGGTTAAAACAGGGAAAGATCAGGAGGAGGAAGAAGAGCCAGAGGAAGTAAGGAATTTTCTTTGTCTTTTAAGGAATTTTTCTTTGTTTTTCTGTCTTCAGAATACTAGGTCACTGTGAAGCAATTTTCAGGTGATTACTTAAAGATAATATTAGATTGGGAAAAGAGATAAACAGGACCTTGATTTTCCTTTTTCTAAAAAAGTAGGGGTATGGACCCCCATTCTCCCAACCTCTTCCTATTTTAATGATCTCCTCAAATTTTGAAGTTTAATATTTCTGAAACAGTTAGGAATGACTTGTTAAATGGCTTGTTTAATTTGCTTAGAGCTTCAGCAATTGGACGAAAGGTATAAGCGCTTTGAGTGCGATTGTAAGAAAGCACTATATAAAACTGAATAGTATTCAGCAGTTTTTGAGATATTTCTGATAACAAAGTTTTAAGAAATTTAATGCGTGAAAGGTGTATCACATACAGTGATGGTGAAATTCAACAAATAATAGATTTAGCTAATTATTCCCTTCCCCCCTCCACCCCCACCTCCCTTATTTATTTATCTACAATTGAGGGTATGATAAAGTTTAAAATTAAAATGATAATAGGGTCAACTGATAGGATCAATTTCTTTTCTTTAAGTAAGTGAGATTGATAGAGAATTAGAAAACAGTATTTTTATTGGAAAATGGAAGGAAGGGAGTTGCTTGTTTCACATTCAGGTCAACCATGTATCTTTTAATTTAAACAGGTGTAAAATAACACATTTTGGGACCAATTTTGATGATCTGTTACATTTTTTTAATAACTTTTTTTTTTTTTTTTTTTTTACAACAGTCTAGATAACTTTTCATTTAATTTGCAGATTATTATAAATGCTTTCAGGTTTTTTTGTATGTCTTTTTTTGTGGATTGTTTTAAGCTTTTCTTGCAAATTATTACTTTGATAGTACTCGGGTAGCTTCTTGCTTAACAATTTTAAGTTTAAAAGATTAGTTCAGTGGTTTACCTTATTTAAAAAAGGACGTTGAAAGAAACAAAATGGTGAACAAACTAGTGTAATATTTGATTCCATTCAGCAGATATTTTGGTTTAAGGTTGTTTTATTTCTGTAGAAACGACTGGTGCAGTAAATCTACTGTCAAAGTTTGGCACCCTCATCCTAACTTCCTTTACAATTGTCCCTTGTATTTTAAAGAAAATTAAATAACTTTTTAACTAATTGAATTTTTTCTTCTCCAAACTTTTGGTGGTAATTATGAATATCATTCTAGATTATGTTTTTCCTATTTTCCTGACATATCAATTGACATCTCTGAGTTATGAAATAAGCCACACCCACTATAGCAATGCGGTAGCTAGGTGGGGCAAACAAATCTCAAATCCACAATCATGCATGACCAATGTATTGACATTTAGATGTTCATGTGGCCTGCCACAAGTTTTGATCCATTTATGGCACTTTTTTTGATCTTTAGAGTTTTTAGCCAACAGGATAAACAAAATTTAGGTTGCTAACTGTTTTGGGTAACAACATCAAATTTTAAAATCCCGCAGCAGAAATCCCGTAAACACAATTTTTGTTCACCATTTTGCCGTCACTCGGTCTGTGTGAACAAGAAATTTCTGGAACAAGAAATACAATAGAATACTTCAAGACTGTGAGGATGTGATGTCACAACTCAGCCTGGTTTCAGTTGTTTCTACACAAATAAAACAGAACTGAAAATTTGAATATCTGTGTATTAACAGAATAAGATTTGTGAATGCCATTTTGTTTCTTTCGAAGCTCTCTTTCTTGACTACTAAACTAATCTTTTAAAGGGACGGTATCATTAAATTTAGAAGTTTACCCCGCCGTACTGGTAACGTCACTTCCGGTTTTCAATTTTCCTTATTGATTGCGAGATATCTGTGATGTTTTCGACAACAAATGTAGGCCCCTACGTTCAGACCGGTGAATGTGTGATCAATAACATCGCAGATTTCTTGCGATCAATAAGGAAAATTGAAAACAGGAAATGACGTTACCAGCATTCACTTCTGAATTTATTTGTGGGATGATGCCTTTCCTTTGATTGTCATTTTTCAAGGTTGGTTAAAGCTTTGGTGCTTCTGGGCTAAAATAAGGATTAAAATAAGAATGTTATGATTACTTAGAGAGTGATGCTTGTCAGTAAGTTCACATTGTATCCTCTACAAGCAATATTTTACAAATTCAAAAGAATATAAGACCTGTAAAATGTAACCAAAGAATTTTCTTTTTGAGTTATGATTGATAAATTTTGTGAGAAGTGTTTTTTATATATATACATGTATATATGTAGCATTTGTGATGTACAGAATGGCTAATAGCTTACAAATTATTTTGTAAATGTCACTCATTGGAAATAATAAGAGTGTCTTTTCCAGTTAATTGGTGACCAGGGTGTATAGCGTAGACAGTGGCAGCGCCAGGATTTTGGTCATTGGGGACAAGAGAGGGATATTTTGTCTCATGGTGGCAAAAGTCTATAAATCGGACAAAATATGTCACTTTGCAATATTTTCTGTGGCGCCACCACTGGGCTTATATATGATTTTGTTGTCAATCAACTGCTTCAATTAAAGAATTGTGGCACAGGTTTGAAAAATATTGATTTATATAGAGAGGTCAGATGTCATCACAAATTTGCATATCAATCTGTATTTTGAGACCTAAAGATTAAAGCACCTTAAATATCATTGATTTTGGTTATTTATGGAGAGGTTTTTGTTATTCTTTCTTTCTTGGTGTTAAGTCAACTTAAGAACAATTTCAAAAGTTCTCTCTTTCTATAAACATGTTGAAACTCTTGAATGTTAAATTTCTTCGTGAGATTTTCCATTTTTTTGTCTCAGGTATTTCATTATTCACTACAGACCATTTCAAATCTAAATTGGCAATTTTGGGAAAAGTGATTTAAAAATAATGTCACATGGCTGAAATTCACGTATCCATAATGACCAATTATATACTGGGATTTTTAGCCATCTGCACAATTCACGTAAGTATGGGACCTAGTGTACAAAAAAAATGCTTTAAAACATTAGTCATGCGTGCGTTATACATGGTAATACGCACAGGCATTGTTGTTTACAATTTTTCCTGATGCAACTGCAGCTGATTGGTTGGGTAACAACGGGAAAATTCCCTGACAGTTGATTGGTTGAAGTACTGAAATAATTATGTTTGGCCAAAATTGGTTTGAAACATTAAAATGTTAAAATTGGTAGGAAATCCAAGTTTTCACCCTAAGCTTTTTTTTCAAGTCTCTTTGTACTTATGATGATGTGTTTCTTGATATCTCTTTCTTCAATTAACTTGTTTCTTTTTTTTGTTTTTCTCCTTTTACAATGTTCTAGACTCGTTTTTGATTCAATGTTCAATGCTGTTACAGTTGAATTGTAATCTGGTTTAGGTAATGGTTCACTCGCTCTACTAACAGGCGCTACTCAACTTGAAGGATTAGTCGTGGGGTCAGCCATTTCTATCCTGTATTTGAAAGGACAATAAAAAGAAATATAAGGATGAAAATTATAAAAAACCTTCTTTGGAGAATAAATCTAGTATAAAACTTTCACACATTTGCGATAAAGTGACTGGAGTTATAAGTCTACTGCAGAATTGACGTCATCAAATTTGTATCTTGTATTCAACAGCTACATTGAAAAAGACTATCATTTTTCTGTGCAATTGCATTTCTCAGATCTTGAAACAGACCATGGGTGTGACATTAAATATATCTATAAAAAAAAATATTCAAATTTCGGAAAAAAAGATGACTGAAAAAAAATGATGAAAGTTTGATGAAAGCAAGCCGATATTAGGAAAAAAACAAAAGGGGTGAAAGAAAATGAACCGTAGAAAGTCAGTAAAGCTGCCAATTGCTTCACATGTTACTAAGCTATTGTGTAGTTTAGTTCCGAAGGCTGTAGGTTTTCAGCTATATTGACACCTTCTAAATAGAGAGTCACACTTGCCTTTGGAATTGTGGGAAAGTTTGAGCTGTTTTTAACCCCCTATTTTCTCCTACTGTCCTTTAAAATATATGATGGCTGTGGTTGACCATTACGCTAATCAGATACCCAACATAATGCTGCCTAATCAATAACATCACTAAATCGCTTTCGCTGAATCATCATGAAGTCATTTAATGCTATTGCATATGCTTACGTTTAAAACTTTTAACGTCACTAATTGTTTTACCGATTTTTCACCTTCAATCATTTTTTTGATTGTATTGTTGTTCAATTTATTATACCATTCTCTGGAGGAGACCGCCATGGTCTAACAGTCATAGCATGAGCTGGGCAAGCTATACATCTTGTTTCAATTCCTGGTGTGTCTTCATTTACCAGTGCTTCACAACTAGTTTACCAAATGGCTGTATATAACAGCCATTCAAGCCAGTATATACAGGCAGTATATAGCTGTCGAGAAAGGGATATTGTTTGTTTTGAAATTTGGTCATCATAGACCAGATGCCTGACTGTTACAGTCAAAAGGTGTCATTTATTACCCATGTCACGCACAGGCATGTGGCCAAGGTGGGAGCTGCAGCTCCCTTCCCCAATTTGCTGGATGTCCATTCTTTGGGGGAGGGGGGCTAGTCCTAACCCTAAATATAAATTATAATGATCTGCACAGAATATATAGATAAGAGAATCTCATTTGGTCTGGTCACTTAGGTGCACATTATTTGTGCCCTTCCCCCCCCTCCCCTTCCCCCCCCTTCCCCCCCCTCTGTAAAATTTCTGGATAGGTGCCTGGTCATCGTCAATTAGTTTTTCTTAATCTCTTTCTTTAGAAATTTCAAGATGTCTGTAAAAAATTTAGATGAAACTGAAGAAGGTTTGTCAATGTGACATAGAGGAATTTGATTCTTTTAAGTAAAATGGAATAGGTTAGCACTGAATACAATGGGGAAGGAGGGGGAGTTATGGGGTGGTATGTGTGAGAACTTAAACTTGTACAGACTTCTATTTAGGAGCAATGTGTGTGTGGGGAGGGGAAGAATTTGCCTCAATAATTTTCATAAGTGTCACTTTCTATTTTGACCCCTTCATTATGTTCCATGCAATATTCCTAAATATGAAAATGCATTTTAGCACACAATTGCTTCTTGGTCATTGCATATATAGATAAAATTCATTCCCCACTGCACATACATACATACATACATACATACATACAATAGGCTTCTATACCTCGCCATTACCTCACCTGGTTGATTCATGGATGGATTGGTTGATTGATAGATTTCTTAATTGATTGGTTGATGGATTGCTAAAGTGCCTGTTTGATTGATTGATGAATAAATTGATTGTTAATTGATTTATTGATTAATAAATTGATTGGTTTATGGATTGCTTAATTGATGGAATGCTGAATTGATTGGTTGATTCATGGATGGATTAGTTGATTGATAGATTTCTTAATTGATTGGTTGATGGATTGCTTAAGTGCCTGTTTGATTGATTGATGAATAAATTGATTGTTAATTGATTTATTGATTAATAAATTGATTGGTTTATGGATTGCTTAATTGACGGAATGCTGAATTGATTGATGGATTGGCTGCTTAATTGATTGGTTGATGGATCACTTAATTGGTTGATTGATCGGGAATTGGTAAATGTAACCTTTAGATAGTAGATTTGTAATATTTGAGTCCATATTAATACTCGGTAGCACTCAGCAAATATCTTCTTCCGATTGGCTGATCACTTTAAAAACAGAACTTGACTGTTTAAACCAGGACGGTAAGTGAATGAACACCGCATTTTTCACTTTTCTCTTCTATAATATTGTTCAGAGAACCAGGCAGGGGGTGACAGTCCTGCCGTTAGGACTGACAGCTTAACGTCGCTTCTGAAGAACACTTAGCAAATCTTGAAAGTGCCACTGACATAAGGGGTGAAAGAAGAAAAATTCTCCCAGGCCCGGAGTCCTAGGGGGCCAGGTCATTAAGGACCATACAAATTATATGGGGCTGGACTTTCAGTTTTCACCCTGGGCCCCATGATTCCTCTCTGTGGCCCTGCAGCCCCCTGTTTACCTGACTATCCTAGTCATATTGCTGCCTAAAAAGAAGATTAAATTAGCTTCTTTTTTCTTAATGTTTTTAATTATTTTCTGGGACCAGATGGACATTTTTGACCATAGACCCCTCCTTAAAAACACTACTGCTGATTGCGGTTTGCCTCTCCAGACAGACCTCTTAGGGGGAAGTTCCAAAATCTTATGTCCCCATCCCAATTTGTTGATAGAATAAGTCCGCCCCAAAAAAAAAAAACGTAAAGTAAAAGGAGCACTGCAATTTTAGAAAGGAGCACTTTTCCAATGGGGACACATTCCTCCCCCCCGTACATTGGACTGACAAAATTCGCTTTCTTGCTATTGAAACCAGGGGCATTTTTTATTTTCAAAAAGGCACTTTTTTTGGACCCCCCCCTTCCTCTTCCCGGTTCCTACATCTATGTACCTGATCATGATCTGATGCACTTTCAGTTTAAGACTTAAACATTTATGTAATAATGCTGCTCAGTTTTGCATCCCTCAAGAAGAATTTCATTCCAATTCATTCCACAGCGATTTCAGACCAGCCTTCATGAATTATATGCATTCAAATTGTCACCATCATTGGACATTTTTCTCACTTCATTTTGAATAATCGGCATAATCATACTCCTTCAAAATTTGCCACCTGTATCTATTTCAAGATATATTTACTAGTGATTTTGTTTTACCTGGAGAATGAGGCGTCAGTGTTGGGTCATGGGGGAAACTTTCCTCCAACAATTTCAATTTAAGTGCATGAATATTTTAAATTTATCTCACATTGGTTAAGCTTATTGCATTATTGATGCTTTATCTCACATTAGTTGAGCTTATTGCATTATTAATGCTTTATCTCACATTGCTTGAGCTTATTGCATTATTGATGCTTTATCTCACATTGGTTGAGCTAATTGCATTATTAATGCTTTATCTCACATTTGGTGAGCTTATTGCATTATTGATGCTTTATCTCACATTGGTTGAGCTAATTGCATTATTAATGCTTTACCTCACATTGGTTGAGCTTATTGCATTATTGATGCTTTATCTCACATTGTTTGAGCTAATTGCATTATTAATGCTTTATCTCACATTTGGTGAGCTTATTGCATTATTGATGCTTTATCTCACATTGGTTGAGCTAATTGCATTATTAATGCTTTATCTCACATTGCTTGAGCTTATTGCATTAATGATGCTTTATCTTACATTGGCTGAGCTTATTGCATTATTGATGCTTTATCTCACATTGGTTGAGCTTATTGTATTATTGATGCTTTATCTCACATTGGTTGAGCTTATTGCATTGTTGATGCTTTATCTCACATTGGTTGAGCTTATTGCATTTTTGATGCCTTTTCTCACATTGGTTGATCTTATTGCATTATTGATGCTTTATCTCACATTGGTTAAGCTTATTGCATTATTGATGCTTTATCTCACATTGGTTGAGCTTATTGCATTATTGATGCTTTATCTCTCATTGGTTGAGTTTTTTGCATTATTGATGCTCTAGCTCAAGTTCTTATTCCTAAGTGTTGCATACCTTCAATATGTGGTCGTGCCTGTATTACCGCTTTATAGGCACATCCATGGAATATTTATTTTTGATAACAAAATATTTTCAGCAAAAAAATAAGAGGGTTAAAACTCCTTTTTCCTGTGTCATGAGATTCTACAGTGGTAGTCCTTAACTCCTAGTCCTCAAAAATTGTGAGCTTTCATATTTAATTTATAAATGTACCAATAAAACATATTTTGTATAAATCATTTGATCATGCTTCATCCATTTGCTTTACCTAATGCATGTTTATGATTTAAACAATTTTTTAAGCAAGATACAGTACGCTGCAAATAACGTCCTAAGCATTTTTGACATTTTATGCTTAATTCCAGACATTACATTCAGAAAAATTGGAAAATATTGGATCATGAATAAAAAGATTAGAAAATATTGGATTGTGGTCAAAACGATCAAAAAATATTGGATCGTGATTAAAAAGATCAGAAAATATTGACTTAAGATTGAAAAAGTAAGAAAAAATTGGGTCGTGATTAAAGAAATCAGAAAATATTGAATCATGAATAAGAAAATATTGGATCATGATTAAAAGATTAGAAAATATTGGATTTGTCAAAACGATCAAAAAATATTGGATCATGATTAAAAGATTAGAAAATATTGATTGGTCAAACGATCAAAAATATTGGATCGTGATTAAAAGATCAGAAAATATTGAATCATGAGTAAGAAAATATTGGATCATGAATAAGAAAATATTGGATCGTGATTAAAAATATAGAAAATATTGGATCATGAATAAGAAAATATTGGATCATGATTAAAAGATTAGAAAATATTGGATTGTGGTCAAAACGATCAAAAATATTGGATTGTGATTAAAAGATCAGAAAATATTAGATTGTGATTAAAAAGATCAGAAAATATTGGATCGTGATTAAAAAGATCAGAAAATATTGGATCATGATTAAAGAACTTAAAAAAATATTGGGTCGTGATTAACGAATAAAGAAAATATTGGGTTGTGATTAGAAAAATAATAAAAACATTGGATCATGATCATAAAATATCATAAAATATTGGATCATTTATTTTGTTTTAAATCTGAAAATATTGGATAATTTAAAACCTGCAGGTATCTCTCCTGTTCAAGAAATGCTCTGTTTTTAGCTCCACCCATACACAGAGTGTATGAGTGGAGATTATCAAATCGTACGTGACCTCTCATATGTGCCTGTACTAACTTTTGCTTAAAAATGCATCTCCTCCTAGGTTTTTACAGTTTTGCTCTTGAGATTCTGGCTCAAGCGAGATTTTTGTATCCAAATTTAAGCTTGTATTTCGTTAAGAGAAAGTCCATGTATTTTTTTAATTAGAGCTCTCGAAAGGTTTTAACAAAGTATAAGATTTTATGGTAATTTCGCTAAAAATAGCTCTATCCTATTCGCGTTTCGTACCGGTACCGCTCCGGGCCATGGTATTGGTCAGTTGGTATACCTGCATGTTTATTAGTTCCTTGTATGGACATATATGTTTAATCATATCGCAGTATTTTCCAATCAGAATTCGGACATTCTGCTATGAATATGCACATTCTCGTAATCTTATTTAGGTCACGCTGTATCGGATTGGATTACCGAGTTTGGATAGGTTATGACATAGCCTAGAAGATAACGTGTGAAGTTGTTGTTTGATCATTTTCGCTTGTCGTATAGCAAGTCTCAAGTGTTAGTAAGTTTTGTGCTACATTGCATCGCGGGGCTAGAGCGTTATACTTAAATCCACTAACGTTAAGGATAAAGTTTTGTTGGGTTTGTGAACGCAGCGGCATTGCGTAAACCGTAATTTGCCGTATGGGCAGCAGATTGCCAGAAATATAAGTTTGTTTCAAACCTATAAGTTTTCGTGGACACGTGGAAGAATCATCGCTGGGTACGGTAGTATTCAATGGGGCATCCCAGGGCTGCTAATAAGGTTGTGACGTTTAACAGTTTAGGAAATCATGCTACGTGTAAACGAATGTTAATTCAATTTTTATGTTTGCTTTTTCAAGTTCGCATAAATTCACGAAACCATCTAACCAACCTTATCATTTCAATCTTTACCCGCTATGTCATTGCCTTCACATTTTTCACCGGGGCGTTTTGCATATTACTAATTATTTCCACGGTACTTGGGATGGGATGCATGGAATGTAGCTAGCTTGTGCTCATTAGGAATGCGCTAGGCCCAGGCTAGCACTCATTAACATAACCCGTCAAATACACACAAGAAATTTCCGCCTATATCCCTTAATTATCAAATCACAATACACATCACCCAACCACTGATCGGTGTAAAAGTAAATTCTACCCCCAGTTAATTTTGGCCTCCCGGCTCTTATTTCCTAGGAAATGTGGGCCCCAGACAATTAAGCCGTAGCCATCCAGTAAATTTGTTCCCCCTCATAGTAAAAACAGTACGCTAGGAAATTTGGGCCCGTCCCTTCTTTCCTATGAAATATGGAGACAACAACTTTAATTCTTTTCCAATCAACCTATTCCTAAAGTTGGCCCAGAAGAATTTACGTTAAAGGTTAGAAACACACAAGTCATGAATCAAACCACGGTAGCGATGCAAAGAAATCAAAATTCATACGCAACGATGTCCTTTGGCCTATCGTTGAAAGTATCCCAGCTTTTAAGAGTTCTAATGTGCAGTGAAAACATTAAAGAAATTCTCGTTTCACATCAATTGTGATAAAATTACAGATTAATTCGTGTCTTTTATTATTTACTTCAAAGAGTAACAAATATTTCAAAACTAATAATTGTATTTACGGACGGATTAAATGTTTGCCTGGGTATTGTTATTGTTTTTACGACCGGATTACCAGGGAGTTGTTGCTTGGATTACGAATCACAAAATCAGCACGTGTTGTCATAAATTAATGCGGTAATAGCCCGCTCATGCTCAAAACTCGGTAATATTCTCACGCCGTGTGATCTGTTATCCCCAGTTGCGGAAGTCACACGTGGTCGCTATAGCGTCTCTTAACATGAGTACTTACGGACAACAAACAATCATTCTCGGTTTTGGGGAAAAAACTTCAAACACTTGAATATTTATTGCTATATAACAGCCCCATTAGTGCTGATTTGGGTGAAAATACATTGGCTAAATCATTCAAAAAGCTATTCCAAGTGCACTAAATTATACTGTGCAGCAAATTAGACCGCATCACTGCTCTAAACGCATTTTGGCAGTGACCCAGATTTTTCTCGCAGCAGTAGCGACATCAAAAGGGAATTACGTAATCCCGATGATTATTATTACATGGATAGGATGAATGTTAAGTATTATATTTCAAGTGTTTCCTTAAGTTTGAACAAACAGAAAAACGGGGAAGAACCAATTTTAATTTCATATTAAAGTAGCCATGCTAGTTACGCGAAACTTACATTATGCGTTCATATCAAGGTTTTTATTTAGGTCCTATCATCAATGATGACTTGAAATCGACAGAGGCGGCGGAGCTGGGAAGGGGATGTGCGGGCTTCAGCCTAATAATTTTAGGTGAACGTATCACATGTCACCTTATCTCATTAAATCCCCCAATATTTTGAACGCTCCGCCACCCCTGATAAGACAATTGAATTCTGAGATGGCATGGGGTGGATGAGATGCAGAAAAGCATTTTCATACAATGAATCGTTGACACTTCAGGGCCGTAAATTCACATCTTCAACGTGAAGGAGCTTGCTTGGCTTCTTATCCAAACTTGGGGTCACAAGATACGAATTGAAACTCAAAAAAATCCCCCACCCCCCCCCCACCCCCAATTGTGTACTATTTTTTTTTAATTCCATAGGCCTATACTTAAAAAGTAGGGGAATATGTATCCCGGGAATCACGGCAGTACGCTTTTTCCGTAGCGAAACTAAAATTAAACAATTTGGAAGTCCTATGCAGAAAAAAATCAAACATGTTAACGTCATAGCCTAACATATTTTTTTAATACATGTAGATGGTTGCTAATGTTCGTAATTTTGTTTTTAAAATGTATTGTTGCAGAATATGCTGCACTCAAAGTGACCTTTGCTCTCCGATAACGTCGGTAATCGACCGTTACATAGTGGAAACCTCCATTAACTCCTACATTAAAATTAATACAAAACGGCTTACAACTTTTGTTAGAAGCATATTTTTTCAATTGTCACTATTCTTAAATAAATGAGGTAGTATGCTGCATATACCCGGCCCTAAGTTCGCGAATACCGAGGGCCATGAAATCAGGTGCGTTATTATTTTTTTTAAAGAAGTATTATGTATTTTCTCTGGTTTCTTTCTTTTTAGTGAGATAAGTATATTTTATCCTTGTATTATCTATTTTATTTCTTTACTGTTAAGCATGCAACAGTAGTTTCTTATTTTTCATTTGCTTTATGTTTATTTTAATAACCTTCTTTTTTCGTTCTGCGCGATTTAAAAAAATTTTAATTCTTGTTCCTCGCATTTCAGATACTGTCATGTCTGGCATAGGAATCAAAAAGATTTTTCTTCTATTCAAATTGTTTACCTAAATCAAAGGAGACATATTCTTGCTTGTATGACCCTGGGATTACCATTATCAAACACTAAGGGCCGTAATTATTGGAAAGTCTTCCCTGCCCCCTGGCCACGCACCACTATATACCCAATATTGAAATAAAAATGTGTTTTAAAAACATGTTAGCCTCAGATGTGTGTTAGGGTGTGGTGCGTTAAGCCTGTCCCCATATGTGAGTAAGAACTCCGACGTAGCATGATAATTTTGAAGTTTATGTTGTATGTCCCAGAAAGAAGTTACACAATATCCTACAGCAGCAACTACTACAAACTGACAAAACGATATATGAATACAACATTTATAGGCCTACCCTCTGTGTTCCCCCGCCATTATGAGGGAATACTCCCACAATGGGGGTATTCCCCCTCTCTACCCTATTTAACAATTTTCTTTGTCTCCTGTTGTATAAACAAAATTCGTTCTCCACATGACCGTGGCAGTTACACTTGTATTTAGCTATTGATCCCATCCAATATTTTAGTCTATTTGCCTACTGGGGACAAGAAATACCAATAAAAAAGATACGTTGGACGAAATTTACCATCCCATTTCCTGTAGCCACAACCGCCTCTGCCCAACGCTGTTTCTCCCCTCCCCTACCCTTACCCTCCACCCTCCCTCCACCCTCCCGATCCACCCTCCCGATCCACCCTCCCGATCCACCCTCCTCCCCCTCCACCCTCCCCTCCACCCTCCCCTCCACCCTCCCCTCCACCCTCCCCTCCACCCTCCCCTCCACCCTCCCTCCCCTCCACCTCCCCTCCCCCCCCCCTCCCCCCCTCCACCCCCCCTCCACCCCACCCTCCCCCCCCTCCCCTCCACCCTCCCCTCCACCCCCCTCCACCCTCCCCTCCCCCCCCCCTCCACCCTCCCCTCCACCCTCCCCCTCCACCCCCCCCTCCACCCTCCCCCTCCACCCTCCCCTCCACCCCCCCTCCACCCTCCCCCTCCACCCTCCCCCTCCACCCTCCCTCCCTCCACCCTCCCCTCCACCCTCCCCTCCACCCTCCCCCCTCCCCTCCCCTCCCCCTCCCCCCCACCCCCCCCCTCCACCCTCCCCCTCCCCCTCCACCCCCCCTCCACCCCTCCCCTCCCCCTCCCCCCCCCCTCCCCTCCACCCTCCCCTCCACCCTCCCCTCCCCCCCCCTCCACCCTTCCCCTCCCCCTCCCCCTCCACCCTTTGTTAAGTTCAAGGGGAAAACAGTAATTTCTTCATCAATTATGGTAAAATGTCAAATGAAACACAATTAGGGGCATAACTTTAAAACGAAATTCCATTATATTTCATATGTATGTTTCTTTGAAGTCACAAACAAATTTGGCAGCATGATTTCTATGTTATGTTTCGTTCCTCATTAAACAAGATTTTTAACAGTATTTGACAAAGAAAGTACATGAAATATATGATTTTTTATCGGGATAATAATTTATTTATTTAAGAACTAATTATGTAAGAATAAAAACACCAGATATCAAAATTTAAGTAACGATCGTACATGTCAACTTGACTTTCACACACTCATACGAGAAGCAGGAAGTGCATGTTTGCACATTACATAGTGAATATAACGGTAGCGTCTTTCAAGTGGTGGATTAGCATGGGTTGCTATGGAAGGTCTATTAATAAGAACTGACGACGACGAGTAGACGCACAATTACAATGACGGGTTGTCACCTGCGTAATCGCTTATGATAGTAACAATGCTATCATGAAACGCCTAATACGATCCGGACGAGAACACAGGTACGACGACGGACAGACATAACATCAACAACCAAGTCAATGTCCACGGCCTTTGATAACCAGTTGTGGTGCACTGGCGTGTCTACCCAACCCAGGCTTGAACCCAGGACCTCGTGGTCTGTAGACATGTATGATAACCGCTACACCACAGTAGGTAGATAATTGTTAAGAACCTGGCGAAGATTTCGCTTTATACCTGCGTTAAAGGGCGTCCACTTATGACAACTGGCCTTACGGTTAAACGGTTATGGACCGTAATGGTGACAGCTGTACATTTATGAAAAAATGCTAACTGTCACAACCTTAGCTGCTAGTTTGGCGATTACTGGCTAATTATAACATATTTGGCCGTTTTGAAACATGCTTGGTTAATAATCTTTTTCAGTACCGGCCAAATTAAATTAATCTAACATTTATGAAGATTAATGTGTAAATGTTAAACTTTTTTGTTATGTTTGCAAAATGTATTTTCTAACTATATGTTGTGGTGGAATTTACCTATGACCTCGCCAACGCGTCATTAATCAAGTGAGACATGATGGCACCATGCATTGAATGTCACATAGCTTTTGTTAGAAGCATAATTTTTCAGACATCGCTATAACATGAACCTCATTGCACCCACTGCAAAACTAAGTCATTACTGAGAACCAATCTGGCAGTCATTCACAACTAACCTCATTTGGCACATATGACCTGACTGTTAAAAGGTGCCATTACACCCAAACAAACAAAACTGAATACAACTCATACGGGAAAGTTGAAACTCTTGGATTTTTAACATGATGAATAATTGCCCACAAATGGAATGCACCTCAAATCAAACTTTAAAAACATCATAAAAGTACATATGACAAAAATAAAATCACTGAAAGCAATCAATTCTTCTTGCATTGTAATGGGTTGAGCTATAACATCATTGATGTCTAGTTTGTGTTGTTGTTAAGGGAGGTATTGGTCAGTAGTTTTGCTAAAATATCCCTCTAAGACAGAATTTTTTTAATTCAAATAGGTTTTTTTTTTTTTTTAAGGGAAAGTGTTGTTCTTTGTGATGATAGCACTTTGAAGCAAATTCAGTCGCAATATGCTGAAATTTTTTTTTTTTTCCTTCCAACATTTACACTATTTCCAGAATGGAAAAAAGTGGAAAATGGTAGATCATGGGTATGATTCAGAAAATTTAAGTTAGAACTGTTCACAAAACAAAAACAGGGTCAGTTGAGGTTACAAAAATTATTGGCATAGCAAGGGGGGGTGGTCCGTACACTACCCCAAAACAATATTCTTAAAAGTAACATTACTTATCATGGCCCCACTCTTTGGAAGCTGAAACCGATGTTCACAGTTAGCCCCTGCACTTTTTGGAGGCTGGATACGCCACTGAGAGATGTTAATAGTTAATATGAGCTCTTTCAGCTGACTGCACTGCAACATCATAAAAGCTCACTATGACCTTAATGCGGGATCAAATTTTCATATAGATAACCTTAGCTTAACAGCCCATTGCAGTGTGTTTGGACCATGGCATCAAGCCGTCCCACTGCCTTTTAAGCACTTGTGTGAGTACCATTTTCCATTATGTGTTGAAAGGTTCCCCAAAAAAATTATTATTTTTGCCAAATTTTCATGGCCTTTCAAATTGTTTATCAACCAAGTTGATAAAAGTGGAAAAAAATTGTCTTCGTTTAATTCACACTTTTTCAACTTGCTTTTCAACTTTTACAGGTAAGTCATGTTAGCATGTTCAGAGAATGGAGCGTCCGTGACATGGTGACATTTTGTGACAAAATTTCATTTTCCAAAATCTGTGACATTCTATGACAGTTTGAAAATTTTGTAACAAAATGAACATGAACAGATGTATACAAATTTGTCTGACATTTTGTGACATGTTTTACCCCTTCACTCACACTCATTGGTAATTTGATGTTGCATTTTAGTGGTGAATTCCATTTTTCATGAAACAGACATAACCACATGATCCTTTTTATCAGTATCACTGGTCAACTGGTCATGATGTGTGAATCTATGCCAATCAGATGTGACAAAGGCAAAACTGATGTGACATTCTGTGCAAAAGGTGCCAAAAATTATGTGACATTTGAGACATTTATGTGACAAATTTGAAATTTTGTGACGTGACATTTATTTGTGACAAGCCATCAATCATCACTCCATTCTCTGCATGTTTCTTTATGAAAGACATTTTTATATTCAAATTTCTTTGTTTTTCTCCATTTGCAGACGGACAAATTGATGAGTACGGAAACAATTAACGACCAAGTAAAAGATAACCCCACCAGCACATCTGCAGTTGAAACAGAAGTAACTTATGCACCTGAAAGGACAGGCTCCGGGAAGAAAGGATTTCAAAAACTTTCTGCAGTCGATGCGGACAAGTCAGATAATGATGAAGAGGGTCAGATCTGATCTTGGACATTGTTCTTTTACATTACATGTTGTGCAATACATGGAATTAGGTGTGAAGTTACTAAGGGCAAGTGCTTCCTGCTGGTGTTAAGTTTCCCCCTTCCCCCCCCCCCCTTCCCCATGGCTTACTGCTGTCTCTAGATCACTGTAGTAAAGGAAGAAATTCCTTCTCATGGGATGATTCAAAGGCACTGATACCCTTTGACCTTCTTCCTGCGTACTTAAGGATGTGCCCTTTGACCTTCTTCCTGCGTACGTAAGGATGATTCTTGTACCCTGCAGGCTCATTCATCCTACTTTGGTCGAACCTGTGAGCTCACATTTGTATAGAACCCCTTTCACTTAAAAAAAACAAAATTGGTAGAAATTAATGACTTTGAGTGTCATTTTATTTGTCAGAACAATGTCTCAAAAAGGCTCTGGGAAAATGGTGTGCATGTGGAGGGAAGGGGGTGGGATGTTGAATGAAAATTGTGAAGAGTTATGATGGATGGAAGAGAATATTTTGGGAGCATATGCACCATATTGGTGGCGAGAATCATTCAGGGGCTATATGTCCTTGACAGGGGGTTGACCGTCTTTCCTAATGATGCCACCCCTGCTCTCTTGATGTTGGTGTCAAATTTCAGAGCAATTTGTGGCACACTGAAAACATTTGAGTTCTTCTATAAAACAGGTATTATAGGAGGGTGGGCAGGGAAAGAGGGAGGGGGGGGGGGAGATAAATTTGATGTTATGTTTCTTTTTGCATCCCACCCTTCGGTCCAGGTTGTCTAGCCCCCATATTCTTGAAGTTATGTTCCAATGGGCCTGAAAAGATATTAAAAATGATAGAAAGCCATTAAAGATAATGGTGGTTAGTATTTTAGGAAATGATACAATGCAGCTATAATACAACTGAGAACATAGGCTTTAAAATATTTTTGATCACATCTTAAAATGGTTAGGGAGGCTGTAATAAGTATGGAACAGGTTGTTTACTATTAGATGTATATAAATTTGTGCTTTATATTTCAGCTCTCTTGCCAATATGTTTATTTGGTTAAGCATTTGGGATGGTTAATAGTAGTAATCACTTCACTGAAGGTTCTAGATTTCTGTAACAAATCTATGTTTGAATAGGGAGTGCAGTAGCCTATAGGTTATACACCTGGTCTCATACTCTAAAGGTACTGGATCAAATCTCAGCCTGGGCGCTGGGATACTTTATCCCACTTCCAGTTCACTCAGCTGTGAAATGAGTACCAGTTTCGGCTGGGGAGTTAACCTGCGATGGACTGGTGTCCCATCCAGGGTAGTCAAAATTGCTCTCATCTGCTTAGCACCATGGAAACCGGGATTAGGCACCGGCTCTATAAGCCCTGGCTCTATAAACCCTGGCTCTATAAGCCCTTTAAAGGCTTGATGGATTTAACTTCAACTATGTTTGAATTGTAACTTTTCTTACAACAAGCAGGTAGTCTTTTGCTGAAAGTACGTCATGTGTCTTACAAGAGCCCCAGATTATGAACTTGATGGGCTTAGGGCTGAGCTTTGATGAGAGGCTTAGGAGAACGACTTTTGAAACACAATCAAACGACAGTTTTTCTTGTTTTGGATATTGGGAAATTGTTAATCACATCGGTGTCAATAGACTTACGTGGATATTTTAAAAGTCACAGGTGTACAGTACTAATATATACCCCCTTTGCTTGCGCAGTGCTTTTCATCCTCATTACCATTTGAAAACCTTTACAACGTATATGCTGGCCTACTAGATGTATTTGTTTCACAAACAACTCTATGATATAGAGAACCAAAAAAAGAGGTACAAAATATTTTTACACAATGCTTTTGTGGGCCTATTCTGGAGGTCAGACATCCGGGATTGTTGTGGTGCATGGCGGAAATAGCAATGCTGTTTTGATGGTCTTAAACTTCAGTCAAAAAGGAAAACAAACAGTCAGTTATCATTGCAGTCAATGGGAGAAAAACATATTTTTTGTCATTTTTCAACAAATACTGGACAGATTTTATTTTTCTTCAAATATTATGTGTATTAGATAATAGTTTCCAACATATTTGAGTACTATTAATTTTCACGGACTGGCTGAGGCGACACAAGTATTCATAAAAAATCCCTTATTGACTAATGATAAAGTTTCCCCTCCAACTTGGCAAAACCGTACTGAACTCGTACACGGTTACGTTGACTCCAACCACAATAATTTTTTCCAGGGTGTTTGGGGCTGCAGCCCTTCAGCCCCCACTTTAATCAGCCCCGTCTTACAACACTGAACAAAGTAATTGGTTAGAGGTAGGATTTTTGAATGTTACCTGTAATGTAATATGAATGTTTTTGAATGTTTCTGTATTATTTTATAGTGGGGGAAAAATCTACTGGCACCTACGCACAAATATTTTAAAAAGAGAAAGAATAATAGGATGTTTTTTTTGTTTAACATTTTTTCCAAGAATAGTAAAACATTATGCATTGATTTTTTTTTTTATCTGTACATCACAGGTTTTATGATGGACATTTTATGTTGAAAAGGGTCACAATTTTGTAATTGTAACTTTGTATGAGAAACGAGTATTCATCTGTTCAGAAAATCGTATTTTTTTAGCTCTCCCTTTTTATTTTTAAATGTACATAATCTGTTTATTATATTCCATGGTGTGAATTAATATTGATGTATACTATGCTGCATATTAATTTGATTGCATGTAACCACGTCAGTCATTTTTTTTGCTCTCTCTTTCTTTACCTTTATGAAATTTTACTACTACCATGTGGCATGGCTGATGGGGGGTAGGGTTGTAATTTCCAGGAAGAAGGGGGAATTCCCCCTCACTTTTCGGCAGAATGGGGTAAAAATACATAAGGTTGTGAAAAGTTTGAGGACGTGGTCTAAACATTTTCGGTTTTTTTTTAAACTATTCTGAGTGGGGGAGAGGATGGAGTTCCTCTCAAGGTACCAGCAGAGCCTGTAGTTGACCATATGTTCCATGATCTTGCAGAGGTAGGAGGTAAGAGCAATGGGTCAGTACTTTTTTGGGTTGAATCTCTGTTTGTTAGTTTTAAGGATTAAGGTGATGGTGGCCTCCCTCCAGGTGATGGGGAAAGAGTTTGAGGACCACAGGTAATTGTGAATCTTGAGGAGTAGAAATTTGAGTAGATTGTAGTGGATGCCATCAGGACCTTAAGAGGAGGACCCCGTTTTTTGAGGGCAGAAGAGAGCTCGGAGTAGGTGAACGGGAGATTGTAGTTTTCCTGATTGTTGGACTGGAAGTTGAGAGGGTTCTTAAATATATGGTTGCATACATGTCTTTGTTATGGTATGTGAAGTAGTTTTATTACAAATTACTTCCAATGTAAATATGAAATAATATTTTTATTCAATGATTTTGTAAACACATGTTGGCCTTATGATGTTGTTATTTTGTAATAATAGAGTCAATAAAATCGGAAATTTAAATTTTGTTTTATTATGATTATTATTACTTAAAAAATAGGACACTACTAATGTTAAGGCAGGCAGGGGGTATTTTTTTAAAAGGTTTTTCAAAATTTAGGGTGGGCTCAAGATTTGCTATGGAAAGATTAAGGGACTTCATGCATGAACATGAATTCCCACCCATTTTTGTTTTTTTGCTCTCTATTTGCCATCTGTGGTATTTGTCACTTACTTAACCATTTGATTTTTTTGTGCATTCCTCCAGCTACCCCATTCAATCTCTCCCTACCCCATTCAATCTCTCCCTTCCCCTTCCCTTCCCCCTCTCCTTGCCCCTCCCCTTCCCCTCCCCTTCCCCCTCCCTTCCCCTCCCCTCCCTTCCCCTTCCTACCCTCCCCATTTCCCCCCCTCCCCCCCTCCCTCCCCTCCCTTCCCCTACGTCCTACCCTGCCCCCTCCCATTTCCCCCTCCCCTGCCTCCTCCCCTCCCGTTCCTCCTCCCCTCCCCTCCCGTTCCCCCTCCCCCTCATGCAATCCTTTGTTCCACACTGTGTATAAAATAAAATCAAATCGTTTTTCATGATATCACTACCAAAGCTTGAAGGTGTTTTAGTCTAGTGTGATGTCGACCTACTGGTAGATAGGCAGGGTTTTTTTTATTTTTTTATTTATTGTTTGTTCACTTTTCAACTTTTTTTTGCTAATGATCGGCATTTCTGACCATGAATCTACTCCCAAGATCTGTCACTGCTTTGTTTAATCCCCCTTGTTAATAGTCTTACACCAATGCATGGGTGTAGCCGGAAAAAAGGGAGGGGGGGGGGGGGAATCGTACCTCGTAAAAAAAAAAAAAAAAATGACACAAAAGAGAGTTATGCATCCAGTTTAAATTGAGATGGCCTCCCTAGTATTTTAAGGACAGAGAGCAAATTTGAATTGCTTCTCGCCAAAAGTGACCATGACCTTGATAATGTTTTTTCTGAAAAGAAGCATGGGGGGGGGGAGACGAACCCCATTTCCCCACTATGAATTAGGTAATCCAAACCTTTTATATATGCTTTCTAGACAGAACATCTTTATACTTTGGAATTAAAACCCCTTACTCTCACGGAACATACCTCAGCGGCGTAGGAAGGTATTTGACATGGAAGAGGGGGTGGGGACCTACGCCACTGCCTACCCTCCTTCATAAAAAGGATAAAGATAACACAGGTATTCTATCAAAAGATTTATTTTCTCCACTAATAGTAACAAAAGGATATACTTACAAAATATTAGTATGTGCCTGAAATATGACCATGTATTCATGAACATAAATAATATGAACATCGCTTATGTTGTCAAATATAAACATACAAAAACCTGAACTTGCTAAGCTGTGAACAAAGCTCTCTCCAAAGGTTAATAAATAAACAGGAAATATTTTACTTTGAAAAAAGGGTGGTAGTTTCCCAAATATGAAAGAGATAGGAACCCCATCATTCAGGAACTCATGTACGCAACTTCCTATATAGTTTCCTGTGTATTCATTCCTCTGACATAGGAACCAGAGGAGGGGGAAGCAAGACAAGGGCCCCCAATAATAAAGGTCTAATAAATTTATTTTTCTTTCACCTCCTTTCGTCTGAAAATCGTCAATTTCCACGAAATCATCTTCATTAAATTTTCGGGAATTTTCGGGAATATTTCTTCATTTTGGGGAAATGTTCTGAAAATATGGCAACATTTAACCAAATTTCAAATAATTTTACAACCACCCCTCCCCCCATTAGATTTTGTAGGTTTCAATTGGGGCAACAATTAATTCTTCCCCCCATGTCAAATATTTTCCTATGGCATTACAAACAACCTTTAATATTTTATCTCCTTATAGGAGAATGGGCATAACTCCTGGCAGACTTACCATACTTCCAAGTCGAAATTAAACAAGTAATGTATTCATAGTTTTTGAAAATGAAAATTTGGATTCATGGTGTACATCTTGCTTGGTTGAAGCATGGAGGTTGAAGCACTGAGTTTGAGGGGGAGGTGTTTAAGGGGGAGGTGTTCTGAGTGGGAGGTATTTGAGGGGAGGTCTATAAGGGGGAGGTGTATGAGGGGAGGTGTATGAGTGGGAGGTGTCTGAGGGGGAGGTGTTTTAGGGGAGATGTATAAGAGGGAGGTGTCTGAGGGGGAGGCATCTGAGGGGGAGGAGGAGAAGGTGTCTGAGGGGGAGGGGAAGGGAAGGTGTCTGGGGTGTCTTATGCCTCTTGGATGTTTATTAAAATCCTGTATTATATAAGTCACAAAATGTTGATGCTTAAAATGGGAAAACAGCTCATTCTTTCCTTCATTTCATTCTTTCAAAATTGTCTTCTCCTCCTATGCTGATTTGGGATATGGCTGAGATCTAAACACCGTTTTGTCAGACTCCGCTACTCTCTTCTAACAATGAGGGTAAATGAATAAAAAAACAATGGATTTACATAGAAATAGAATTACATAGTGAATATAGCGGTCGCGTCTTTCACGCGGTGAAATAGTGTGGGTTGCTATGGAAGGTCTATTGTTAAGGACTTGGCGGAGATCTCGCGGTAAGGACGCGGTATACTCGCGTTAAAAGTGCGTCCACTTATGATAACGGGCCTTGACAACGGGCCTTACGGTTAAACGGTTAAGGACCTTAATGATGACAGATGTACGTTTATGGAAAAAATGCTAACTGTCACAACCTTAGCTGCTAGTTTGGCCGATTACCGGCTAAATATGACAAATTTGTCAGTTTTGAAACATGTTTGGTCAGTAATCTTTTTTCAGTACAGGCCAAATGAAATTAATTTCACATTTATGAAGATTAATGTGTAAATGTTAGAAATTTTGTTCTGTTTACAAAATGTATTTTCGAACCATACGTTGTGGTGGAATTGACCTTTGACCTCGCCAACGTCAGTAATCGAGCGAGACATGTGGTATCATGCAGTGAATGTCACATAGCTTTTGTTAGAAGCATAATTTCTTAGACATCGCTATGACGTGATCCTCATTGCAACCACCACAAAACCAAATCATCACACTGAGAACCAATCTGACAGTCATTCACAACTAACCTCGTTTGGCACATATGGCCTGACTGTTAAGGTGCCATTAAACCCAAACAAACAAACTGAATACAACTCATACAGGAAAGTTAAAACTCTTGGATTTCTAACATGATGAATAATTGCCCCAAAATGTAATGGACCTCAAATAAAAGTTTAAAAACATCATAAAAATACTTATAACAAAAATAAAATAAATTAAAACAATTAATTCTTCTTGCATTGTTATGGGTTGAGCTATACCATCATTGATGTCTAGTTTGTAAAATTTTATTTGAAAGAGCATAATTTTAGAACCAATTTGGTACAAAAATCAGGTTGATATCATATTCCGTTCAGGAAGATACGGAATTATAAAAATTTCCCAATTGCATTTTATAGTTTTGTATAGTATGATGAATTTGTGTATGATGATGTCATATAGACAACTCCATTGCAAATGTTTGTGTATTTCTTTGAATGTTAATTGGTTGTTTCTGTATGATTAGAAACAATTTTCCAAAAGTTATTAAAGTAGGGTATATTTGGCAATGCATATAAATATCTAACTTTCATCAATTGATTTTTCTAGTAGGTAGATGAAATACATCAACTTTGTGGGAGAATGTGTTGTTGTGATGTCATACTGAGCTTTTCCTATTCGTTCATTGGCATTTTTTGTGAACCTTTAAATTTGAATATCTCCTGGTTAGAATAACATATCAACATGATTTTTTTACTAAATGTTTTCTATTTTTTTTTCTTCTTTTTTTTATGGAAAGTTAGGAAAAAACATGGGAATATTATATTCCTTTAATACCTGCACCGGATTTATTTCATGACCTCTTTCAGGCTCCTTGGCTGCACACAAAAGAATTGCATACATGACAGACAAGTTAATTTACTCTACTTGTTTTATCATTTGAGATGTTGTTTTCTTTATTTTTTAGGGTATAACATAAGATTTAACACCAGCCTTCCAGATCACACTTAAGTTTTACATCATTACAGCGTTCCACATCGTTATGGGCTTCCTCATCCTCAAGGGTTTCCACATCACCATGGGCTTCTTCATCCTCAAGGGTTTCCACAGCACCATGGGCTTCCACTTCACCCCATAGGGTTCCACCTCATCTTCACCATCTATGGTGTCTGCACTTTTGGACACCAAGGAGTTGTGTAATCGGTCCTGAGGCCTTTTAACTTCTCTGCTTCATGTTCTTATTTTCCCTTCTCAGATCCGCAAGATGACCAATAAGCTCCTCCGTTGATAATGAAGATAAAGGTCGTTTTAGCTGATATTCCCTTTTTTTTTTTTTTTTTTTTTTTTAACTTTTTAAAGTAGCAAATTTGAACGGATACATATTGCAGACTTCACATACTGACACGTGCATTCTGTTTGATTTTACTTCCAACTAAAATTTGCATTTTGTGTTCCTTATCGTAAGAGCATTGCTGATGTCTTCACCATCCAAAATTTTGGTTCAACGACTGCAATAATTTACCCTAACCCCATGACTTCCCTTTAAAGTGCGACCTTGACTGCTGTTCTGCCTGTTCCTCAAAATCTGTATCTCCATGTGCAAACCAAAGATGTGTGTACATAGTTTATGGCCTCCTGAGGTGTCAAGTTTTAAGTTGATTAATCAACGACCCCTCGTGGGGTATGTGATACAATGAATACAAATGAATGGAATACAAAACATGTAAGATAATATGTAAAGATAATGAAAACCGGGGGCACTGCCATACTAAAAGTGGAAGAAGCTCTTTGGTGCCGCCCAGAATTTCAAAAATGGACTGCAGTATGAGATATTTTTTTGGTAAATGCAGTATGACAGATTTTGATACCTGCAGCATGAAAATAAGTGATTTTTGATACCTGCAGTACAAAAATAGGGGATTTTTGATACCTGCAGTACAAAAGTAGGTGATTTTTTATACCTGCAGTATGAAAATAGGGGATTTTTGATACCTGCAGTACAAAAATAAGTGATTTTTGATACCTGCAGTATGAAAATATGCAATTTTTTTTAGACCAGTTAGTACAAGAGATTGGATTTTTGATACCTGCAGTACGAAAATTCTAAAAAAAAAGCAACTGCTCGGGCGGCACATGTATATATACCTCATATATGGAAGTGCCTCCCCCTCGCCCCTCCTCCATGAATTACTATGAATTAATGAGAAAAAAAAAAATATTTACATATATAAACCCTCTGTGATTATAGTAGAAGCACAAAGGAAATAGTTTTTTTTTTTTTTTTTTTTTTTTTGTGAAAGACAAGGAGAAACTTCAATTGATGATTGTGATCAGTCTTGCAGAAAGCTGCTAACTTAAGCAAGGTAAGCTGCTAACTTGAGCAAGGTAAGCTGCTAACTTAAGCAAGGTCTGATGATGATGATAACTGCCCAGATTTTATAAAGTGTTAGGATTCAATAGTACTCTTTATCAATATATTTCTTCCTCTCTTTTACAAAATGGGGACATTGTAAAAGATAATGGTATTCATCGCCAACAGCATGAAGATTACGTAGTTGGCATTTACTTTCCACCAAGACAGTACCGTCGAGTCGACCCCTTTCAATGGGAAAATTATGGTAAGAACAGCGCCATATTTTGTAAAGAAAACTCTGATTTGTTGTGGTACAATATAAGTAAGGTTCTATGTATATACTCTGTTTGAAAATTCGGAAGTTTACACATCTGCTCGAGTTAAAGACTACTATTTCCCATTCGGCATGGTGTTTTTCATTAGGTTTGTTTTTAATATTCTGTTTTAGCCAATGAATACTTGTTGCTTGCTGTCTTTCCCAGATGCTAGTCATGTGACAGTCCTCTAATACTGATTTAATACAAATTAACCATGAGTGGCTAAACACCCCTTTGATCCAGTGAGAACAGTAACTTTCACATAATACTTGTAAGTTTGAATGGTTTGGCAGTTAGTATTCTATACCAAAAACATCATCCGCTGATAGATAAGCACTTTTGTAGGTGTTCTACCAGGGACCTAAATAGCAGGTCCCTGGTTCTACCCAGCTCACCATAGACAATGAAAAGAGTATGGGACTTTATTTTCCTAACATGTGAACTGAAATAGTTTTATCCTTAATCGCTATCCGCTTAACAACTTCCCTACCCTTCGGAATCAAATGTGACAGCTATTAGAATACCAATGTAAATCCATGCATAAATTTAGTTGAAGAATTAGTTCAGTGGCAGGCATGTCCATCTTATATGAAAGAGGACTTTAAAAGAAACAAAATAGTGAAGAAAGCGTTCAAAAGGAGATATTCAAGTTAAAATTTTGGTATCATTTCTGAATGAAACAACTGAAATCAGACTAGTTGTGATGTTACAGCCTCAGATTCCTTAAAATCTTTATGTATTTAAAAAAAAGTTTATTCAATTTTTCACTATCTAAATTATTTTTCCTCAAACTTTCTTCAGGTGGTATATTATAGAAACCCTTCCTAGATTCGGTTTTACTACTTTTTTGACATATTTTATGGTTTTTAAGCCACAAAATTGCAGGACAAAATATGATAGAATACACTATTGAGGAATCTGGGGCAATGACATCACAACTAGTCTGATTTCAGTCATTTCTACACAAATGATACCAAATTTTAAACTTAATTATCTCCTTAGTGGAATAAGATTTTTAAATGCTTTCTTCACCATTTTGTTTCTTTTGAAGTCCCCACATGGACTTGCATGACCACTGAACGAATCCTTTAAGCGACCATGCTCTAATAAGCACCCATCTGACATTTTGTGACTGAAAACTTAATTTATTTGATTAATTTCAAGACTTAAAAATTTGAATACTTAAGTTTTGTTCCATTCTTTGCTTATTTTCCATCTTACACTTGCAATGTTTTGGCGGTGGTTATTGTGGGGCTAGTATAGAACCAGTTCACACACACACACACGCACGCACACCCTCACACACACTCACACACGCTTACACACATATACATACATATATATATATATATATATATATATATATATATATATATATATATATATATATATATATATATATATATATATATATATATATATATATATATATATATATATATATATATATATATATATATATATATATATATATATATATATATATATATATATATATATATATATATATATATATATATATATATATATATATATATATATATATATATATATATATATATATATATATATATGTATATATATATATATATATATATATGTATATATATATATATATATATATATATATATATATATATATATATATATATATATGTATATATATATATATATATATATATATATAAATATATGTATATATATATATATATATATATATATATATATATATAATATATATATATATATATATATATATATATATATATATATATATATATATATATATATATATATATATATATATATATATATATATATATATATATATATATATATATATATATATATATATATATATATATATATATATATATATATATATATATATATATATATATATATATATATATATATGTACATATATATTTATATATATATATTTATATATATATATGTATATATATATATATATATATATATATATATATATATATATATATATATATATATATATATATGTATGTATATATATATATATATGTATGTATATATATATATATGTATTTTATATATATATATATATATATATATATATATATATATATATATGCATATATATGCATGTATACATATATATGTATGTATATATATATATATATATATATATATATATATATATATATATATATATATATATATATATATATATATATATATATATATATATATATATATATATATATATATATATATATATATATATATATATATATGTATATATATATATATATATATATATATATATATATATATATATATATATGTATATATATGTATATATATATATTGTATATATATGTATATATATATATTGATTTATATATATATATATATATATATATATATATATATATATATATATATATATATATATATATATATATATACATATACATATATATATATATATATATATATATATATATATATATATATATATATTTATATATGTATATATGTATATATGTATATATATATATATATATATATATATATATATATATATATATACATATATATATATATATATATATATATATATATATATATATATATATATATATATATATATATATATATATATATATATATATATATATATATATATATATATATATATATATATATATATATATATATATATATATATATATATATATATATATATATATATATATATATATATATATATATATATATATATATATATATGTATATATGAAATGGCAGTATCATCAGCATACTTAGTCACACAAATGTTCTTTCCCGACTGGATTTCATCTGTGCCATATATATAGTGAAAAGTATTGCAGAGAGAGGGCTCCTGAGGTACACCCACATCTATATTAGCTTTTTCTGATAATCCTTTGTCTAATCGTATTTGTCGGGTCCACCCACCCTTCAAGAAATTGGGCTATCAGATGTATAAGCCGGATCCTTTACAAATTTAGTTAAGTCCTTGAGTAGATAGTTTGGCAACACCGTGTTAAACGCACTTGAGAAATCAAGGAAAAGAACTTGATATAGTGGAAATCAAGGAACCAGTATAAAAAGAACCTTTTTTTGATATCAAAGTGGTTTCTGAAGGCTGTTTGCAATTCAAATGAGTTTAACAATATCGTTAACTAAAACGTCATTTAGAACCAGTATAACATCTACACATGAAACGTCCTTTTTATAGGCAAACTGATACGCATCACCAAGATGTGTGTTCAGTTCATCCCCAAAAATTTCATCAATACAAACTTTATTGTTTTCATCTAGGTTTCGAACAGATTTAATCAAGCTCCAAAAAGAATTTGAATTAATTAGCCTTCATGTGACCAAAGGTTTCACTCCTCACATCTCGTGCGCACTTATTTATTGTCCTCTGAATCTTGTTTCTCAAGCCTTTATTCCCTTCCTCTGTCGCCTTTTGTTTGTCTTTTTACAGTTGGGTAATTCTGCTATCCAGTGGAATGTGTTTTGTCATTCTCACGGGTGCTGACTTTTTGAGTGGTATACACACTGTTTAACAAACTTAATGTAGTATGAAGTAATTTCTGTAAACCATCAAGTTGTTACGTAATAATCACCTTTGACATATACAGCATCCAGAGTTTAATTCGCATTGGGGAAGTGACAAAATCTACTTCTTTTTTGAAGGACGTTGTTTCAAGGAATCTGACTCTTTGCCTGTTTATGTCACCAACAATAATCAAATAGGTCCTGGGATTTAATCTTTGGATTTACTTATTATCAGCTGTTGTAAAGTTTGATGATGGTCTGGTGTACACATTTTTTGTTTGATGTGTCGCTTGGTAAATAACGAGGGCGGGCCCGGATTGCGAGCAATTCAATATCTTCTTGTTATACAACTACAAGTTACCATTACTCCACTGCTACTGCTAGGCACGCTTGTGGTTTAGTCGGCATAATCGAGTAGACCTGAAGGAAAGCTAAAAGCAAGGTCAGAAATGTACAGTTTGTTTTATGTAGTCTTGTGTCACAAAATGTATATTGCTGATTTCAACCGTTAACTAAAACGTGACCGCATATGATATCTTGTTTGGTTCGAGTGGTTATTCAAATCACCCACTCTAGTCACAACTTAGGTCAGGATAGGCCTATGCCTACGTTAACACTAGGCCTAACTTAACATAAGTCACGTTAGGCTGGGCAGTTTCAGAAAATATCCATAATACCCCTCCACCTTCCCCTCCACCTTCCCTCCCCCCTTCCGCCCTCTTCCCTTCCCTTCCGCTCCCCCGCTCCGCTCCCCCTTTCCCCCCTTCCGCTCCCCCCTCCCCTTCCGCTCCCCCCCCCCGCTCCCCCGCTCCCCCCTTCTCCCCCTTCCGCTCCCCCTTCCCCTCCCCCCTCCCCTCCCCTTCCTTCCCCTTTCCTTCCCCTTTTCCCCTTTCCTTCCCCTTTCCTTCCCTTTCCTTCCCTTTCCTTCCCCTTTCCTTCCCTTCCCTTTCCTTTCCTTCCCTTTCCTTCCCCTCTACCCCCTACCTTCCCCTCTACCTTCCCTCTACCTTCCCCTCTACCTTCCCCTCTACCTTCCCCTACCTTCCCCTCTACCTTCCCCTACCTTCCCCTCTACCTTCCCCTCTACCTTCCCCTACCTTCCCCCCCCTTCCCCTCTACCTTCCCCCCTCCCTTCCCCCCCCTCCCCTTCCCCTCCCCCCCCTCTACCTTCCCCTCTACCTTCCCCTCCCCCCCTCCCCTCCCCTCTACCTTCCCCTCCCCTCTACCTTCCCCTCCCCTCTACCCTCCCCTCCCCTCCCCTTCCCTCCCCTTCCCTTCCTCTCCCCCCTCCCTTCCCTCTACCTTCCCCTTCTACCTTCCCCTTCCCCTCTACCTTCCCCCTCCCCTCTACCTTCCCCTCCCCTCTACCTTCCCCTCCTCTACCTTCCCCTCCCCTCTACCTTCCCCTCCCCTCTACCTCCCCTCCCCCTCCCCCTCTACCTTCCCCCCCTCTACCTTCCCCTCCCCCTCTACCTTCCCCCCCCCCTCTACCTTCCCTTCCCTCTACCTTCCCTTCCTCACCTTCCCCTTCCCCTCTACCTTCCCCTTCCCCTCTACCTTCCCCCCCCTCTACCTTCCCTCCCCTCTACCTTCCCCTCCCCTCTACCTTCCCCCCTCCCCTCTACCTTCCCCTCCCCTCTACCTTCCCCTCCCCCCACCTTCCCCCTCCCCTCTACCTTCCCCTCCCCTCTACCTTCCCCTTCCCCTCTACCTTCCCCTTCCCCCTCTACCTTCCCTTCCTCTACCTTCCCTCCCCTCTACCTTCCCCTCCCCTCTACCTTCCCCTCCCCCTCTACCTTCCCCTCCACCTTCCCCTCCCCCCTCTACCTTCCCTTCTCTCCCCTCTCCTTCCCTTCCTCTCCCCTTCCTACTCTACCTTCCCTCCCTCTCCCCTTCACTCCCCCTCTCCTTTCCTCTCTTTCTCTCCCCTTCCCTGCCTCTTCCCTACCCTCCCCTTCCCTCACCCGCTTCTTCCATTCACCCTCTTCTTCCATTCCCCCTCCTTCACTCATTGAGGAACTTGGAATTCCTGAGGGGTATTTTGACTAGAAAAATCTCGGAGGGGGTATTTTGATTCAAGGAAATCTCAGGAGGGGGAAGTATTTTGACATGGGAAATCCTGCAGGGGGGGGGGAGGGGGGTCTATTGTTAGAAACAGGGAGCTAGGATATTTTCTGGAACTGCCCATTTGAACAGATCAAGATGGAAAGTGTCAAAATTCAAATCACATTGGAGAAAATTACTGCCTTTTCTAAAGTTTAGTGATAATGCAACAAATCTGTCAAAAATAACCAGAAGGGTATTTGTTACGATGACTGCGACTTGTGGGTTCATAGTAAGTGTGCAGGCATTAGTAATGCAGCTTACAACACCCTTGCATCAACAACCGATGATTGGTTTGGTCAGCTTTTTGTGGCCTGTGTGGACTCCAGTGTAGGAGATCTGATAAAGCAGTACAGTGTGAAAAGTGTGATCAATGGATCCACACTAACTGCTGCAACATTGATGACTCAAAATACAGCAACCTCATGAATACTAGCTGTGCCTGGATGTGTGATACTTGTGACTTCATGAACTTTTTGGATTCTTTCTTCTCAACTAACAATTCTATCAATTGTGTTACTTTTTATGCTCGGTTGGCGTTCATGTCCTCTTGAAGGATTTTTGCCGACTTAACTGATTCAGATTCAAATTCAGAACTCATATGAGGCACTTCAAAGTTATTCTTCTGGTCTTGACTCAGGGTCCAACCATTATCCCGGATGTCAAATTGAAAACAAATCTAAAAAAGGTAAACAGGAAGGTTCTAAAATTTCTTGTTATCAACTTTGAAAGTGTTCAAAACAAGAAAGCCCCCGCTGAAAGTCTTATAAAAGAAAAAGACAGAGATGTTATATTGGCTCTGAAACCTGACTAAATTTCAAAATCAACAACTCTCAGCAAAAATATCCCCGACAACTATACAGTAATTCGTAAAGATAGGAAGTACAAATGGTTATGGTGGTGTATTACAGGCATAAAGAATGACCCGATTTTCACTGAGCTCACTAAACTAGACTGACTGTGAGATTATCTGGACCAATTTTCAATTCCCTAAGAAAAGGAGCATATATGACATGTAGGAACTTTTTACAGGCCCAGTCACAATGATCTTACTAGCCTTTTTGAGTTAAGAAAATCACTCCAAAAGTTGGGCAAAAATGCTGACAAAAGCAATGTTATTAGTGTTAATGATATAAACATATATAAACAGCAAGGTTAGACTGTTTGCTGATGATTGTGTCTTGTGTATAGAGCAACTGATTAAATCCTCTTGCCAACAAATCCTTCAAGATGAGACAAATAAACTTGAGCAATAGCAAAATAAATAACAAATAAATTTCAACCCCTCTAAATGCTACATCCTCTCAATTTCTCCTAAAAAATGTACTTAGAAGTGAACCTGTATTCAATTGTACCTGTTGGTTTCCGCCCTGTTGGTTCCCGCCTTGTTGGTTTCCGCCCTGTTGGTTTCCGCCCTGTTGGTTTCCGCCCTGTTGGTTTCCGCCCTGTTGGTTTTCGCCCTGTTGGTTTTCGCCCTGTTGGTTTCGCCCTGTTGGTTTCCGCCCTGTTGGTTTCCGCCCTGTTGGTTTTCGCCCTGTTGGTTTTCGCCCTGTTGTTTTCGCCCTGTTGGTTTCCGCCCTGTTGGTTTCCGCCCAGTTGGTTTCCGCCCTCTTGGTTTCCGCCCTGTTGGTTTCCGCTTGGTTGGTGTCCGCCCGGTTGGTTTCCGCCCTGTTGGTTTCCGCCCTGTTGCTCTCCGCCCTGTTGGTTTCCCCCTGTTGGTTTCTGCCCTGTTGGTTTCCGCCCTGTTGATTACCGCCCTCTTGGTTTCCGCCCTCTTGGTTTCCGCCCTCGTGGTTTCCGCCCGGTTGGTTTTTGCCTTGTTGGTTTCACCCTCTGGTTGGTTCCCGCCCCTGAAAATCTATGTTTTTGCTAAAAACTGCTTTTCACCCCTATTTCTCAGAGGCGGAAAACAACGTTTTTCTAATTAGAGAAGATCAAAACAAAGTGGAATTGTGGCTTACAGATTAAGGGAGTGTTTTGAATGTTTTATGAAAAATAGAAAGGTAATTAGCATTCTTTGGGAACATTTTGGGAAAAGCAACTTGGGTTTATTGAGTTGTGACTGATCAAAGTTGTTCAATTATTACCATTTTTAGAATTTACTTTAATTGAAATGATACTTAAAACAGGTACCAATTCTGAATCTGTAGATTTTGGAAATATTAAAAGACGATCATTCCTAGCTTAACAATCCTAGCTTTTAAAAGATTTAAATCATTAGCATCCTTTGATAAAAGATTACACTTAAGACTGTTTAACAGATTTAAATCTAACAATTTATTCAGCTTTTGATCTTTTTTTAATGCTAGGGACATAGTCCAACAATTCATAAAATGATTGAAGTATTTTAGTTGTCACTGGAAATTATAGAAAGAGGATAAGCATTGATTTCCACCTCCAAGTTTTGGGGATGGAAAACACTTGATTTCTAGGGCGGTTAATCAGGGGCGGAAACTAATGGCCTCTGTTTGAAACACTGCATTAAAACAAAGAAATATCTCTGTTGTTAGATTTTTATGAAAACGAAAGCGTTGTACCTTCTTTTTTTTTTTTTTTGAGCCCTATTGTTTTTGGTGGTGATTTCACGTATATTAACGTGAGAAAATATGCAGAAAAACCCTCCGGATAGAATTATCTCCTTCCTTCATCATGCCTTCCTCGACAACCATATTTAGTCCTTTTCTCCCACCCCCTGTACTTACATTTACCCCTTTTTTTCACCCCAGCACTTCCTCTTTCGATCTCAGCTCATTTACCCTACCCCAGCACTTCCTCTTTCGATCTCAGCTTTCTGGCTATTATCCCCTGTACTTCTCTCAGACTCCCATTTTTTTGTTTTCAACCTCTGGAATGATCTTACCTCTCAGGCACAATTTAACCCTCGCTGTCATTGTGCCATTAAGCCCTCATCAAACAAACAAACATATTCAAAGAGCTGCATGTCTGTTTTGTTTCATATTTGGTATAATAATATAAGCTAGTGTCATGCATGTTCATGATATGATAATGTTGAATTCATTAAATATGCATAGTTTGTGGAATTTACTATGGTTTTGTTGAAAAACCTACAAAAAACACAATATCTCTGAAATTATATATTGCATTTTAGTTTATATGTTGTACACTTATAGCCCACGATCTGTGGATGCATGTGCCCTCTTGGTTTTGGTGGTGAATTTGTCACAGAGTGCAGAAAGTCACATGTTAATTTATTACCTCTTTCTACTTGTGGGTTAAGCTAGAGGAGGGGGCATGCCATCAGTATCCATAACTGCTCATCAGTAGTGACAAATTGCTTACTGAGAGGACAAAGGCCTTAAACTTTCTGGAGTTTGGAAACCACTACTTTAATGAATGTGTTGGCTCCTGCCTGTAGAGGGTACTGAAACCCAGAGTAAATTTAAATAATTGTTTATTAACTTGTTTGTTTTTGTGGTTTTTCCTTAACTATCAATTACAGGATGTTTCACTTTTGGACATATTTACCCATTTGTCCTGATTTTGCATATTATCACTCAGCTGTGTCTCTGTGACTGACCACAGCCAAGCTGCCTCTTACAGTCTGGGAGCAACTTGAAAAACTGCGTACAACCCGAGAAACTGGGTACTTTAAAATACCCCCAAAATTGGGTACTTTTAAGTATTACGTCATTCCATAAGCCTACTACACATTTGACTAGCCCACACTAAATGTATGGGGTTTCTCATTTTCCGCTCTGGATTGTCCAAAATTTCACTGGATATCCTGAAATTTTGGAGACTGATAGTAATTAGATATTCAAAACTTTTCGCTGCTGCTTTTTGAAATTTACGGTTGCCTTTTTGAGAAAATCAATAAAACAGATTATGAACAATCTGTTTTGTTGATTTTCTTAAAATTTGATATCCAGTGAAAAGTTCCCAGAAAATGAGAAACCATGTTTAGTTTTTGTGTTGCTCGATTTGCACAAAAGTACCCAATTTTCATTCTCAGTTTTTATGGGCTAAATTTTGGGTTTTGTCATACATCTACATCTTTCTGGCGACCGCTCTGTATAATGCACTTGTCAGTTGTATGGCTCACCCTTACTATCCCCTTCCTGCAATGTCAGTCAAAGGTGAGTCATTGACATATGAAATAGTGACTCACATGTGTGTCATTGCACCAAATTGTCAGTCACCAGAGGAACTCTGGGGTGGGTCAATTTACTTCAGATACATTAACTTTGTACAGAGGTGATTAATTTGGGAAGTCATTTCACAAAAAATGTCAAGTCACCTCAAGTGAATGCCATCAATGTACATGTATTGTCCACCCACTTTGGTGCAATGACTCATTTTTTCCGGGGATGTAGGGGTGAGTAACATAATTAACAAGTTCATAATCAATCACTTATTTTCAGATTTCCTTGAAACTCCAGTTGGAGAAATCACTTGTGATTGGCAGGCATCATTCAAATCTATTTTCCCCTTGTATATTTAAACAAAAAGGGTGGGACCTGTAAAAATATTATTGGTCTTTGTTATTAAAGTAAGTTCTGATTTGACTTCAGGATATTTTCTTGTTCCCCAAACAGTGAACTTAATGCAACCTTTCATATAAAAGTTCAATGTTCAAATTAAGGGATTTGGTTCTATAGAGTATATTCAGTTTATAGAGTTGTTAATTATCAGTTGATAGTTTGTCCGTCAGTTCAGTTGATTTTCAGTTAAGAGTTAAATTGTAAATATTGTACATAGAACAGGGCAATAGATTAGAGCAAAGCAATTTCTCGTGATTTGAGTTCTACCGAGCTGCACTCTTTATCAATTCATGCATATTCATGAGTAGTATGTCTGTTTTGTATCGATCATACTTGTTATGATTATGTCAGTTATTTTGCACATGTATGCTAATGTTGTCAGCAAGTTCTATTTTTTATTGATCTGCATGGTGGGTGTGGCCTATAAATAAGATGGAATACATTTTTCATGATGTGCAATGACTTGACAGTTAAAATAAAACTGCAAGTCAATCAACATACTATAAATATATTGGAAGTTCCACTTAAGATAATAAATAAGACAAGTAATAGTTTCCATAATGTGATGTTGGACTATCAGAGTGTTGACGATGTGATTGATGAAAGAGGATGATTCAGATAGTACATAATCTGAAGTAGGTTTATGATGAGTATTGATATGCATGGTGATAAGGATAATAAAGTAGATCTCATATTATTAAGAAAAAAAGCATCGGAACCACTAGGGTTGGGCGGTATCTCAATATTTTGGTATTTTCCGGTGCTTGGTCATACCGATATGGTCATTATTAAAAATTTATGTCAAACCGATAACTTGCTTGCAACTTTTTACAGCAACTTCAACTTAATTTCGGTAATAACGTTATGATTTTGATGATATATCGGTATGGATAAATTGCCAATACCGCCCAATCCTAGGAATCGCATAACCTTTTGGTTGTGATTTTTATTAGCAAAATCAAGTTAAATCTAACTATTCTACATTTGATCATGAAAAGATCTTAAATTTTAGTTTAGGAATTCCTAGCATGAATGAGGGATTAATACTATTTAGGTGAAATTGTACCCACATACAGTAAGAAATCTCAGAGCTCAGAAGGAATGGGGGGTATATTTCCAGTAAGGTGTATCTGAGTAACCTTACTTCATTTTTAAGTGGGAATTTGTGCATCTGGTTTTCAAAATTGTTTTTGAATTTGAGGTTTTTTGTGCTTGTTTTTACAGGTCTTTGATTAATAGAGCATCTTCTTATCTCTATGGCTGAGCCTGCACTTGAGGTTTCACCCCTAGAGGAGGGTTTAGCTGAAAAAAGCAAAGAAGGAAATCCAGATGAACCTACAAATACACAGGTACAGTACCACCTATTTGATATTGCATTGATCAGTAGCATCAGGTGGTGGACCTGATGTTCGACAAATCTTATGGCTGAGAGTCTGCATGTCTATTCCATAAAAATAAAAAAAATTGGGAGGGGCTTAATTAAGCCCCCTAAGATATTTACCACATATACTGTTGTTTACTCAAGAAATATAAAAGAATATTAATGATATTAATATTTATATATTTTTTTTCAATGATTTTTTTTTTATAACCACAGGAACCGTAGATTTTGTTTACACTTCCGTCTACACTAAATTTTATTGCAAATCACAAATCACAATATTAACAAGAGTAAAACCTCATTTTTTGGGACCTGCACTACGAAAATGATGAAAAAAAGACATTTTTTTATTTTTGTAAAATTATTATTATTATTTTTTGCACATCTGCACTACGAAAATAATGCAAAAAAGACACCTGCTTGGGCGGCATATATATATATATATATGTATGTATGTATGTATGTATGTATGTACAAACACCTCTTTCCTCACTATCCTAACTCTTACACCATTATTTATTAACACCCTCCTGGCACATTTGACTGACTGTCGCGGTGCCGTTAAACATCAACAAACCAAACCAAAACCAATGGCACAGCAAGATTTTGGCATACTACTTACAAAAGCAATCTTATATAACAACATACAAGCGTATGTAAGTGTACAGCAGATGACAGTCTGCCCTAGAAAATGACGCCGTAAACAAAGTCATGTGACCTCATGACTTCAGCTGAAATACCCCTATAAGAACTAAAGAAGTTGACTAAAGACTGTCTTAGAAGAATCCCCCAAACCTTGTGATGTGCCATAAGAAGATAATTCCAGACTGATGAAATAGGACTTACTGTAAGAAAGTCAACTAGTGCGTATTGACCATTAATGTTTTTGGAATATAAAAGTAACAAGTTCTGAAGAGGTTCTTCACTTACAGTACGTCAATTTTTAACATAATTTTGAAAATACAGGAATTTCTAATTGCCGAAGACAAACAACAAGAGCATGCATGATTATACATATACGATTTAATCTTTAGAAGACAACATAAGAAAGAATATATTGCAGGAAGGTGAATCACCAGGTAATTTGCATATGAAATAACATCAAAGATTATTTTGTTTCTTCTTCACTATTAAAAGTAAATCATATTTCACAACTGGTTGGCTCAATTGGTAGAGCGTCCGTTTTTTTTAGCCGGGAGGCCTGGGTTCTATCCTGGGTTGGCTCATACTAGAGACTTTAAATAATGGTACCGGCTAATTCTTCGTCTGGCTCTTGGTATTAAGAGGACAGAGCAGGGTAATAATGTGGTTGCTGATGTGTTATGCCACTATTGGCTGCACTGGGGCGAGGCAGTTGCGCCATTAGTGGCTGCACTGGAACGATGCGGTGACATGTTGTGCCATTATTGGCTGCACCGGGGTCACACGGTGACATGTTGTGCCATTATTGGCTGCACCGGGCGACACCCCGTTTAGCATAGTTCTTGGGGACTTAAGAAAAACAGTCTTGGTTTGTGTGGATGGTTGGCTTCTTTGTAAAGCGCTTTGAGAAGGTTGTGCCTTGGAAAGCGCTTTATAAGTACCTATAATTATCAATATAGTTATTCACATACATTGTTCGAATTTAAAGATTGGTACACTTGGACTTAAAGGATAGGATGCCACCCACCTGTCTACGGACAAGCGGGTGGCACCTACAAATACTTGCCAACCAAAGGTTTACTAACCATTGCTTGTTTTATAATATAGAATACAAACATGTTGAATTATATGTATAAGGATCTTCGCTTTTTTCCCCTGCTCCATCATTTTTTTCCTCCAACTAAACTCTCTTACAGCTGCGTATGGTTGTATGTGGTACACAATAGGATGCACAAATGACATTTTCCTAAAGTTGACCTTCAGTAAACACAAACTTACTTGTACCTAAAGTGGACAAAATTTGTTGACCCATTTGTCTTCATGTGTGGAGGATGACAATATTTTCTGACCTACACTTTAATTAGAAATGGCACAATATTCTAAACTAATTTTTTTCTCCGGGAATGTTTCGTCATAGTGTCATACACATGTGTAACAAATACAACATTTGTTTCTTCTCTTTTGCTAATTTAAAGGATGTCACTAAAAAAGAAGAGACTGCAACATCCCAGGAGAAACCAGAAACAGAAGCACCACCCCAGGGGAAACCTGGCAAGGGGAAGGTCATCATCATCACGGGAGCTAATGCTGGGATAGGGCGTTTTGCAGCAGAAATGCTTGCCAAACTGGGTTACGATCTCATTTTGGCTTGCAGAAGTGAAGAGAGAGGGCAGCAAACAGTAAAAGAGATCAAATTCAAAGTGCCAGATGCTGAAGTTCAGTTTATGAAGGTGAGTTGGGAGATTTACCTTTTTCAAATCTGAATTGGCAATTTTCAGAAAGCTTATTTACATAATGTCACATGGTTAAAAGTCATGTGTCCCTTATGGACCAATGGTTTACTGAGGGAATCTTACCATCCTATCAAATACTGGAATACTGGAGAATCTTGGCCGTCTGCTCAATTTATGCACAGTAGGGCACCAAGCGTACTATTTGAAGAAATGTTTTCAGATGCATTTTTCCCTTCAAAACTGTGCAGCTGATTGGTTTGGTACCATGGGGAAAATTCCCCCAGCAGTTGATTGCTCAAAGTACTGAGTAATCATAATCAGCTAAAATCGGTTTGAAAAGGTTTGTTGGTCAAGGTGCCAGAGAAAATGTATATTTTTTTCAGCTGAGAATTCACATTTTTTTTGAGAAATTAGACCCTTGCATAGAAAGCAAGGTACTGTAGTGAGATTAGTAATTGATAGAGCTTTAATGTATTTTAGTCTTTAAATCAAGTTTTTATTTTTTTGGGGGTCAGATGAATATCTCAAACATGTGTAACCACCAACACTGAATTTTGCTGCATGTAACTTTCTTTTTTGACCAATTCATTGAATGAGTTCTGAATCACTGCCTGTTTTTGTCCAATAAGAATTTGGAAAATTTTGTGATTTGAATGTCTCAATAGACCTTTTCAAACCAAGTTTAGCCGAACGTGAAATGTCAGAGTATTTTAACCATTCAAATACTGGAGGAATTTTTCCTTTGTTTCCCAACCAATCAGGTGCAGGTTTGAGGGAAAAAATGTAAGCAGTAATATGTGCGCGCATTTTCCTTCATGTATAACGCACATATGATACTTGCACTTAAAAAAAAAAATTCATACACTTGGTCCCATACCGTACCAAATTATGCAGACGGCCAAGATTCCTCCAGTATTTTATTGGTCAATAAGATTCCTCCAGTATACGATTGGTCCATTATGGACACGTGAATCTCGGCCATGTGACATTATTTAAATTAGCTATCTGGAAATTGCCGATTTAGATTTAAAAAGGTCTATACCATGACTCATTTTCTCAAAAAAGGTTTGTTTGAAGGTTAGATCTGGAAAGCAAAGTTTATGCCTCATGAACTTTGAGCATCCCAGACAAGTACAAAGATGATTTTGTTAACCGACTTCAAAGATCTGTTGACAATTAGATGTACCAGTGCCTAAGCTGTTATAGAATTTATTAAAAAAAAGGAATATTCCTATGAATTTTCATTTTCATATATACATGATAGAGGACTTTTAAAGAAACATGCCGAAAAGTTTCTCTTTAAGCCTACCCGCACCTGACACCTGAGTTAATCCTGAAAACTCAGGTATGACAATTACTAATCCAACTTTCTCCTGTTCAGTGTATTGTGTTTCTACTCCAAACAATATGTTTATCTGCCATTCCCATGCACACCACAGTCAAGTAGTCCAAGGTTATTTGTGTGTATAAGATTACAGAAAGCCAGTGCTGAGTAATCAGGGCACTTTTGTGATTGAAATCACTGATCAGTGTTAGGTGTCTTAGTAGGAGAAATTTGTTTGCAAAGTGGTGATAAAAATACCTGTGTATTATATGCCTGAGGTGATTTGTGCATTAACTGTGAATGATTGACGGACCATTTCTCCTAAGGAAAGATATTGTTTCATGAACAATTTGGTGTGAAAATCATATTGATATCTTTTTCTGTGTAGGAGTTATTGCATTTTAAAGATGAGCGAGTGTGTTATGTCAGATTTTGGTTGTCTGGCATAAAAAAAAAAAAATATCCTTAACCCAAAAAAATTAATGTCCACTCTGAAATTTATTAAAACTCCATGAATTCACGTAAACGTTATATCAAAAGTCAACAATGAAGCTCGATGCAAAAAAAATCATGATAGATTTTGTTAAAGTAGTTCTGACATGTATTCTTGTGGCTTCCTGATTATCTCTCTGATTATTGACAGTATAAACAGTTACAATACAAAACATACAATCCAGTACACATGATTAAATCTTTAAAATCAACTAATTCTAGAAAATCATAAGTCCTTTTAGTAACTAATTTTGCTTCCGTGACTTTCGACTTCCTAAAGCAGACTCTTCTCTTAGGCCCTATCAGCATGAACGCTGAACTCTGAATGAACTATTAGGATCCGCCTACTCGATGATTAACCAATCGGTACAGAGCACAATGAATATGGGCAAACTGATAACCAATGAAGATCTAACATCTCGATCTTAAACACTACGTCAATGGAATAAATCTTACACCAATCAGAAATCTAGTTTATCTAAGATAAACAGGTGTATTGGCTTCTGGGAAATAAGTAAAAATAAACCGCCATTGTATCGTTAGCTGGATAATCCTTCGTCTGAAAGAAATTATGGGTGAAAAATTACTGTGAGAACCAGTCTCTTATAAACAAATCTCAGCTGGACTAATGGCGCTCAATAGGGGACAAATGTTATCGCCTTAAAGGGGTATGAAACACAAAAATGCTATGGTTTAAGGCGTATATGCCATGATGAAATAACTCTCTTTAGGAGGAATGGTCCATCAATCATTCATGGGTATTGCACAAACTCCTCCAGGTATTTGGAGTCAGCCAAGGACTAATCTGATTCAGGCATGTGGCTTAAGCTCCAGATGAATGACCAATTGTGTACAGAGTAACAGTAGCTTGTTGCTAGCAAGTGAACCATAGAGAAGCTCTTAGGCTAGGTGTGGATTACACCTGTGTTGTGTAGAGTGTAACAATAGCATATTGCTAGCAAATGAACTGTGAAGAGGCTCTCGGGTTGGAAGGTGTGGATTACCCCTGATTTTGGGTAAAACAGGGGTGTCGGGTTGGAGGGTTTTAAGGGACAACAATTCTGAATGCTCTCTTATATACGACACATACGTGCATGATATACCCCATTTCAATAATTAAACAAAAACTGCTTCCAGTAATTTAAGAGAAGGCAATTAATTTTCAAAAAAATTCACCAAAATTGTCTTGGATCTGCCTTTATGACATCACATTGTACACTGTGAGGTCACTTTTCAACACAGTCGCGCAATCTTTGAAATGCAATATCACCTAAATGGAAAAAGATATTAACATGGTTTTAACACCAAGTTGTTTCTTTAATAGTCCTCTATGATATATATGAAATGGAAACCTATGGGAATTAGAGCTGTGACCATTTAGCGTGTACACGCTACACGCTCGCAAATCTTGTAAACGTTTACTAAAACTTCATTGCGAGTAATCGTTTTTCATACATTATAGGCCTAGTGTCTTGCTGTTGAAAATCAATATTCATGATACAAATCACACACACATTCGGCTGACAAAATTCCAATCAATGATTTTTTACAAACTGTAAACCCGATTAGCATAATCCTTTTTAAATGTGCGAATCACAAATGCGCAGTAATCACTAATGAATGGGGATATTATGCACTTTGATTTCGCCGAAATCTGAGTAATTCAACTTGTAAAATGCACCGCGAATGTGCAGCAGTACACAGTGAAACTAACAATAGGCCTAACGTTAGGCCATAAGGCTTTAAACCCACGCAATCAGCGCCCGTTTCATCGATAAAAAAAACACTTGAATCGTGACAATCAGTACATTTACATGTAAATATTACCTGATGAGTCAAATAAATTTTGCAAGAAAGAAAAAATATTGCATAATGAATAAACAGAAAAAGGTTTTAACAGAGCTGAAATTCTGCATGCTTCGCAAAGATGGCGGCCATTTTTTCGAGAGGACTGATACTTCAGAACTTCCTGGTGGTGGTGGCGTAGTTTTGAAATGTTTTACGGCGAGGTATATCATAGGCCTCAGTATGCAAGATTTTCACAGAACTTTGAAAGCCGTAGCGAATAGGACTAAAAAGTTACGCGATGTTGAGTTTAAATGACATTGAAAGGAAGTTATCTGTTCTTTCAAAACTGAATTTCCATGCATATTTTCCATAAAAATGATGATTTATACTGTACAAGTAAACTTTTTACGATTTGGAAAGCAAAACTCAGCGTCTATTTGGGTAATGCACTCAGTACTTTTACCATACTGGTTGCGCGATTTTTCTCTTAAGCCTCGTAGTTTTGGAGCAATTTTGGTGTTTCTTGAAAATTACGGTACTAAACTCGTGTACACGATACACGCTCGCTTTTTTTGGCGTGTACACGTTTACTAAAATCCCTAAACGTTCACAGCTCTAATGGGAATATTCCTTAAAAATTTCCATCTCAACTTATTCTTTTGAAACATGGAAGCTGCCATTTTGTTCAATTCTGTTTTTTGATATTGTGCATGATGACACAATTTCCTCAACATGCAAAGGCATAAGGATTAGAGCTGTGACCGTTTAGCGTGTACACGCTACACGCTCGCAAATCTTGTAAACGTTTACTAAATACCTCATTGCGAGTAATCGTTTTTTATACATCATAGGGGCCTAGTGTCTTGCTCTCGAAAATCAATATTCATAATTCAAATTACACACACATTTGGCTGACAAAAATCCAATCAATAACTTTTTACAAACTGTAAACCCGATTAGCATAATCCTTTTTAAATATGCGAATTAAAAATGCGCAGTAATCACCAATGATTGGGGATATTATGCTCTTTGATTTCGCCGAAATCTGAATAATTCAACTTGTAAAATGCACTGCAAATGTGCAGCTGTAAACAGTGAAACTAACAATAGGCCTAACCTTAGGCCATAAGGCTTTAAATCTCATGCAATCAAGGCCCGTTTTACAAGCTGTTAAATCGACCAAAGAACACTTGAATTGTGACAATCAGTACATTTACATGTAAATATTACCTGATGAGTCAAATAAATTTTGCAAGAAAGAAAAAATATCGCATAATAAACAAACAGTAAAAGGTTTTAATAGAGCTGAAATTCTGCATGCTTCACAAAGATGGCGGCCATTTATTTGAGAGGACTGATATTTCAGAATTTTCTGGCGGTGGTGGCGTACTTTTGAAATGTTTTACGGCGCGGTATATCATAGGCCTAGTATGCAAGATTTTCACAGAAGAACTTTGAAAGCCGTAGCGAATAGGACAAAAAAGTTACGCGATGTTGAGTTTAAATGACATTGAAAGGAAGTTATCTGTTTTTTCTAAACTGAATTTCCATGCATATTTTCCATAAAAATTATGATTTATACTGTAGAAGTAAACTTTTTACGATTTGGAAAGCAAGACTTAGAGTCAGTACTTTTGCCATACTGGTTGCGCGATTTTTTTTACTTCGCCACATAGTTTGGGAGCATTTTTGGTGTATTTCCGAAAATTACGGTACTAAACACGTGTACACGATACATGCTTGCTTTTTTTGGCGTGTACACGTTTACTAAAATCCCTAAACGGTCACAGCTCTAATAAGGATGATAATGTATTTCTTTATAAGTTTTATTTAAGGTTTTGATCCAAATTGATACAAAGTTTAACAGCATGTTTTCATAATTTCTTGTGTACACAAAAATGTCTTTGACCCTTATGAAAAGAAAAACAAGTTTTCATAAGCTAGAAAGTTTGAGATAGATTATAAAGAAATACAAGGCTTTCCAACATCCTGCTGGGTTGATGACATCATTTTCTGCATGTTTTGAAATCAAAATGGCATCTCTCATAGTAGTAGCATTACATTTTTAATACAAAAAACTTAAAACTGAAAAAAGCTGACAATTTGAAGGAAAATTTGATAAAAGTAAAATTGAAGAAAAATTTGGTAACACTATCTGCAATTTTTTTTTTTAATTCCTGCAAATGTGATTTAAAATCTCCCCCAAAATTGGATAAGTTTGGAAATTTTTTCCCAATGAGCAGCATTGCTTTAATGGAAATATGATTCAAAAGTGCAAACTACCCTTGTATACAGGAAATTTTAAAGTTTTTTCCCCTACGCACTGTTCTACCTTTGTAAACGAGACCTTTTGGGGCTTGTACCCCCTCCCCCTGAGAGGGGATCCTTTCTAATTCCTGGAATATTGTGAAATTTCTTCTCTCTTTGTAGCTGGATCTAGGCTCTTTAGCATCTGTGAGGAGTTTTGTAGATGCTTTCCATGCTACAGGCAAAGCGCTCCATGTCTTGGTCAACAACGCTGGTTTGGCAGATTTCTATGGGAAACAAGCTCTGAAGACTGACGATGGATTCGAAATGACATTTGGTGTTAACCATTTAGGTGAGTGTATCATTTTTCAATTCCTCTTTAAGATGATTAAGAATATGTTGCGTGGCAATTTTAAAATCTTTTTGTGGAGTCTGTCTATTTACAAGCTCCTCATGTGGGTCGAGCTAGTTACATGACTGGTGGTGAATATGAAAGTAGGTTTGAATAGGTCATGAAGTTTCTATAGTGAGTCATATGTTGTATAATTCTACAGGGCCTATCCACCTGTCTATTGTATATATCTCCAGTTAGCTGGTACGCAACCGATCTACTGCTGGCAGAAAAAGCGGTTACAACAACTTGTAATCCCCATAACCCATGGGGGTTTCATTAGTAAAGGCACTGCCTAAAAATTTGGCCTGCAATTTTCAAGTAACAAATTAACCACATCATTCCACAAAATTAACTTCGCATCATAAAATTGAAGTATAATAGTTCTATGCTTATAGTTCATTTCACCTTTTCCCAGCAGCAAAGACAAACAATGCCAGCATTAATTACGGTTACTACTTATATTACAAAGGATTGCCATTATATTCAGAAGTGGGTCACTAAAAATACCATGTAACACCAGTGGGAGTAGTTGTTATCTTAAAGGAGCCTTGGAGAGGTGAAACTGTGTATAGATTTGTGATTTGGGAAACAAAGAAATATATAACTTTTTCTTCGACCGGCCCTGCTCCATTCGAGGGCAGGTTGAGATGCTCTTGGTTTTCAGCAAAGCTATTTCTAATGTTGAAGTTGCTTTTAAGTGAAAATTTAGGCTTCTTTAGCAGCAAAGAGAAGGCTGATTAGGTCATTAAGGCCTTTGAAGTTGCACCAACCTTTTCTGTTTTTCTGCTTTTCTGTCAGCAAAACTCAAAAAGATTTTGGGAAGTTTGAAGGTCAGTTTACTGTCGGACTAACGTTAGATTCGAACAGAAATATTGTACATTTGCAGGCTAGATACTCTTAAGTTCTAAGTCATCATATTATTCATCCGTTTCATTTGAATGATGATTCTTTTCCTCTTGCTAACAATGGAAAGGACTTTTACATATCAACTCTGTTTTTAACTTAAAGATAAAGATTCTCAGTTACGACTCATGCATATTTAAAACATACTTTCACATTCACCACCAGTCACGTGACTAGTTCGACAACGCACAAGGAGCTTGTAAATAGGCAGGCCCCTTTTTGTGTGAGACTCAAGTTTTTTTTCTGACAATTTAAGTTAGGGGACACTCAGTGATTGAGAAGAGAAATGAGGGGAGATAAGGATGGAAGTGGGATGGGGATAGTGGTATAGAACAGATGTGAAGGGAAGTGGGGAGGAGGGGAGCAAGCTGCTCTCTGAGAGGGTTATATACACCCGCCCGGTTGGGAGGTAAATTTGGGGAAATGTGATCATAAAATGGGGTAAAATCATTGAAAATTTTGGTGAAATTTAGCAACATTTCCTGAAAATTGAGAACTTCCCAAAAATAGAAGGAAATTTTCCTAAAATAGAAGGAAATTTCCCCAGAATTGTAAAAACTCTCAATGAAGACAATTTCTTTTGAAAATTGAAGGAGATTTCCCCTCAAATAAAGGAGATTTTCTGATTAGCACTAACGTTATCATGAAAACTTACATGGGAAATTTGGGATGATGGATGGGTGAAAAGAAGGATGGTTAGGTTTTGGCCAAATATATAGAAGGTAGGGATTCTTCACTTGTGGGTTTTATCATATACCTCCACGGTAAGAAAGTGGGATTATAGTCATTTTCATCTTTCATTCCGTTGTTTTCGTGCTATTGGTCCAGGAATATTAAACTTTCGGATTTTCCTGGAATTCCGGTTTTTTCTGGAATTTCGGATCTTTCCGGAAATTCCAGATTTTCCTGGAATTCCGGATTTTTTGGTATAAGAAATTGCATGTGCATTTTTTTGTTTGAATATTTCAGGTTTTTTTTTTCATTTTATACTCAAATCCCTGTAGGTCATTTCTTGCTTACAAATCTTCTCACCGATGACCTCAAGAAGGCTGCAGAGTCTGACGGTGAGGCTCGTCTTGTGGTTGTAGCATCTATGATACACGACCCGCAGGAAATGAAGAGGGGTAACAATTTTTTTTTAAGATTAATGGACAGCTGTAGCAACAACTTGAGCTCACTTGAAAAAAAATATGCTATAATCCATGAAACTAACAAAACCTATCATCAAAATCAGTTATGAATTAACCATTGTATTGCATTTGATATTTTAAGGTCTTATTATAAATTATGCAAATTTTATTGAGATTTTGTGACATCACAGAGAGAAATTCCGCATGTAAACTTATTGATTTTTTAAACCTTTGCCAATGCTTTTTTTTTTTTTTTTTAAAGGGAGCTCTTGAATAGGATTAAAAGGTATTGAGTCTCTCCCATACCCTTAATCAAAATTAAGCGGGAGAAAACAGTCCACTGATTTTCTGTGATTGAAATTTAGGACAGAGATATAAAGAAAATCCAAAACGTTGGCATTGATTTCCTTCCTGTACACGATATGTAAAATAAATTGAATTGAATGGAATTGACATTGAATTGAATTAGAATTGAATTGAAATTGAATTGATTTACATTGAATTAATTTGAATATTGAATTGGATTGAAATTGAATTGAATTTTAATTGAAATTAAATTGAAATGAATGAATGGGATTGGATTGATTTAATTTTGATTGGAATTGATTGAATTTTATATTTGTAATTTGTTGCAGGAAGTCCACCTCTTATTAACTTTGATAATCTGCAGCTGGAAGCACCAGGCTCTTTCGATGGAGCTTTGGCTTACAAAAACTCGAAGCTGTCAAATGTTCTCTTCACTTATGAAATATCCCGGAGGTTGGAAGGAAGTGGAGTGACTGCAAACTGTTTATGTCCAGGTAAAGTCAATTATGGACTGACAAGTATTCATTTAGGGAGGTGGGTGTGGATGGACAACTAGTTGCCCCCCCAGGAGGACCTTTTAGAAGTAACATCTGTCGTGAAAAATTACCTTTCTCTTTAATATAGACCTAACCAAAGTTAAAAACTAAAAATCAAAATGATAATTCAAATTTGCTGGCTCTTGTTTTGTCCTTTTCAAATAACAAACTCCACGTCATCAGCCCACCATTCCAATCAAACCCACCATCAACAACCTCTCAGGTGTAGACAACGTTCATATTACCCGTCTTAGAATAGGTAACACCCACCTCACTCATTCCCACCTCCTTATTGGCTCCCCAAACCCCTCTGCAACAATTGCCATTGCACCCTCACAGTCCATCACGTTCTCCTTGCTTGCCCCTTGTACAACCTTCCCAGAACTTCCCTCGCTTTCCACAACTCAATTGCTGAGTTTTTCCAGAAAAACCCTGCAGATCAATTTATCGCTTTCCTTCATCATGCTTCCCTCCACAACCATATTTAGTCCCCCTCTCCCACCCTCCTCTCTCTACTTTGTTTTTTCTTCACCCATGCACCTCCTCTCTTGATCCCAGCTTTCTGACTTTTAGTTCTTGTATTTCTTTCATTCTCCCCCTGTTTTCTTTCCTTCCTACCTTTAGAATGATCTGACCTCTCAGGCACAGTTTGACCCTCGTTGTCATGGTGCCGTTAAGCACTCATCAAACAAACAAACTTTTCAAATGTTAGAAATGTTAAACTGTTCTAAGTATATCAAATATGTTAGTAAAATCCAAAGTTCTCATTTTGCATGTCAGATTTAAAATAACCCACCAAGAGTGGTCAACAGCAATGACACCAGATCAAGGATATTTATAACTAAGAGAAAACAAGCCTCTGTATACCTTCAATTTTCCATGCAGTGAACAAGCACAGTTTGCTCCTGTTTCTAAAACCTCAAATTAAATCTTAAAGGATTAGTTCAGTGGCCAAGCATGGTCCATCTTATATGAATGAGGACTTCAAAAGAAACAAAATGGTGGAGCAAACGTTCAAAAATCTTATCTTATATTGAATGAGGATTCTATCAAAAGAAACAAAATGGTGGAGCAAACGTTCAAAAATCTTATTCCGTTAAGGAGATATGTAAGGATTACTTAAGTGGTCAAGCTATTCTATCTTATATAAATGAGGACTTCAAAAGAAACAAAATGGTGCAGAAAGCATTAAACAAAATCTTATTTTGTTAAGGAGATATGTAAGGATTAGTTAAGTGGTCAAGCAATTCTATCTTATATGAAAGAGGACTTCACAAGAAACAAAATGGAGGAGAAAGCATTCAAAAATCTTATTTCGTTAAGAAGATATTTAAGTTTAAAGTTTGGTATCATTTGTGTAGAAATGACTGAATCAGACTAGATGTGATGTCACAACCTCATATTCTTAAAGTCTTTATGTATTCTATCCTAATTTGTCCTACGATTTTGTTGCTTTAAAACTCATGGGATATGTCAAAAAGGTATTAAAACTGAATCTAGGAAGGGTATTTATAATATACCACCTGAAGAAAGTTTGAGGGAAAATGATTTAAATAGTGAACAAATTAAATAAACTTTCTTTAGAATAGATAAAGATTTTGAGGAATCTGAGGCTGTGACATCACAACTAGTCTGATTTCAATTGTTTCAACAAAAATGATAACAAACTTTAAACTTGAGTATCTCCTTAAAGGAATAAGATTTTGCAATGCTTTCTTCTCCATTTTGTTTCTTGTGAAGTCCTCTTTCATATAAGATAAAATTGCTTGACCACTTAACTAATCCTTAAATATTTCCCTAACAAAATAAGATTTTGTTTAATGCTTTCTGCACTATTTTGTTTCTTTTGAAGTCCTCATTTATATAAGATAGAATAGCTTGACCACTTAGGTAATCCTTACATATCTCCTTAAAGGAATAAGATTTTGCAATGCTTTCTTCACCATTTTGATTGCTTGACCCCTGAACTAATCCTTTAATATCTCCTTACTGGAGAAAGATTTTTGAATACTTTCTTCACCATTGTGTTTCTTTTGAACTCCTCTTTTATATAAGATGGTCATGTTTGACCCCTGAACTAATCCTTTAATGTCCAGCTCTCAGTCCATATCATCAGGATACCTCATTTTGCCACTTACACAGACGATTTGGATTCAAAGGATTATGCAATTTTTTTTTTTTTGTGTGACAGAGGACTTTAAAAGAAACAAAATGGTGAAGAAATTACTTAAATATATTTTTCCATTAAGGAGCTAGTCCAGATTAAAGTTCTGTCTCATTTGTGTAGAAATTACTGGTGTTGAAAATTACTGGTGTTGAAAATTACTGGTGTTGAAAATTACTGGTGTTGAAAATTACTGGTGTTGAAAATTACTGGTGTTGAAAATTACTGGTGTTGAAAATTACTGGTGTTGAAAATTACTATAGAATTCTCTCTTTATTCTCCCTTTATCAACAACTGTTAATGTATTTTAAAGAAAATTTAACATTTTTCACTAATTTAAGTTTTTTTTTATTTTCAAATATTTCAGGTGGTATATTATTGTTATTAACAAGATTCTCATGATTTATTTTCTTACATATGCAATGGTTGATAAACCTTAAAATCTTAGAAATTGCACTAAAATACATAAAGACTTTGAGAGATGTGAGGTTATGACATCACAAGTAGTCTGGTTTTAGTTGTTTGTACACAACTGATACCAAACTTTAGGAATTAGCTCATGGGTCAATCAAGTCCATCTTATATGAAAGAAGACTTCAAAAGAAACAAAATGGTAAAGAAAGCATTCAGAAAATCTTATTTCATTCAGGAGATATTTAAGTTTAATGTTTGGTACCATTTGTGTAGAAACGACTGAAATCAGATTAGTTGTGATGTCACAGCATTTAATTCCTCAAAGTCTTGATGTATTCTATCATGTTTTGTCCTTCAATTTCTGGCTTGAACCATTGGATATGTCAGGAAAGTAGTAGAATGAATCTTGAAAGGGTAATTCATTTTACCAAATTAAGAAAGTTTGAGGGAAAATGATTTAAATAGTAAATAAGTTAAATAATTTTTTTTTTAAATACATTAACAATTGTTCATAATGTGAAGATGACAACACCATCCTTCAATAGTAGACTTACTACACCAGTTGTTTCTACACAGATAAGACAAGAGCTTTAAACTTGAATATCTCTTTAACGGAATAAGATTTTTGAATGCTTTCTTCAACATTTTGCTTCTTTTAAAATTCTATTTCATGTAAGATAAACATGCTTAACTACTGAACTAATCCTTTAGTTATTCCCAAAACAGAATAAAATGTTTGAATGCTTTCCTTACCATTTTGTTTCTTTTGAAGTCCTCTTTCATATGAGATTAATTTGTTTGACAACTGAACTAAATTCTTGAATAAACTTAAACTTGTCAAAAAACCCTTAGTTTGGTATGTATGTATTTAGAATGGTATTTAGATAATTTAACCTCTGACCCTAAATGACTTTTGCTGCCAATGACCTGTCAATTCTTAACAATTAATCAATCAACGAAAGAACAAACCTTTTTTTTTATATTAATTTTTATTCCTAGGTTTTATTCCTGAAACCAGTTTGCTGAGAAATGTTGGAGGTGTCGGCAAATTCATGATGAAGTATATTTTGTCACCTATTTTAAAATTCAAGAATGTTACCAGGACTGTGGATGATGGTGGAAACATGATCGTTCATGTTGCTACCAAAGCAGAATTGAAAGGTATGATTGCATCACATATGTAAAGGGACAAATAAACATGGCTGTACTTATCTACCCACTGTGGTTGTTATCATCACAGGCCCCGGTTCAATCCTGGGTTGTAAAGGGACAAATAAACTCAGGAGATGTTATGTCTGGTGACTGTTTTGCCGTTTCGTGATAGCATTGTTACTATCGAAAACCTCAATTACAAAATTTTTGAACTACTTTTTGCGAAAAATGAATCTTAAAACTAGCAATGAATCTGTAAATAAACGATCAATTTTGAGCAATAGTTTCACCAGAGTTTTTGGCCTTTTTGGTACCTATGTGGTCATGATGGTGTATGTGTGTGTATGGGTGATGCTGAGCTTGTAAACATGATATCTCAAGAATGGTACAGTGGATTTATATCATATGTGGTACACAGATAGCCTACATTTGAAGAAAGCGCCCTTGAAACATGGATGGGATGAAACTGCCAGTGTCATTTTCATCCCATTCGAAGGACACGCTCCCAAATATTAAACACATCGCTGGTATTACCAGGGATGTATTATTTGCCCCTGGTATTATGCAATCATTCGGCCACACAGGTAGTTGAGACAACTCAACAAAAAAAATGCTGAAATTTGATAAAACCTTAGTATTTGAACATCATAGAGTTTTACTTGGATCATTTATACCCTGAAAACTAGTTTATTTCATTTGGTGCAGAAATCATAAAAATAGCACCACTTTCAACAATGTAATTCTCAGTGACTTTCAAAATCTTTTGATAAACAATCCTGCAGTTTTTGCCATTTCTGTTCATGAGTGCAATATACACGTAGAGCAAGGGCTCTTTGTGTGTAAAGGTCATGAGTTATGCACCATCGAGCATACTTGTGTAAAGCAAACACATGCAGTGCAGCAGTGTGAAAAGGATTTTCCAAAGATAATAGTAGGCAATGACAATTACGGGAAAATCATAAACATAAACTCATGCTTCTTTGAATATGACTCAACAAGATTATACATTGGTTACTTTTGAAAATAGAATAAATACACTTTACAAGTTTCTTTATGCCTAAAACTCCAAAGACATAACACATATTGATGTTATTCAAGTAAAAACTCCCCTCATTTTGCTGTTACATGGGGAGGAAGTTTTATTGTTGGAATGCTGCTCTTGATTTCTTAACTTCAAAATGAATTTACGTGAAAATACAAAATATAGCGTCAATTTTGATGTTCAAAGGTTGAATCTTCTAACAATTTGTCCAAACAAAACAAATTTCTTTGTATTTCTCATCTTTAGAGGGCAAATTTTGTTAAAACACGAAGTGGAATAATTTGGAAATAAACTGGAAATTGCAAACTGCCACATGCGGTTACTGAAATGCCACAGGCACAGAAAATCAGGACGGAGTTCTGTTTAAGGGGCGAGTTCTGTAATGCATGGTTTGTAGATGTGCCCAATTGTTTTTGGTGGTGATGTCATGCATATTAATGAGGGCTTAATGTAAAAATCTTGAAATGCTTATATTTTAAAAACTGCATATCTGTTTTGTTTCATATTTGGTACAGTTTTGATAGTAGCTAGTGTGTACATGTTCATGGTATAAAAACCTTTGAATTTCTTTATTATGCATAGTGGGTGGGGCTTAATATCATTTTGCTGAAAAGAACTCATAGACACAAGAACGGTACAGTGGATTTATATCACATTTGGTACACAGATAGCCCATGGACTGTAGATGTGCCCTGTTGGTTTTGTGGTGATGTCATGCATATTAATGAATAGGCAGGGCTTAAGGTAAAACTCTTGAAATGCTCATATTTTACCAACCTCATATCTGTTTTTTTCATGTTGGATATATTTATGATGTTAGCTGGTGTGTACATGTTCATGGTATAAAAATATTGAAATTTATCAATATGGGTAGTGGGTGGGGCTTAATATGATTTTGCTGAAAAAGAGTTTGTTAACACTGTATCTCAAGAACAATAACCTGCATTTATGTAATATTTGGTACACAGATAACCCATGGTCTATAGATGTGCCCTATTGTTTTTGGTGGTGATATCTTGTATATTAATGAGTAGGCGGGGCTTAATGTTCAAATCTTTAATTGCTCATATACTAACAATCACATATTTGTTTTGTTTATATTGGATACAATTATCATGTTAGCTAGTGTGTACATGTTCATAATATAAAACGTTTAATTTTTCATATGCATGGTGGGCGGGGCTTAAAATGATTTTGCTGAAAAGAGTTTGTAATCATGATATCAAAATAATGATAAACTGGATTCAAGTCATGTGTAGTACACAGATAGCCCATGGTCTGTGGATGTGCCTGATTGGTGTTGGTGGTGATACCATGCACAGTAATGAGTATAAAGTAAATATCTTCAAATATGATATATGAGCAATGGTATGTATGTTTTGCATCATACTTGTTATGATAATGTTGTTGATTATTGTGCACATACTAGTGTTGTCAATAGGTACATCTATTTTATTGATCTGCATGTTGGTCTTGGCTTATTAATAAATATCCTGGAACAAATATTTCATATGCAAATGACATGACAGTTAATACAAAACTTACAAATCAATCAGCATATGAAAAAAAGTATAGGAACCACAAAACCTTTTGGTTATGGTTATTTTTATATTTTTTTGTTGGGGCAGGGGAAGGGAGGGGGTAGCCTTCGGAAAGTAACCTTCATTTTCAGGAAAATATTCTTGACCCGTACAAATGGAAAACATCTTTTCATAAGCTAGAAAACTTGAGAATCATAAAGAAATACAAAGCATTCCAACATCCTACTGGGCTGATGACATAATCTGCATGTTTTGAAATCAAGTAGTATTAAGTAGTAGTATTATATTTTCAATAATTACAAAAAATGTGTTAGATGGCTTCGGGAGTTATGAAACTTGGTCAGTACATTTGTTATTTTCAATTCTATTACATGAAATAAGAATTATGTCAGACTTTATGTCTCCTTTAAAATGGGTGCCTGTAGCAGTATTTAGTAGTAGCATCAAAGTTTTAATGATTAAGAAAAAATGTGTTCGATTCAGGGAGTATAAAACTTGGTCAGAAGATTGGTTATGTTTGATACTATTATAAGAAATAAGGTTTGTCAGACTTGATGTCCCCTTTTAGAGGTCCATGGACAGGTACAGAAGCTAAACAATATGTTGTATGAACAGGAAAATACATATGCTTTTGTTTTTGTATGTATTTCTTCCTTTAATCTCAAACCTTTAAAATGTTCAAAATGCTTTGTCCTACATGAATGGAGTTGGTTGAGGGTATGATAAAGATATCGTCTCCACTGCATCAGAATCATCTTTGCTTTTTTGAAGAGAATAGATAATGGAGACTAGCCCCTTTCATACATCACAAAAGTAACGACAAAATTTGCATATTTGTACAAAAGATTCAAAATGCTGGAAAAAGTGTAATTTTTCAGCATTTTTGATGAAATATGTGTATTTGTTCATGGCTTTTATTGGATTATAAATCTGTCCATATGCCTTTTAAATACCGTATTTGATGTAATAATTGCCCGGGGCACTTACGAAAATGAAATTGCACCAGACCCAAAGTTTCTTCCTAATAACCACCCATGCTCAGGGGCCGCATACAGTGTGCTATTTGAACTGCCCTGTACATATATATGAACTGGTTTAAAGTAGTCCCACAGTAACCAACACAAAACAGTGTGAGTGCCACATGCAAAATAAGCAAAGAGTGTAACACATAGCTTGGAATTTTAAGTCTTCAAATTAATCAAATGAATTAGGTTATCAGGCAAAAAGTGTTATTAAGCAGGGGCACTTAATATGTCGAATACGTTATATTTTTTTAAATTTCTCTTTAACCACTTTTTGAAGGTAAGTTCTTTCTGACCTCATATCATTACTACTTTTCAAATGCTTTTGAACATAGCTATGTCAGCATCCTGGTAGGTTTAAGATATCTGTTGATGAGACACATCCTTTGATACCTCTTTAAGATAGGTCTTCCATGTAAATTGTATTGTATCGGTTTCTAATAAAGTGCAATATCACAATTCTACATTGTCTCTTTGCATGCCAGTCAAATCCTTCAGGCTGCAGCTTGAGATCAGTGCCCTAAACTTGACTGGACCAGGACGGGAAGTGAATGAACACCGCGTTTTCACGCATCTCTTTTCGAATACTGATCAGAAAAAGAGATAAGATGTTACTGTCCTAACATTGTCTCTTTGCATGCCAGTTCAAATCCTTTAGGCTGCAGCTTGAGATCAGTGCCCTAAACTTGACTGGACCAGGACGGGAAGTGAATGAGCACCGCGTTTTCACGCTTCTCATTTCTAATACTGATCAGAAAAAGAGATAGGATGTTACTGTCCTACCATCGGGACCGATGGCTCAACGTCCTCTCTGAAGGACGGCGAGTGCCATTCAACCGTTGCCACTTCTCTTAACAGCTGAATTTGGAGCAGGAGCTGCAAATGACGTTCTTCCGCTTTGATGATCTGTCTGCATAGCTGTGAGAAAACCTGGTTAGACCTGACCGAGGTTTGAACCCAGTACCTCCAGTATCTGAGTCATGTGCTCTACCAGCTAAGCCACTACTCCTAAAATGCGCATCTTATAGGAATATTAATCTTTTATTTTTCCCAGAAAGAGCTTTCAATTCTGAATGGAACAAACTTTCAATCATGTCAAAAGCACCTGCAGTGTCTTGAGTTGTGGCTAATCAAATTTTCAAGAGACTTGGAAAAGTTGTGATGTTTAGAAGAGAGTTTGTTAAATCCCGCCAAAATCAAGGACTTATAGAGCAGACACGTAACAGTTTCTACCTATGTAAATGAACGTACAATTTTGAGTACAAGGCCCTTTAACCTTTGAAAAAGCTTGTGTAGTTTTTCAGTTATCGTCAAAGTTTCACGATTGTAGAATTCCGTTGAAAAAATCTTCCATTTGTGAGGTATATATATGTGCCGCCCAAGCAGGTGCCTTTTTTGTGTGCGTCATTTCTATAGTTCAGGTGCCTTTTTTGCATCATTTCCATGGTGCAAGTGTATTCTTTCATCATTTTGGTAGGGCTGGTGCCTCTTTTGGGTGTCAAAATTTTAAAATTTCATACTACAGGTTCCATTAAGTGATGGGCTGCACACCCATACCACTTTTTGAAAATGCTCCCCCCCCTCCTTTTCCCCCTCCCTTTCCGATACATACATAAATGTTCTTATCTTTATTATACCACAGGAGTTACTGGCAAATATTTCAAGGATTTTGCAGAGAAGAGTAGTTCCAAGGATTCTTACGACACAGAGGTTGCCAAGAGATTGTGGGATGTGAGCGCAGAACTCGTCAAATTAGAGGGTGCTGTCAGTTCATAAACATTTTTTCATTATAAACATGTAATGCATCTCCACTCCCAACTTGAGAGTTGCGTTGCAGTTTATATTGATGTACATTTTTATCGACTGAGAGACTTACGGAAATGTAAATGCTGGCTAATGTAAGGTCTCAGGGTTATTACTGATCCAAATTTGGGGATACTTCAGATATATGCTAAGTTTGTTATGTATGTCTGGGTGACTGTAGCTCACAGTCTTGACATAATTGTGAATCTCGGTCACTGAACGTGACAACAGAAATCTATTTGATACAATTTTATTGGGGTATGATGAGGACTCTAAAATATTTGATCAGTTGCTGCCCCCTCTCAAAGAATTATGATTGACAATTAACATAAAAAGGATTTACGTACATGCTAAAAAATTTCTCTTTTAGCTCACCCTTACCGGACACCTGAGTTAATCCTGAAAACTCAGGTGTGACAATTACTAACCCAACTTCCTGTTTAGTGTATTGTGTTTCCACCCCAAACAATGATTGTTTATCTATCTGCCATTCCCATGCACACCACAGCCAAGTAGCCCAAGGCTTTTGTGTGTATAAGATTACACAAAGCCAAAGCTGAATAATCAGGGCACTTTTGTAATTGAAATCACTTATCCGTGTTAGGTGTCTTTAGTAGGAGAAATTTGTTTGCAAACTGGTGTTAAAAATAACTTTATCGTATGCCTGTGGTGATGTGTGCATTAACTGTGAATGATTGACCGACCATTTTTCTTAAGGAAAGATGTTTCTTCATGTAAGAAAATATCAAGGTTGCCCAATCATAAAATCGCAACCTTTTATTTTCCCCATGGGGCCAATAGTTGGTCCTCATAATTACTCCTCTATCCTCCTGTACACCTCTCTCCCTCTATACCCTTGATACCTTAATTTACTATATACAACCTCATAGCGCTGCAACAAAACTAACACATGTCCTTGTACTCATTCCAAGCACGATACAATTAGCCATTCATATGTAACCTCTTTTGGCACATATGACTTTTAACTGTTAAATACAAACAACTAAATATAAATCACAAGTTTGCATATTGATGCTTCAAAAGTCAGGAAGTTGTCAAGAGTTTGATCTGGCCAGATAAAGCCAGATATAACCTTGATTAAAGTCAATTTGATACACAAATAAAGTTTGGTCTGGCCAGATCATGTCAGATCTGGATATTATATCTGGCCCAGATCAAACTTGATCTGGCTCAGATTAAGCTTGATATGGAAATTCCAGATCAAACTTGATCTGAGTCAGATCAAGTTTGAATTCATATCTGCCCAATTCTTTATTTGGCCAGATCTGGTCCAGATATTCATTCCAGATGCGCAATTCATATCTGGGCCAGTTCTGGAATTTATCTCTGGGCCAGGTGTGGAATGAATATCAGGAATACCTGGTCCTACAGTAAGTGAGCTGATTATGACATTAATGGGTTTGAGCAGACGTAGGCGTTAGCCGGTCTCAGTTAAGCTCTCCAATTTTGGAAATAAGCCACACCAACCATAACAACGCAGTAACCATGTGGCACAAACAAACTTCAAACCCCCAATCCTGCGTGACCAATGCATTGACATTTAGATGTTCGCGAAGCCTGCCTTATGCTTTGATCCATTTATGGCACTTCTCCCGATCTTTTCGAGTGTTTGGTTTGCTAATCATTCTGGGTAACAGGAATCTGATTTACAAAGATGGGTCTGTAAGTGCCATTTTTGTCACCATCTTGTCATCACTCAGTCTTGTGTGTGCAGAAATTTGTTTTGTGTAGTATATTGCATTGACTATACATGAGCGCACCCTGCTAGCTGGCTGTACTGTACCAGTGCGCGTAGGATTTTTGCCCCACTTAGCTATGCAGATTTTGTTGCTAGGCAAATTCATACAGTGTTTATTTGAAAACAGCTGTCAATCTAGTTGAGAGAGGTTAATTGCTATTGCTCAATAACTATGTTTACATCTGGGAATTGTTGATCACCAACATTCTCCTTACATGCTCCTTACTGGTCCGTATTTTATTACAGACCACCTGATTAGTCAATCAGATTGCCCCAAACAATACTAAGTATTTAGGAATAGATTTTAAAGCAATTTAGATTATGTTACAATATAGATAAAATTATCTTTGGGCCTTTTCTCTGTTTATATTATGAATTTCTGATGAAACAGCATTTGTATTAAAATCTTCTCTCATTCCTGGTTTTGTGTATATTGCAGTTTTGGTCTAAGAATGCCAGGTATATATATTTCATAGAGGTTTACACTAAACCACTGGGCATTAACTTGCATATTATTTTAGTTTAGGATATGATTCCATAGCTGTTGATGTTATGATTTATACAGAGTATATACGTGTCATATTTTTCTTATATTTTTGTATTGCCTAGTACTGAGCTGTTTTTCAACATGAGAATATCCTTAAAATTTTGTTATGCATATTTATATAGAAAATGGGACGATAATATGCACATTTTTATGCAAATTTATAAAATATTTTAGCCCAAAAAGTTTTTTCTCTTGACCTTTCACAAAACAAAACAAAAAAACATTGGCATAATTTTTCGGTTTTCAATTTTTGTATCAAAATGTAATTAAAATAAACAAAAGTTTTAAGAGAAAGTGGCAATTTTTCAAAACTTTTGTTTATATATCTTATTTTTATATCATGCCATTAAATATAATAGAAACTGATTATTTCCTACAACATTTTGAATTATTTTTTATAAGTTTGTGCTAAAAAAATGATATTACATATTAGGCCTTAAAAATAATTCTTTGTTTACCTCCTCTGCTGCCTCTAACTCGGTGAAAAATAGGGGCAGCACTTTTATTATTTTTTTCCTTCAATTTTCACAAATCCCAAAGCATTGTAATAATTCTTACCAAAATGGTGTGTCAACCACTTTTCCCTGCTGACTGATGGTGTTACTGTAAAGAAAATGAAGCCCCTCATCCACAAGAGCTCGTTATAGAGTACAAAGTTGTCCTGCCTGTTTGTAACGAGTGTGTCAGGCAAAGGAGATATAAAAGGAATTAACAATCTGAAAATAAAGTGAAATGTGTAAATTTTGTGTTTCAAGTGTTTTTGATAAGAGCGAGCCAGTCCATATTGCTCACAACAGAAACCACAATCCAGCACAAGCATTTAGCAATTACACCAGGGATTTCCACACACTTTCATGGTCATAATCTGACATTGATAGTAAACAAATTTCACTGCAGCTGCACTGACTTACACTCAACATAAGGACAAAAATATTCCCCTGTGGTCAATGTGTCAGGCTTGAATTAATCATTTACAAATAGGGTGGTATGTAAGTAAAGGTTTTGTTTGTTTATTGATAAGTGATTTTAAGTTATGTTTTTGTTCAACCTTGTAGCTTTAAGGATTTTTTTCGACTAAAAATCCATTTCAACAGATTTTCATTATGCGAAATTTCACCCGCACTTCCCAAATAATTTTCCACAAGAAAGGGCAAGCAAGCAAGTTTTTTTAGGCTTATGAAGAAGTACCACTTAAAGAGTTTTATAATGAACCAAATATATGTTTATATAATTGTAACTATTTATGCTTGTTTTTGTTTCATGGGATTTTAAGTTATGTTTTTGTTCAACCTTGTAGCTTTAAGGATTTTTTTTAAAAATCCATTTGATTTTCATTATGAAATTTATATATATATATATATATATATATATATATATTATATATTGGGTTGGTGGGTGTGGGTGGATGTGTGTGTGGGTGGAGGTGTGGGTGTGTGTATTTGTCCTGTATTTTGAGCATGAGCTTTTCTTCAGAAGCCTTGCTCAAATGAAATGGTTATGGGAGGGGCTATGGAGTTACATAATTCATTCCTTAAAGGTTTTCCAGCAGAACTTGATTCTTGAAGAAATTAATGTTTCTGTTTTCCTGGAAAAAGAGTCAAATTATTCCCTGAGATATGTTGCCCTCCAGTGGCGAGCTTCCATCCCATTCCATGACCCTCGTTGTCTTGGTGCCGTTAAGCCCTCATCAAACAAACCCATTCCCGCCCTCGTAGAGATGTAGAATGTCAGATATAATTGTATTAGAGTATATCACAGTCGTGCCTGACCCAGCTAAATATCAAAATCATGTCCTCCTGAACGCCGACTCTGCATGATGCTAACAACATAATACTTGGGCACTAAGAAAGGCAGGGATTGAAAATATCGGATATACCATTTAAATCAGAGATACATCTTGATAATGCTGAAATCGTCCAGATATCAGATTATGGGTCGGGCAACTGGGGCGTATGAAAAATGTCTACTTACATGGGCAATGTTTGGGCAGGAAAAGCTAGAAATCTTCCAGGGCTTCTCCCCCTGGACCCTTAGTACCAGAGCTACGGCCATGAACCCAAAACTTTTGCCATAATTTTTCTCCATTTTGAGGGTAAATTTCTCCTTTACTTCGAAATGGTATAAACACTTATCTGAGTAGATTTTAAAGGAGACAAAGTCAGATACAATCATTATTTCATATGATAGAGGATTAAAATCTTAACCAACTACCAAAAACAACTAGTCATGTTGGAAGTTGACACATGGAGGCTGCCATTTTGTTCAAGTCTGTAATGAAATATTGTAATTTCCTCAACAGGGACATATGGATTATAATGTATTTCTTTATAAATGTGATTACAGTTTTTATTCCAAAATGATGTGACACAAAGTTTTAACAGCAGGTTTTGATCATTTCATGTGCACTCCAAAATGTCTTGAACCCTTACAAAAAAAAAAAAAAAAAAATTCATAGCTAGAAAACTTGAGTTAGATTATAAAAAAATACAAAGCATTCCAACATCCTGCTGGGCTGATAAGATAATCTGTATGGTTTGAAATACAAATGGCGGCTCCCTTGATACTATTTAGTGGTAGCATTTAGATTTTTAATAAGTACTAAAAATGTGTTAGATTTCTTCGGGAGGTATGAAACTTACAAGGTTTGTTATTTTAAATACTATCATATAAAATCAGGATTATGTCAGAATTTGTCTCCTTTAAAATTAGAATTGAAATTTTCATCAATTATATTGTGGAACTATGTCTGTTTGTGTAGATTTTTTAAGGACTCGAAAAAAACACGAAATCCTCAGACCATGGCTTCACCTATGAACCCCTGCATATTTTTGCCTGAATTTTCTCAATTTTCAGGCTTAGTGGTTGGGAAGTCATGTCCGTATTGGAGAGGTACCGAGTTTGATTCCCGTCGTGAGCGCTGCATTGTTTCCTTCAGCAAGACACTTTACTTGCGTCAGTCCACTCAGCTGTAAAATAAGTACCAACACTGCTGGGGAGTTAATCTGCGATGGACTGGTGTCCCGTCCAGGGAGAGTCTTTTACTCTCATCCGCTTGCGCCATGGAAACCGGGGATAAGCACCGGCTTAATGAGTCTATTGGCTTGGATGGATTTAGCTTAGATTTAAATATAAGAAGTTAGAATTGTCTTCTTATCATCACTTAAAGTTTCCGAACTTTGTCAGTTGTGCAGTTTGTGTTGATTTTGGGACATCAAAGACAAAAACTCTTCAGAGCTTTCTTAGACTTCACCCCTATACCCCTTCCAAGCACCTTATGCTGGACTTCTTCCCCTGGATCCTTGCTTTGCCCCGGGACCCAATGATTTTTCCTTTACAATTTGGAACTTTGTTTTTATTTTCAGCCATTTTGGTGCATCAAACAGTTAAAAACAAGAAATCTTCAGACCAAGGCTTCACCCATGAACCCCTGCACAAATTTTCAGGGGAAGTATATCCTCTGCCAGTCCGGCAGCATGCCTATTAATAAGAACATTTATAACACGCGAGTATATTGACGTCATGCAACCATATTGTTCAGATATTGCGATAAAATGTCATACTTTCTAATTTATGTACTTGAAATATTAATATCATTACGTTGAAAAACATTTGAATTTTCAAAATGGCTGCTTTGCGCTAAAAAGCGTAGCTCTATTGTCTATTATTTCTAATATTTCGAAAACAGTGAACAAATCTAATGGGAGAGATTTTTTTTTATCCATGACAGTAATGAAGGTATTTTCATGAGTTTTATGTTTCCCCAAGCAAAGATATTTTTCCCAGACATTTGAAATTTGTGACATTGCATAAGGCTTTAATGTTAGGATAGCAAAGGATCATGGGGAATATCACAAAATGGCAGCTTCCATGTAGCAAAATGTTCCCTTTTATATGAAGATTTATGTTCCCATTAATAGGCATGCTGCCGGACTGTCTGCCTGTTTACCCTGTATAATGCTTATCTAAGTAGACTAAAATTATCTTCTTATTGTCACTTGAAACTTTCCGTACTTTGTCAGTTTGTGTTGATTTTGGGGCAACAAAAACAATCAATCTTCATACCAGGGCTTTGCCCATGAACCCACAATTTCCTTCAGTTTGTAGGGAAATTTCTCTTCTGCCGTTTAATAATTGTACCCTAGATCTTACCATGAGAATTTAAAATTGTCCCCGCGCTGCTGCTCCCCCGCACGCTGCTCCCCCCGACGCTGCTCCCCCGACGCTGCTCCCCAGACGCTGCTCCCCCCACGCTGCTCCCCCACGCTGCTCCCCCCACGCTGCTCCCCCGCACGCTGCTCCCCCCACGCTGCTCCCCCCGCACGCTGCTCCCCCCGCACGCTGCTCCTCCTCCCCCCCGCATGCTGCTCCCCGCACGCTGCTCCTGGCGCCCTGCTCTCTCCCATGCACTGCTTCCCCACATACTGTTCCCCCCACATACTGTTCCCCCTTCATGCTGCTTTCAACTTAAAGTCACAACTCAAAGTCACAACTCAAAGTCACAACTCAAAGTCACAACTCAAAGTCACAACTCAAAGTCACAACTCAAAGTCACAACTCAAAGTCACAACTCAAAGTCACAACTCAAAGTCACAACTCAAAGTCACAACTCAAAGTCACAACTTAAAAGTCTACGTATAACTGAAATCTGGAAAACCAACCAGTGTTGTCAACACCAAGTGTCAAGTACATGTCAAGAATGTAGGTTAGATCAAAGTTGGTCAGATATCAGCCTGAAGTATGATCACTGTGCTGAATTAAAGTTCTCAGAGTTTGCCCTGATTAGGAGTGACAAAGACGGAGAGCTGGGTACAGAGGCTTCAAACCCAGACGGAGAGCTGGGTACAGGGGCTTCAACCTAACAAACCCAGACGGAGAGCTGGGTACAGAGGATTCAACCTAACAAACCCAGACGGAGAGCTGGGTACAGAGGCTTCAACCTAACAAACCCAGACGGAGAGCTGGGTACAGAGGCTCCAACCTAACAAACCCAGACGGAGAGCTGGGTACAGAGGCTTCAACCTGACAAACCCAGACGGAGAGCTGGGTACAGAGGCTCCAACCTAACAAACCCAGACGGAGAGTTGGGTACAGAGGCTCCAACCTAACAAACCCAGACGGAGAGTTGGGTACAGAGGCTCCAACCTAACAAACCCAGACGGAGAGCTGGGTACAGAGGCTTCAACCTAACAAACCCAGACGGAGAGCTGGGTACAGAGGCTCCAATCTAACAAACCCAGACGGAGAGCTAGGTACAGAGGCTTCAACCTAACAAACCCAGACGGAGAGCTGGGTACAGAGGCTTCAACCTAACAAACCCAGATGGAGAGCTGGGTACAGAGGCTTTAACCTAACAAACCCAGACGGAGAGCTAAGTACAGAGGCTCCAACCTAACAAACCCAGACGGAGAGCTGGGTACAGAGGCTTCAACCTAACAAACCCAGACGGAGAGCTGGGTACAGAGGCTTCAACCTAACAAACCCAGACGGAGAGCTGGGTACAGAGGCTTCAACCTAACAAACCCAGACGGAGAGCTGGGTACAGAGGCTCCAACCTAACAAACCCAGACGGAGAGCTGGGTACAGAGGCTCCAACCTAACAAACCCAGACGGAGAGCTGGGTACAGAGGCTTCAACCTAACAAACCCAGACGGAGAGCTGGGTACAGAGGCTTCAACCTAACAAACCCAGACGGAGAGCTGGGTACAGAGGCTTCAACCTAACAAACCCAGACGGAGAGCTGGGTACAGAGGCTCCAACCTAACAAACCCAGACGGAGAGCTGGGTACAGAGGCTTCAACCTAACAAACCCAGACGGACAGCTGGGTACAGAGGCTCCAACCTAACAAACCCAGACGGAGAGCTGGGTACAGAGATAATATTACATAGATATCGCAAGATGGATCAAATATTAAAATCAAGAAAAAGTCATACATGATATTTTCAAAACTTGGCAAAATAAAAAATATATTTCATTTTGATCATAACATAACACTTTTTCTCAGAATATTATGCTCTTTTACTTAAATTATTAAAAAAATAATTCTTGAAGCCATTCATAAACATTTTGTGATTCCAAGGATTTTTCTTGTTTAAAGCAAGTGTTAATAAGTATTGTGTAAATTTGGCACAGACAAAAAGACACTTGGGATCCTGTTAACATTTCTTCTTTTTTTCACAACCTGGCAGGAGAATCTAGGTAAATCAAAACCTGGAACAGAAAATGGATTTAAGAAATCCTTATCTGGACTGCATAGTGTGATTAATTATCATCGTGAGCTTCTGCAGGACGCAATTTTACCCTCGGATCTGAAAGGTCACCTTGGATTGACCCCTCCTAATTAGATTCTAAAACTGATTAAGTTAAGGACTTTGCAATGGGAATATGATAGGAATATGATTTAAGAATTTAACATTTTAAAAACTATTCAAATTTGAAGATCAGGGATACAATCTTTAATATGGTTTTTCAAATCTGAACATAGTTGTGTGACCCATTTGACCCATCCCACAGTCAGTAAATTGGGGTGGTACACCCCCTCCCCTTAGATTCCTCCCCCAGGACTACGGTCATTAAAGCAGTGTGGGCCTCCACTCCTGAAGTTGCCCATGTGCCTTTTTTTTTTAAAGAAAGCCGATAGGGGTTAGCACTTTCCATAGATATCAGTATAATTTTGGTTCAAAATTGAAAAGCAAAATTGTGCATTCAGGACACACATGGACACACACATGAACAATTCCTACACATTGGTTCCACCTCTGCCCACAGTACACATCATAACAAATGAGTGATTTTTATTGTGGTTATCAAATTGCTTCAATTTGGTGGGTTTCCCCAAACCTTTTTGTGGACTTTAAGCTGGCATTAAGCCTACCGGTTCAAGATCCCGGTTCGAGATCCCGGTTCGAGATCCGCCTCGAGATCGCCTCGAGATCCCGCCTCGAGATCCCGCCTCGAGATCCCGCCTCGAGATCCCGCCTCGAGATCCCGCCTCGAGATCCCGCCTCGAGATCCCGCCTCGAGATCCCGCCTCGAGATCCCGCCTCGAGATCCCGCCTCGAGATCCCGCTTCGAGATCCCGCCTCGAGATCCCGCCTCGAGATCCCGCTTCGAGATCCCGCTTCGAGATCCCGCTTCGAGATCCCGCTTCGAGATCCCCCTTCGAGATCCCCCTTCGAGATCCCGCTTCGAGATCCCGCTTCGAGATCCCGCTTCGAGATCCCGCTTCGAGATCCCGCTTCAAGATCCCGCTTCAAGATCCACCCCAATTAGTCTACAGGACATGCTCTGTATGCCACTGGTAGGTAGAACACCATCCAAGGTCATTATTTCCAAAGGCAGTTATTCCAAAGGCAGTGTATATTATGTAACATTATATAATCATCTTAACTCTAACAATATGTAATACAAGGATTTTATATAACGCCCTTTCTATACAAGTATATTCAAAAGCACTTTACAAACAAACATTAGAGCTTAGCATAGAGGAGAGCTGCCCACAGGGCCGGATTTCGCAATGTGGAGGCCCATGGGCAACTGCAGGAGTGGAGGCCCACTCTACTTTAATGACCAGGGTCCTTGGGGAGGGATCTATGGGGAGGGGGTGTACCCCTTTGGAATTTTTTGGAATAATTAAGGGTGCTTAGCTGCAAAATGGTGCAGTATTTTGTGATTTTTGAAGTAAATTTATGTTCAAGAATTTTCATTTTGTAAGCCTGTTTGCCTGCCCAATTTTCAGTACAAATTAACAGGTTGCTCCCACATTTTTCCCTAACAATTTTTTTTCTTCATGAAATATGTGGAGACCCCTGGTTGTGGAGGCCCATGGGCTACTGTCCACGTTGCCCATTGCTAAATCCGGCCCTGGCTGCCCATACGGCACATAATCCATCCATTAGCTCATGGCTGCAGTAGTATATTGATTCTCTCTGAACTCTTGATTAAGATCAGCCTTACATTTGTTTGATGAGTACTTAACGGCACCATGACAGCGAGGGTCAAATTGTGCCTAAAAGAGGTTAGAACATTCCAGAGGTAGGAAGAAAAGAAAATAGGGGGAGACTGAGAGAAACACGGGAACTAAACGCCAGGAAGCTGGAATCGAGAGAGGAAGTGCATGGGTGAAAAAAGGGGCTAAAGTGTAAGGGAGGGGGGGGGGGGGACCGGAGAGGAGGAGAGGAGGACTAAATATGGTTGTAAAGGGAAACTGATGAAAGAAGGAGATAATTTCATCCGGAGGGCTTTTCTTGAAGAGCTCAGCTATTGAGTTGTGGGGAGCGGCGGAAGCTCTGGAAAGGTTGTTCAGGGGGAAAGCAAGGAGGACAGAAAAAGGTAAAAAACTTTACAAAGGCTGGTCAGTGCGTAACCTCATCCTTCATACCATGGATTAAATTCCGCAGGCCAGAAAAATAGGAATGGAGTTGTGACTAAAGGGCGGATCTTGAAATGCTATTATGTTGTTTCCTGTCCTCACTTGCTAATACTACGAAATACAGCTGTAAATGATTATAAAATCATGTCACAAATTAAAATAATAAGACAGCATATTAAAAAGAATTTCCAGTGCATGGTTACAAAGATTGTAATGTGTTGCTTTAGTGTCATTTCAAATGTACCAGATAATTATCATATACTGTATTCGATGTATTAACTGCCCCCTGCTCTAATAACGCCAACCCAACATTTTTCGCCTGATAACATAATTTATTTGATTAATTTGATAACTACGTATAAGTTTTGTTACATTATTTGCTTTTTTGTGTCTGACGCTGACAGTGATTTTGTAATGGTTATTGTGGGGCTAGTATAGAACCAGTTCACACAATGCAGTTCGAATAGCATACTATACGCGGGCCCAGAACATGTGTGCTTACTAGGAAGAAACTTTGGGCCCAAAAAGTTGCACAATTTTATTTTTGGAAGTGCCCTGGGTGCTTTATTACGTCGAATACGGTAATTTGAATCAAAGTAACTGAAATGAAGAGTAACAAAATGTAAAAGAAAATACAAAAAAATAAATGACGCTTATTATGAGATCATATGGAACTTACTAAGTTTGTTTGTGATTAAATCCTATAGATAATGTTACATAGATATAGCAAAATGGAACAAATAACAAAATCATGAAAAAGTCATACATGATATTTTCAAAACTTGGCAAATTAAAAAATATATTTCATTTTGATTATAACATAACAGTTTTTCTCAGAAAATTATGCTCTTTTACTTAAATTATTATAAAAAAATAAGTTTTGAAACCATTCAAATACATCTCATGAAAAACATGTCCTAGGACTTGTTTAAAGCAAGTGTTAATAAGTACTGTTTAAATTTGGCACCGACAAAACGACACTTGGTCCCTGTTGACATTTCTATCTTTTGTCAAATTTGTCCTCTCACAGAAATGGAAACTATCTACGATTCCGTTGGTTATAACCGCAGGAAAAACAGGAATTTGGGCGAAATTGTTTGATTTTTATGAAATCTTTTTTTTTTTAAATTTCTTAAGTAACAGTGTACTGGTAAAACTTTTATGAAAACGTACCCCATGTAATTGTGCGATGAATAGTACATTAAATTGCGAAAAAGGAAGCGTATAAAGATGTATTTACCACATTAATATTATTTCTGTCACAAATTTTCATGGGCAGATTTTCGACACCTAGCTTAATTCAGAACCATGGGAAATTTTATAATTAATTTCAACTCTGCCCTCTAAAAACTTTTAAGTTGGCTACAACCCCAAAAATCTGATGCACAGATGGATCCAGTCAACTCTTATTTTATTTGGCTCGACATAGGGGCAAGGAGTGCATTCCCGATTCCCCCTCCAAGAAGACTTGCTAATCATTGTTTTTATCTTTAAATAAAAAATACAAACATGCTTGAATTTATATGTATAATTAAAAGGATGTTCATTTTTTTCCCCCCTTCCCCAATCATGTTTTGTCCCTCCAACCAGGCACATAGCCAGGGGGAGCCACGGGAGCTCCCCCCCCCCCTTTGCCGAATGTTAATTTTGGGGGGCATCTTTTTAATTTATTGTACTGATTATGTTTCTAAGTTTTGTCTGCTTTATGTACTTCAAAAATCCTGTCGAATACTGCATGTGACAATAGCTCTTATGACTGGATGACACAATGGGCATTTACGTCCTTGCAAAATACAAGCAGTGGGAATTCAAATGGCAAAGGGAGTTCTCGGACAAATCCCTCACTGCCCATGTGTCTACAGTAAAAGAATGTGACATCGATATTTTCCCCTGCATCCATGCATTATCAAACATTGCCGCTGTTCTACCAATATCAACTGCAACAGTTGAAAGATCATTTACATCATTGCGACTGCTGAAAACATATCTCAGGAACAGGACAAGTGAAGACGTTTAACTGGTCTAGCCTTGATGTACATCCATGCTGGCGAGAAAATCAACATCGACCGACAGTGTCATCGATCGTTTTGCAAGCGCAAAACCGTCGTCTTCTTTTGCTTTAAACTGCTCCTATCAAAGAAAATTTTCCTCTCTTTTTGTTTTTCTGTAGGCCTACCTTCAAATTGATTAACGTAGATGACTAACGCGCACAGGTTTTCATGTGTAATGAAATATGTTCTCTTCTTCCAGTCTTAAATGCCTATAATTTCAAAATTGAGAAAAGTCCCAAAAGAAGATCTTCCCCTACTGATCAAGGAGAATCTCATTTGGTCTGGTCATCTCAAGCAGGGGTTCCCAAAAGTAAATAGACAGGGCCCAATTTGTACCGACACAAAATAATTTCTAAAATGTATTTCCATAAACTCATTTTAATGTGTATTTGACATGAATTTTAAACAATTTCCTACGACCAAAAGCACAAAAAATGCAGGGCTTCGCCCCCTGGTCTTCCACCAGGGCTACGTACCTGGAACCCACCAGGGGCTTTAAGCAGGCCCCTGGACCCCACGCCGTTTGGCGCATACGCAGTACACATTTCTGACAACCAACATTTTTTTTAATACATGTCGGCTCCCCCCCACCCCTTTCAAATTCCTGGCTGCGTGCCGTACCTACCTAAAACCTCTTATAGCTGCCTATGATTAAGAGGTTTCCCCTTGGGACACTCCACCTCTAAAGCTAATCTAGTTTTATTCTTCCTGTATACTGGCAAGTTTGTAATCCTTCTTAACAAAAAATGTAATATAAAAGTATTCTGTGATTTCAGTAGTACATATAATTAATTGGCAGTATGGTAATATAATGAAAGAAATACACACCACACTATATAAATACACACTACACTCCTGACCATAATGTACTGGTGATACTTGATCATAGGTGTAGGAAATGGGGGCATGTGCTTCCCCCTCACTTTTCCGAAAAATGACAAAAAAGCCCCTTGAAAATCAAAAGTGCCCCTCATTTACATTTACTTTAGTAGGATACTGGTGATTTGTGTCATTCCCATGTATGGGATTAGAGGATTAGTTCAATGGTCAAGCATGTTTATCTTATATGAAAGAGGACTTCAAAAGAAACAAAATGGTGAAGAAAGCATTTAAAAATCTTATTCCGTTAAGGAGATATTTAAGTTTAAAGTTTGGTATCATTTGTGTAGAAATGACTGAAATCAGACTACTCATGATGTCATAGCCTCAGATTCCTCAGTCTTTATGTATTCTATAATATTTTGTCCTGCAATTTTGTGGCTTAAAAACCATGGAATATGTCAAAAAAGTAGTAATACTGAATCTAGGAAGGGTATTTATAATATACCACCTGAAGAAAGTTTGAGGAAAAATAAATTAAATAGTGAAAAAATAAAGTAAACTTTATATAAAATACATAAAGACTTTGAGGAATCTGAGGCTGTGACATCACAACTAGTCTGATTTCAGTCGTTGCTACAGAAATGATTCCAAACTTTAAACTTGAATATCTCCTTAACGGAATAAGATTTTGCAATGCTTTCTGCACCATTTTGTTTCTTTTGAAGTCCTCTTTCATATAAGATGGACTTGCTTGACCACTGAACTAATCCTTTAATGTTCCCTATTAGAAAAGTGCCCCTTTCTAAAAATAAAAGCCCCTTTTACTTGACTTTGTTGCTTTGGGCTCACTTATTCTATCTACAGAGTGGGATGGGGGACATATGATTCGAAAGTGCCCCCTAAGAGGTCGTGCTCCCCACTTTTGGAAAGCTCCCTACACCCTCGTATTTGATGGGTATGTTTCCACTTGGGATGCCTTGTGAGGATATATTTCTATTTGCAACGCATTTTATGGAATCTATCTTTAAAAAAAAAAAAAAAAGTTAAAATCCGGAGATTCATAGCCCAAATAATCAATACCACATCAATTGAGATATTGGCAAACTAATTTCGTGGCCCATTATGTTATCACCAACTTTATTATTTCAACCCTTAAATAATGACGCTTGTGACACGACCGATTGGACATACACTTTTCAAAAAGTTGTTTTACTTTGTCAAATAGGCCCACAGCAGTGATTTTGATATCATTTGAAAGAGCAATAATAGTTCTTTCAGACAATGTCACTTTTTGATGGGGGTTAGTACATTGAAGATTTTTGAAAAAAAAGATGGGTTGAAGTGAAGAAAATCTAAAAATGCACAAAATATAACGAAAAAGCATTTATTTATTTTTGCCTTACTTCCAAACCTTGCTTTTGCCTGAAAATCTGTGAGGAACTTACAAAGACATCAATGCATCCAATTCGGTCGAATTTTGACTGCCTCTATCATCACTATCTTTTTTTGGCAGTTGTAAAAAATATAATGATTTTTAGCCTTTTTGAGACCAAAATTTGGCAAAAATCGAAGCTTCTGATCGCGATACAACTCCCCTATGCGAAATATACCATCATTATGGCCAATTCACATACTTTTTATTGTAATCAAATAGGGCAACTACCCCTCTTTTTTTATGCCGTTATTTAAGTGTGACAACAAATCCTCACATCAGGACAATGCAATAAGCAGTAACGTGGGATTTTAACGTGGGAACCCTGGGTTCGAATACAGAGCCGAGTGCACAGCTTTGTTTTTCTTGAGTAATTACAGTGGTGATTATTTACTTGTTTATTTTCATTCTTTGCGAAGATTTTGCTTCAAGAAAAAAAAATTAAGACTGGTATCAGTGAAAAGGAAATTTTACAATCCAAATATGTAAAAAAATCCTCCATCATTATTCACAAGAAAAATTAGAAGCTCAAAAAAATTGGCCTAATTTTCCCTAAAATTTGCATATCTATGTTGATATTTTCTTTATTTTGCCTTTTTTATTGAAAAGTTTATTGTCTTAGCATTCATATAAACCAAACTTGTAGTGATAGAAAATGAAAGGAAAGTTATGAAAATTAATTTTGAAAAAAAAAGTTCTGAAAAATTTGAGTCACGTTTTGGACTCCCTGGGCATTTAAAGCTTAAGACTGATAATGGTATGCATGCTAACAGAGTAATTTGAAAGGTTTCTCAATAAATAGAGAGGTCAATCCCTGACCTCTGACCTTTAACCTCATTGGGTCATAACCTGGAGTATTCTTTGTTGTATGTTTTGCCGCCCTTGGTTCTATTCACAACACTAACAACGTTTTGATGATCATTTTGTGTGGATTTCTGGTGGTCCATACCTTGGTCACTAAGAAAATGGCTGGATTCCGTAACATTTGTTACCTGTGAGAAATAAAAAAAATGGATGTTCTTAATATTTAATCCATTACATAGGTGTACGGGACAGTTTCATTTTGGGGGGGCAGAACAATTTTTGCCCGAATCCTCCAATCTTGCCCTAATTTAACACAGTTCATGAATATACTCATAAAATCCACATTTCATGTTGCCACAATGCCAAATCATCTGCTTTTAAACAACAAACAACTGAACAAAGCTTTTAAAGATCATATTTATATCTTAAATTCTTTTTCTTTTAATCAGAAAATATTTAAGTCAGTTTTTTTAACACAGTTTTGCCTAAATTTTGATACCCATTTTCCCGAATTATTGGGTGCCCAAATTTTGGGAGGCAGTCTTCCCCCTGCCCCCACCCCCCTCCTGTCCCATATGCCTATGATCCATTAGGTATAACAATGCTCTGTAGAAAAAAAAACAAAACAATTTTTTCAATAAAATACAAAGCAGCATACATAAGTTTAATTAAAGCAATTTGGAATTTAAAACAAAAGAATATTCCTGTGAATTTTCATTTCATTTATATGAGAAAAGACTAATAAAGAAACCAATTGGTGAAAAATCCATGTTGGTATCTTATTCCATTTAGGAGTTATTGCATTTCCAAGGTTTCGCCAGTGGGTTGAAAAGTGACCTTGCAAGTCAGGTTACTGAAATGTTCATCTTTATATACTTTCCTTTTTGCAATTTAATGTACTTTCAAGAACTAAATTTACCAACAGAGAAAATTTTTAGACAAAATTTTCATTTAATAAAAAAAACTTAAATTACTTTCAATAAAGCACTTGATTAATTGTTTAAGAAGTGAGGATGAGGGCACCAACCCTCTAGATTAAACTCCCCATGACAATATCGTGCCTCGACATATACAACATTGCTACTCACAGTGCCCTCACTCAATATTTCTTAAATAATGTACATGCTGTGTCATGCTTAAACCATTTCCAAAATAATCTCCATACGTACAGTGTATGTATAATTGTACACTGTATGTATGGAGTGTGGGGTCAGTGATGCATAAATTTTCCGTGGCCTTGAGATGTTCGATTTTCCAACATGTGGAAAATCAGAACATCACTGTTGTAAGGGCACAAATCTTTCATGTCACACCAGTCACTTCTACAAGTCACACCAGTCACTTCTACACAAAAGAGACAGAATACCATATTGAAGTAATTTCTTTACCATTCTACTTTTTTTAGGCAGGCAAAATTGCTTGACCACTGAACTAATCTTGAAGAAGAAGTTGTGGCATTGTTAAAAACACAGTGGGTGTCCTGTGGAGCTTACTACATTAGGTATAAGGATCATGAAAAGTTCACAAAGGGTTTGATAAGAGATACTAATGTGCTTTTTGAAAAACGTTTGTCCAAAGAGGTTAAGATTAATCCTTAGTCGTTTCATTCCTATGTTTGCTCAAAGCAAAAAAACCAAGGAGCTTGTTGGTCCCCTTCAGGGTAATAATGGTGTTACTATCAATAGTGGTAAGGATATGGCTGAGGTTTCGAATGACTACTTTGTGTCTGTTTTTACTAAGGAGTCCCTTGCTGATGATGTTGTGGATAATCTTAGTATTCACTCTCCAGTATCCATTAAGGATGTTGATTTTTCAGTTGATGTTGTGTCTAAGACGTTGAAGGGTTTGAATTCAAATAAAGCACCTGGTCCAGATGGTATACATTCTGCTGTCTTACGTGAGTGTTTTAATGTTCTTTCTGTTACCCTGAGTATTATCTTTTCAAAGTGCTTTGATGTTGGTGTTGTTCCTAGTGATTGAAAAATTGCTAATGTCACTCCTATTTTTAACCACAACCAAAAGGTTTTGTGCTTACGATGCTTTTTTTATATGCTGATTGTTTTATAAGTTTTGCATCAACTGTCATGTCATTGCATATCATGAAATATTTGTTCCATGATATTCATTCATAGCCATACCCACCATGCAGATCAATAAAAAAGGTTGACAACATCAGTATGATGCAAAACAGACATACAGTTGCTCACTTATTCAGAATTTTTACTTTCAGCCCCGCCCACTTATTAATATGCTTGGCATTTTTATACCATGAACACGTACACACCAGGTAACATCATTCTCTAACAAATATAAAAAAAGACATGCCGATTGTTAAAATGTGAACATTTCAAGATTTTGACATTAAGCCCCGCCTACTCATTTATATGCATGACATCACCATCAAAAATAATAGGGAACATCTACGAACAATGGGCTATATGTGTACTAAATATGACATGAATCCAGTTTACCATTCTTAAGATACCATGTTTACAAACTCTTTTCAGCAAAATCAGATTGAGCCCCGCCCAGTATGCATATTAATGAAATTCAAGGTTTTTACATCATGAACATGTACACAGCAGCTGACATCATAATTATAACAAATATGAAACAAAACATGCGCTTGTTAAAATATGAACATTTCAAGATTTTTACAATAAACCCTACCTACTCATTAATATGCATACTAACACCACCATGTGTACCACATATGACATTAATCCAGTGTACTGTTCTTGAGATATCGCATTTATGAGCTGGCCGTCACAAACAAAAACACACACACATACATACGCCCACCCACCCATACACACAAACATGCCATCATGACTGCATAGATTCCTGGTGCTATCGCATCGGAACCAAAAAAGGGAGACCAAAGTTTGCCCTGTAAGTATAGGCCAGTAAGTCTTACTAGTGTTGTGTGCAAGGTCATGGAGTCCATTGTTAAGGATGTTGTACTAGATCAATTACTGGTCAATGGTTTGTTGAATTTGTCCCAGCATGGCTTCTTACCTATAAGAGGTCTTGTGTTTCTAATTTATTGTAGTTTCTTGATGATATTACTAAACTAGTTGATTCTGGTCATAATGTGGAAGTTATCTATTTAGATTTCCAAAAAGCATTTGATAAGCTTTCATTAGGCAGGCTCATGTTGAAAACAAGAGCGCTTGGTGTGGAGGGAAAGTGTGCCAGTTGGATAAATTCTTGGTATAGTTGACAGGTCACAAAAATGTTGTTGTTAATGGTGAAGTATCGCCATGGAAGAAGGTTACAAGTGGTGTTTCTCAGGGTTCTGTATTGGGTCCACTTCTTTTCTTAATCTTCATTAATGATATTGATGTTTCCTAATTGGCTCCAGGATTTGTAAATTTGCTGATGACACTAAGCTCTACAGAATTGTTGATGATGCTAGGGATTCTTCACTTTTGCAAACTGATCTGGATAAGTTAGTTTCTTGGTCCCAAACGTGGCAGATGTCATTAATGTTGATAAATGCAAAGTTATTCATTTTGGTCAGAGCAATTTGGCTTTTGATTACTGCATGAATGGTTCAAATCTTGGTTGTGTTGATCAAGAAAGGGATCTAGGTGTTGTCATTACTAGCAATCTGAAGCCTTCTAAACAGTGTGCTTTAGCAGCTGCAATGGCAAATAGGATGCTTGGTTTGATTAGAAGAAATTTGTAGGTTATTCTTAATTTGTATAAGCAGTTATTCAGGCCTCACCTTGAGTATACTATTCAGACTTGGAGTCCCTTTTATGAGAAGGTTAAGTTCATTTTGGAGCAGGTTCAGCGACTTATTCCCGAAGTAAGGAATCTCTCTTATGAATCTGGTTGCGAATTCTTGGTTTGACCACGCTTGGGTTGAGAAGAGTACATGGCAATATGATTCAGGTTTTCAAATTCTTATCTGGTAGAGATGCTTTGACTTTTTGTTATTTCTTGCATGTGTTAGCTAATCCTCATGTCATGCATGATAACAGTTTGAAGTTGACCAGAGAGTTCTTACGAATAGATATTCAGTGTTTTAGCTTTTCGCAAAGAGTTGTTAATGAGTGCAATGGTTTGCCTGAGTGGGTAGTTAGCTCCAATTCTGTTCACAATTTCAAAGTCAACATTTATAAGTTTTTTAACTGGGCATCTTTGTTTATTTTATTTTTTTGTGATGGTGGTGGTGTTAGTTTGGGCTTTTTATGGGGTGACTAATAGCCTGTCATCTTGTTATGTTATGTTATGTTTTAAATTTGATTGAACTTTCGATTACCTCTGTTTCTATATCATGGTCACAGATCTGATCAGCGGTCTGAATCTCGATGTTTTGATCAGTTCCCCATGATGGACTGGGTCTTCCCTTCATATAGTTTTCTCTCGCAATGTCTTTCAGCCTTTTGGTCTCTAATGATCCCATTTGTGACACCAAATTACTGAAGAATCCACCCTCAGATTCCAGTAAAATATGAGGATGTTCAAATTCCTTTAACTCCCCATCATCGAAAACCTGCGCCAATAAAGTATATATAAATTAAATATTGTGCATTAATGAGAGGACTTAATGGACAGGTAGCAGCAGCATTAGCTAAAATGATTTAAAATACACTACACAACTTGAAAATGCAAACAATTTCATCAAAATTGGATAAAAATTGGTTGTTTTGCAGCTTTTTGTGCAAAAATGCAAAATTAAGTGTTGGTACTCTTGTGATGTATGAATTGGACATCTTAACCCTCTGCCATTTCTCTTTGAAAAGGAGAAGATAATTCTAATGAAGAGGATTTGATCTTGACTACTGCCCCCTCAAGCTGTAAAAAACAAATCTGAAGTTAAGGGAAGATATATAGTGAAGAAAAAAAATTGCATTTTAAGGTGTTTTCCTGTTCATACATCACATTTTTTGAATATATTAAAAAAATCAAACTTTCGATTACTCATAACTAGAAAACTACACATGCTATTTTAAAAATTGACTATTAAACTCTAAACAAATATTGAATGCTCCTTTCGGTAAGTGGTTGAACAGAACACTGTTGTGCCAGTCCATAGACCTCTAATATTCATGATGTGAAATGTTCCAATTTGAGTGACCCCTAACTCCAAAATGCAATACTAAAAGGTGGTCAAACAATGTACTAATATTTTATCCTTCAAGAAACTAGTTATGAATTTGTCTGATATTTTGAACAATTTTAGGGGGAAAGTGGATGGGAGGGGAGGAGGGGTTTTCCTCCTACCCACTACAAACTACACTGCTGGAGAAATTTTGGTATTTTTCCAATGTTATGATTGTCAGCAGTGCAACCTCTCAGTGTACAGTGTGTCATGTCATATAGGCAGATCCAGGACAATGTTAATGTATTTCCAAAATCATTTGCCTCTTTCTAAATTGTTGGAAGCATTTTTAGTTTAATTACCGAGATGTGGAATAACATGCACTTTACAAGAACACTTTGGCAAACACTCTTAAGTAAAAGAAAAACTAATTTTTTGTTTTAAATAAAAACCCAAAGAAACTGTCTTAGATCTGCCGTTATGACATCACATCAGTGATATTCGACACACCGGGTGAAATCTTTGAAATACAAAATAAGATATGACATGACTTTACAGCAATTTGTTTCTTTTTAGGATTAGTTCAGGGGTCAAACAAGTCTTTCTGATATGAAAGAGGACTTCAAAAGAAGCAAAATAGTGAGAGAAAGCATTCAAAAATCTTATTCGGTTAAGGAGATTTTTCTGTTTGAAATTTAGTATCTTTGTATAAAAACGACTGAAATCAGACTAGTTGTGACACCACAGCCTCATATTCCTCAAAGTCTTTATGTATTCTATCATATTTTGTCCTGAGATTTTGTGGCTTAACCAGAATATCAATGATATTGAGGCTCAACTTTATCATAAAAATGTTCAAAAAAGTAGTAAAGATGATATCAAAGGAAGATGAAAGGGGGAGTTGCAATTTTCAAGTCAAGTTTTGCATAAAAAAATAAAATATTTATGGTCTACCGTTGTTTATCAGTATTTTATAAAAAGCAATTTATTTCTTGCAATATTCCCATTGATTATTCTCTAACATTGCACATGCTTTCTTTCAATTAGTTTGTCTAAAAATGCGCCAATCATATGATGTAAAACCAAGGATGGACAAACACATCCTTGGTGAAACTAAACAATAAGCAAGGCTATCACACATGTCTGTTTTATGAGGCCATACCCCCAATCCAAAAGGCCAACTTATTTTCCATTAAAATGTGTAAATTCAGCTGGAGGCAGCTGATGTCAAAACCAAAGCTGTTTGGAGATTCAATTGACTCTGTCTACACATGTGTTACCTAAAAATAATCAATTCCCTCCAGAAAAGGAGAAATCTGTTGAATTGGGGGATTGTCCCCCTGGATTCACAGGAAGTACATACTTCATCCCCCTCGCAACACTTTTTCAGCGAAAACAACATTTAAATTTTTCATACTGACAATACATCTCATACTATTTAACTAGCAATTTTCTTATTTTTGTTGGCTAAAAGCAGTTTACTTTCCTTAAGAAAGAAAAAAATCAATAGAAATTCAGAGAACTTTCTCAATGGAATCCAAGGAAGTACACTTCAGGCCCCTCCAGCAACAATTCTTATAAATAAAAATATTTTCATTATTCATAAGATAATTAACAAGATATCTCTTACTAAGGTTGCATCTTCATTTTTGTTGTTAAATTTCCTCAAATGAAGGATAATTCCACATTTATTTATTTATTTTACTATTATTATTATTATTGTTATTGTTATTGTTATTGTTATTGTTACTATTGTTATTATTATTGTTGTTATTATTATTGTTATCATCATATCATCATAATCATCATCACCATCATCATCATCATCACCATCATCATCACCATCACCATCATCATCACCATCATCATCATCACCATCACCATCATAATCATCATCATCATTCATTATCATCATCATCACCATCATCATCACCATCATCATCATCATCATCATCACCATCATCATCACCATCACCATCATCATCATCATCATCATCATCATCATCATCATCATCATCATCATCATCACCATCATCACCACCATCATCATCACCATCACCATCACCATCACCATCATCATCACCATCACCATCATCATCACCATCACCATCACCATCATCATCATCATCACCATCATCATCATCATCATCATTATTATTATTTTTATTATTATTAAAGCTTCAGTCCCCAAATTTTTAAGAAGATTACAGAACTTAATTTGAAATTTCAACAAGTTTCATAAATCAATGTTTTTTTTGGTCATTTTTGCTATACCTTAGATTGAAGAAACTTCAGAGCTGCAAAAAACTTTAAAAGTTTGCAAATTTACTTTGCATTGCAACAATGAAGACAAGTCACTCAGGCAAAGATAATGAGCGAGGGTGATTAACAGGGATAGTATTTAATGCTGTCCACACAACAGAAGATATTGTGCACTGTAGTGTAAACAAAGTGGTACCTCCTTGGCGTGTATAGTCAGCTGTATGCAATTATTTACACATCATCACATATTTTCCAGATTCGATTACAGATTTTCATGAAAATGATGAAAATGAAAACTGCTCTATTTCAGGTATGCAAACAATAAATGAAAGACTGAATACACCCCGTGTGGAGATTTTCATGCTCTTCAAGACTGCTAAATTTCAGAAATCTTTGGTCAAAAAGCTTTGACTAGATACATTTAAAAAGTGAGAGATGAAAGTTAACAGAAAGGTCCCATTTTATAACCTCAAGTTTGTTGAGCTACAAACGATTGGATTCCTTAACAAAATAAGAATTTTGAATGCTTTCTTCACCAGGTTGCTTCTTTTAATGTCCTCGTTCATATAAGATGGACTTGCTTCACTACTGAACTAATCCTTTAACAGTCCTGTACCATATATACAGACAGTGGAGTGATGACTGATGGCTTGTCACAGAATGTCATGCCACAAATTTGTCACATAGCTGTCTAAAATGTCACATAATCTTTGGCACCTCTTGCACAGAATGTCACATCAGTTTTGCCTTTGTCACATTTAATTGGCATAGATTACACATTATCAGTTGACCGGTGATACTCATAGAAAGGATCACTTGGCTCTATGTCTGTTTCATGAAAAATGGAATCCACCACTAAAATGCAACATCAAATTACCAATGAGTGTGAGTGAAGGGGTAAAACATGTCACAAAGTGTCAGACAAATTTTCATACATCTGATGCTCATTTCGTCACATTTTGTCACAAATTTTCAAATCGTCACAGATTTTTGGACAATAAAATTTTGTCACCAAATTTTACCATGTCACAGATGCTCCATTCTCTGTATATATGAAAATCTGGATAGAAACTACGTGGCAGAAACCAAGTTGGCTATAATTGTGACAGGATTATTCATGATAATATTGATTTAATCTTTAATTTGCATATGGTGATGTAAAATTTAGAATGTTAAACTTCCCACTTCAACAGGGGCAACATCACCATGATGAAATAGGTATTCTTACGAGGAATGGTCCATCAATCATTCATGGGTTGTGCACAAAGTCCTCCCAAGCATATAATGTATATTTTTTTTATTTAGGCTCCGCCAAGGACTAATCTGATTCGCATCACTGAACAGCGGTTATGTGGCTTAAGCCCAAGATGTATGACCTATTGTGTACAGTGTAACAGTGGCTGGTTGCTAACAAGTGAAGTGTGAATAGACAATGAAGATGTTGTCAGTGAAGAAGGTATAGACTACCCCGGTGTTGTGTATGGTGTAACAATAGCTGGTTGCTAGTCAATGAATTGTGAAGAGTCTCTCCGGTTGAATGGTGTGGATTACCCCAGATTTTGAGAAAATCGGGGGTGTCGGGTTGGAGGGGTCTAAGGGCCAAAAATTCTTAATGACATCAAATGAAATATACAAACTACTCTTTACACTGAAATAAGAACTGTCAGTCATAGTGTAGCGCAAGAAAAGATCTCACCATAATTCTGTCGGAGTCTATCACCGTGTTCAGCCTGTGAGCTATAGTTAGTACTGTGCAGTCTTTGAACTTTGACCTAATGGTGTCTTGGATAAGAGCATCAGTTCTAGACATGAAAAGAAATTACCCATCAACTCCATCAATCAAATTCTTTAGGGTTACTTCAGTGGTTAGGCATGGCTAATATCAAAAGAGGGCTTCAAAAGAAACAAAATAGTGAAGAAACTTTGTGAATATCTTACTCCGTTAAGGAGATATTCAAGTTTAAAGTTCTGTCTTATATATGTAGAAATGACTGGTGTAGTAAGTCTACTATGGAAGGTTGCAATTTAAAGAAAATTTATTTAACTGCTTTTACTATTTGAAATATTTGTCCTCAAACATCCTTCAGGTGGTTAATTATAATTATCCATACAAGAAAGTTTTACTACTTTCTTGACATATCCACTGGTTTTTAAGTTTTTAAAGACTTTGAGGAATGAGGCTGTGATGTCGCAACTAGTCTGATTTCAGTCGTTTCTACACAAATTATATCAAACTTTAAACTTACATATCTTTATAACGGAAAAAAGATTTGTGAATGCTTGCTTCACCATTTTGTTTCTTCTGAAATCCTCTTTCACATAAGGTAGACTTGCTTGACCCCTGAACTAATTCTTTAAGATTGCATATGGCATCATTATCTTCATTTATCTTTTTACTCATTTATTTCTTATAGTCCGTTACTCAATGAAACCAGAACCAAAAGGTTTTGTGGTTCCAATGCTTGCAAAATTTGTATTTACTGTCATGTCATTGCATAATCATGAAATAATTGTTGTAGGATATTTATTCATAAACCACACCCACCATGCAATCTCTATAAAAGTGTTGACAACATTAGCATTTGCACAATAATCAAGTATGATACAAAAAACATTTGATCATTTATCCTATTTCAATTTGTCAGTAAGCCCCCTACTCATTTATATTCATGAAATCACTACCACAACATTAGAACATATGTACAGACCATGACCCATCTATGTACCTGATATAACATAAATCTGATATATCATTCATGGTGTTTACATCACTTTTTCAAAATTGTAACTTTAAGCCCCGCCCACTTATTGATGTGCACAATATCACTACCAAAAACAATAGAGCGCATATACAGACCATGGGCTATCTGTGTACAAAATATGACATGAATGCAGTTTACCGTTCTTGAGATACAGTGTTTTTAGCTCTTTTCAACAAAGCTCTTTTCAACAAAATCATATTGAGTCCCGCCCACTATGCATATTATTGAAAGTCAACATTTTTACATCATGAACATGTACACACCAGCTAACATCATAATTACAACAAAATAAAACAAAACAGATACGCAGTTGTTAAAATTTAAACATTTAAAGATTTTTATTAAGCCCCACTTACTCATTAATATGCATGACATCACCTTTAAAAACATTAGGGCACATCTACAGACCATGGGTACCACATATGACATGAATTCAGTGTATTGTTCTTGAGATATCGCATTTACAAGCTGGCCGTCACAAACATACACACACATATCACCCATACATACACACCTACACACATGCCATCATGACCGCATAGGTTCCTGATGCTATCGCATCAGAACCAAAATGAGAAATTATGGGAAACGATGCATTCAAGAACTTGCTTGACTCATATGTAACATGAGCAACAAAAACCATAGGCTTTGAAGATAAGGTGCACGGGGATCGTCGTGATCCCTACCCCAAAAAAGTATAGTTTCCAGCAGACTTCTAAAAGAAATTGGGGCAAGGTTGTTCTTGGGAGGTGGAACGCAATGGGAACTAGGAAATTGAATAAAAACCAAAATTATGAACCATACAGGCTTAATAGAAGTATAACTGAATGAAGATAAAGGACCAGAAATAAGTACTCTCTTCTAGTCTGACCCACGGAAAATGTAACAGTGTACCTTCCGTTCCCCTGCTCCACCATCACCTTTTGATTTAAAAGAAGTCTTATCTATTTCTAATCCAAAATGACTTACTTTGGATCAACATTTGCAGTAGCCTCATCCAAAATAAGAATTCTGTTCTGTTTTATGATTGCTCGAGCCAAACACAGTAGTTGCTTTTGGCCCACACTGAAGTTACATCCGTCGTCCCCTACTTCTGAATCTAAATTCTGTGGTTTGTCTTGAATAACTTGAAAAAGCTGTACCTATAAAATGGAAACAAAATGTAAATCCGATTAATGGTACAATCTGGGAAGTCAATGACAAGAATTTTCGTGAAGAAAAATCTTTTGCAAGTACAAAACTTGACGGACTCTTGAATTGCATACAGAATCACCCAGCAAATTTGTTTATGAATTGAATATCAAATGAGCAAGATATATTCTATAAATAATGTAATATAGAGAATGGGGAGCTATAGGACTTAAGATCAATCTTGTGTGGAAAATTGACATCAGGATGAGCAGTAACATCATACCATATATATTACATAATCAAATTCACACACTTAATTGATGGTCATAATACCAGGAGTGGCGTCAGGATTGGTCTGACAGGAGGTTTAGCCTCCCTAATGGGGGAATTAGGGGAGTGGGGGGGATAAAATTAAAACTATAAGTTACTAGACTTACATACAAAATTCCCTGAGGGATGCTTGTGGCCCCAAGGAAGACAGGGGGCAGGGACCTCCAGCTTGTGTCACCCCTGTATAATACCTTTCAGTGTTTTTTTTTTTTTTTTTTTGGGGACCTCCAACTTGTCTTACTCCTGTATAATACCTGTCAGTGTGTGTGTGGGGACCTCCAGCTTGTGTTACCCCTGTTTAATACCTTTCCGTGTGTGTGTGGGGGACCTTCAGCTTATGTTACCCCTGTATAATACCTTTCAGTATGTGTGGGGGACCTCCAGCTTGTGTTACCCCTGTATAATACCTTTCCCTGTGTGGGGGGGCAGGGACCTCCAGCTTGTGTTACCCCTGTATAATACCTTTCAGTATGGGGGGGGGACCTCCAGCTTGTGTTACCCCTGTATAATACCTTTCAGTGTGTGTGTGTGTGTGTGTGGGGGGGGGGGGACCTCCACAGCTTGTGTTACCCATGTATAATTCCTTTCAGTGTCCACACAAAATTCACATCCTATATGATGGCCATAGTGTAAATCAGTAACTAGTTTTACAACTCATTCTGAACAAACATGAATAACCGACAAAAGATGCTTACATCTCTCAAGGCTTCCCATAATTCACTATCGTCATAGCAATCAAATGGATCTAAGTTTTGGCGCAAACTTCCTTTAAAGAGCACTGGATCCTGCAGAGGTAACAAAACATAAAAAAGATAAAACAGCAAAAATATAAAATGTAAACATTTTGGTGATTATCGCTTTCACTGATTGGACATGTAGTGACGAGAATGCTATTTGTAGTTAACTGTTAATTTGCAGGTGGGGTTGAGATTCAAAATGATTTGGTTAAATGTCAGCCACTTTCTTTCAAAGTATTCAAATGGATTTCCAATAAATGATGAAGTGGTATTCTGTACAATTATTTGTAATGGTGGCGCCATCCAAAATTATCCAATCACTGGACAAGGAACAGAAACAATAAAAAGAGTGCTTGCAAAATTACACACTTGTAATTGCCTCCAAGTTAAAAATCTTTCATCTAAAAACAGAAAATTTCTACAAAGAAAATCAAATTGAAACTAGAACTGTCGAAAGGACAGTATGCTTGACTATTCAAAGACAATGGGCTTGTTGATGGACGTATATGCCAATAATGGGGCTAGAAGTGGAAGTTATTTCAAATTACATGAGCTTTCAAGGATGCACTTACTTTTCCCTTTCTTTAGATTTTCACATTTTACTACAAGTCTCAAAATATATTTGAGTTGTATCAGACATTTTACGACAAAAAATGCTCAAGGTTACTACCTCACCCAGTAACTCAGAAAACATATGAAAGCAATCTTTATAGATGAAACACCTCTTTTCATTATATACATTGAGTCACAAAGAAAGGAGAGACCCATCACTTATTATCTCAATGAAAGATTAAAACATAACGACAAATCTTTGTGGTATGATGCAATTATTTCTTCAGTCATTAACTACCAAACTGCCCCACATACCAACCCACTCTGCCCCACATGCCAACCCATCCTGCCCCACATGCCAACCCACCCTGCCCCACATGTCAACCCACCCTGCCCCACATGCCAACCCACCCTGTCCCACATGTCAACCCACCCTGCCCCACATGCCAACCCACCCTGCCCCACATGCCAACCCACCCTGTCCCACATGTCAACCCACCCTGCCCCACATGCCAACCCACCCTGCCCCACATGCCAACCCACCCTGTCCCACATGCCAACCCACCCTGCCCCACATGACAACCCACCCTGCCCCCACATGCCAACCCACCCTGCCCCACATGCCAACCCACCCAACAATTTTTTTGTCTGTTATGTCTAATATAATTTATCTGAAATCCAAATGACAACCCACCACATGTCCCACATGCCATTCCACCTTGTACCACATGCCACCCCACCCTGTCCCACATGCCAACCCACCCTGTCCAACATGCCATCCCATTTTCTGTCCCACATGCCCTACATACAATTCCACCCTGTCCCACATGAAATCCCATCCTCATCCTAATTCCTACATTTACTTATCATCATGTCATCTTCTACCCAACAATCCACGTTTGAGGCAAAAAATCTTTTTTTGTTGCTTTTTTATTCATCCCAAAACTAATACTTTAATTGCTATTCATGTCAGGAATGTCATTATCATAACAAACAAACTCCTCCAAAAAGTTTGTATTTATTTTTTTTCATACCCAAGACACCTAATTTTAAATTCTTTTGAAGCGAGAAATCTTTTGTTTGCTTCTTCAATCCTGGTAAGACTAATATCTTAAGTTATTCATTATCATAACAAACAAATTCATCCCAAAACTTCAACCAACAAACCAAAAAACTGTAACCGGGCGCCAATGCCAGGATTAGTAGAATAACTCATACTATTCTTCGAATAGTCAAGCTAACAATGTTGTACTTGCTGGTGCCTATCCAGTCCATCCAGCTTAACTTCCCAGCAAGTTGGAACTCATTTCACAGCTGAATTGACTGCAGCAATCAGGAATGCAGTGTGCTTCCTAAGAACATAATGTGGAACCTAGAGTTGGAATCAAACCCAGTACCACAAGTCAGACACTCTGAGCTATCATGATTTCTCCCCCTCCCCACCCCTCCCCCCAAAAAAAAATGTCACCATACCTGAGGTATAATTGATAATCGTTTCCTGAGATCGTGAAGTCCAATACCTTTTATCTCCACCCCGTCAATAATGATGACCCCATCGGGCTCAACCAATCGGAACAGCGAGGTGATGAACGAGGTTTTACCTGCGCCAGTCCTTCCCACAATGCCAATCTGCATGAGATTAGGAATTTGGGTTAATAAATGGAATGGAAATGAAAATATCAAAATCCAAAACAAGGAAGGTCAAAGTTTGCTTTGCTTTGAAAAGTAAGATACACAAGAATAATAAACAACCACACATCACAAATGATATAAATCCCCTCGCTGCTAATAACATGCATCCAGCCTCTGACACACCTGCCATACCATGCTACTTCGCTCCCTACAGGAAATCATACATGAAAATCCAGATGCCACTCCACCACATGACCCATATGTCATCACACCTGCAATCAAGATGACATCCCACCATATAACTTGCCACCCTGTCCCCTATACCATGCCACCCTGTCCCACATGCCATCCCTCCCTGTACCACGCGCCGTACCATGTGCCTTTGCACCATGTCCCACATGCTATCCAGGGGTCACAGTGGCCATCAACAAAAATAAAGGAAAAATTATAGGAACTTTTTTCACAAAATACAGGAGAATATAGGAGGTTTTTAATGAAAAATATAGGAAAATAATAGGTTCATCGATATATTGAAAAGTAAATTATATGTGTAGTGTCCAAAGGTCTTCATTGCTTGGTTTTAAAATGAAAATGAATGATATAAATTTCATTTTAAGTACTATTTTGCCTGATTTTCATTTGTTTTTGTTCAATTGGTTGCACTTGAAAGAGGGAACACGAAAATAAATTTAATTGTGTTTTCAACAATAAACAATTTTACTTTATTTTTAAGTTTTCATAATAAATAAATTTGGATTTTGATGGTTAAAACATAATTTTTTTTGTAGTTTCTGCATTATGCATGAAAAAAACATATTCTTTTCCAAAAGGGTAAAAATATAGGAAAATATAGGATTTTTTTTATGAATATAGGAAAATATAGGTTCAAAAAATATAGGAAAATATAGGAAATATAGGAACACTCTGACCCCTGGCTATCCCTCCTTGTACCAGGTGCCATCCCATCCTACCCCACATGCCGTCCTACCTGGAATCCAGATGACTTCCATTACATGTCATCCTGTCCCACATGCCATGCCACCCTATCCCACAAGTCATACCACCCTGTTCCCATGCCATCCCACCTCATCCTACATGCCATCCCATCCTGTCATAAATGCCATGACACCACCTTGTTTCACATGCCATGCCACCCAGTCCCACATGCAATCCCACCATGTCTTACATGCCATGACATCCTGTCCCACAAGGGCCTTGGGACCCTGTTCCACATGCCACCCTGTTCCACATGCCATCCTGTCCCACATGCCACCCTGTCCCACATGCCACCCTGTCCCACATACCACCCTATCCCACCCTATCCCACATGCCACCCTATCCCACATGCCACCCTATCCCACATGCCATCTCACCCTATCCCATATTTTATCCCATCCTGTACTCCATGCCATCCCACCTTCATCCCAATTCCTACATTACCAATCATTATGCCATCTTCCACCCGACATTCTTTCCTCCCATCCCCTCACTAACATGCCCCATTCACCTACCATTCCCCTTCACCTTCCATCCTCCATATATCTACCATCCTCCATTCACCTTTCATCCCAGTTTTGCCTACTACCCCAACCCACCTTTTGTCATCCACTCATCAATATACTCTGAAAATTAAAGGATTAGTCTAATGGTCAAATGCTGATGAGGATGACAGTGATGATGATGATGATGTGGTGATGACAACGAGGACAGCAACAACGATAAGGGCGATGCTGTTGTTAATGATGATGATGAAAGAGCACTTCAAAAGAAAGAAAATGGTAAAGAAACTACCCCAATATCTCATTCCGTTAAAATGATATTCAAAGTTCTGTCTTATCTGTGTAGAAATGACTGATGTAGTAAGTGTACCATGGCAGGATGGCACGCTCATCCTCAATTTCCTTACAAATGTTAATGTATTTTGAAGATAATTGTTTAACTTTTTCACTATTTGAATTATTTTTCCTCACGTCAACTTTTTCAGGTGGTAAATTATAAATACCCTTACTAGATTCTGTTTTACTTCTTTCCTGACACATCCAATGGTTTTCAAGCCACACAATCACATAAAAAATATGATAGAATACATAAAGACTTCAAGGAATCTGATGCTATGACATCACAATTAGTCTGATTTCAGTCGTTTCTACACATGTTTTTAAGTCCTCTTTCATATAATATGATCTTGCTTGACCACTGAACTAATCGTTTAACTTTTGTACTAATTCCAAAACTTTACTAGAATTTGTTTTTGCACTTTCCCGGCCAAGCACCTGTGTTGTGCCCTTGGGCAAGGCACTTTATATTGCTTGCCTCAGCTCCATTCGGGCTATGAAAATGAGTACTGGTGAGTTAGCCTGTGGTGGACTGGCATCCCATCCAGGGAGAATCACATGCTTTCATCCGTTACCACCATGAAAACCGGAGATAAGCACCTATGGGCCTCATGTTTGTTTGGTGAGGCTTAAGGCACCACAACAGCAAAGGTCAAATTGAGCCCGAGAGGTTAGATTTCATCGGAGGTAAGAAAAAGGTAAGGTAAGAGGACTTATCTGAAAAACGGTTGAGAGTCAATAAACATGAAGCTACGATCATAAGAGGAAGTGCAATGGGGTAAAAAAAATCGGAAGCAGGGGGCAGGGAAAGGTAGAATGAACATAGTCATAGAGGTAATTTTTTTGGGGAATTTTTGGGGAAGAGGTTGGCAATGGAATTGTAAGGAAGTGAAGGAAACTCTAGGGAGGTTATACAGGGGCTGTCAATGAGCCTAATGGCTCGGATGGATTTAACTTTAACTTTCCTGATATTTCTGATTGATATAAATTCCCAAATCTGTATTTCAATGAAATAAACAAAGACTTTTGATGAATATGACATGATTTGATGTCACAACCAATCTAATTTTATTTATTTTCACCTAAATCAAACAACACTTTCAAATGAAATAAGATATTTGAACACACCACAGCATTGTTTTCAAAGGGGGCTGAATTCTTGAGTCTCAAAATGAGCTTTTTTGCAAAATAATGCATTATATTACAAGCTGTAAAAACAGCTACAATGTAGGACCCTGAACAGTTTGTAATATTATGAGGTATAGGAACAGCATAAATTGAACATCTCATAATATTACTAGGTCTGAAAATTCTTCAGTCTGTGTGAGTTAAATCCATCCGAGGCCCATAATCTTATCCCCGGTTTCTATGGTGCAAGCGGATGAGAGTGCATGTTGAAAGTTTCTCTTTAAGCCTACCCACACCCAACACCTGAGTTATTCCTGAAAACTCAGGTATGGCAATTACCAACCCGACATCCTGTTCAGTGTATTGTGTTTCCACTCCAAACAATGATTGTTTATCTGCCATTCCCATGCACACCACCGTCAAGTAGCCTAAGGTTATTTGTGTGTGTATAAGATTACAGAAGCCAGTGCCGAGTAATCAGGGCATTTTTGAGATTAAAATCACTCATCCGTGTTAAGTGTCTTAGTGGAAAAGTTTGTTTGCAAACTGGTAATAAAATAGCTGTGCATCATATGCCTGAGGTGATTGTGTGCATTAACTGTAAAAGATTGACAGATCATTTCTCTTTAGGAAAGATATTGCTTCATGTACATGACTCTCCCTGGAGGGGACAGATTAAGTCTCCAACAGTGCTGGTACTCATTTCACAGCTGAGTGGACTGAAGCAAGTAGACTATAAAGCATCTTGCTCATTGACACAATGTAGCGCTCATGGTGGGAATTGAATCCGGTACCATTCGCATACGAGCATGACTCCATAACCACTGCACCTCTATGTGTCTGTGTGAGACCTTGTAGTATTACAAGGAGTTCTTGGTTGTAGACTCCTGAGATTACCACACGTCTCATTTTAAACACTCGTGACTTTGACAAATGGATTAAAATGATTTTGGTTACTTTGACCACATTAATATCAGAGGATGAAAAGTGTCTTTAAATATTACAGAGACTCGTTAATAATATGCCTTCACACCTCAGCCGAATGCGAGTCGGTTGTTGCTGTTTGGCTTGTAACTGAAACACTGAATCAAACATTTAAAAAAAAAGATATATCTTTTTTATAAATACCGTTTTTTCTTTCTCAGTGGCACTGCCAAAATAAATTGTTTGGCAGGGGGGAGGGGGGGTGTATGTAAAAGTGTGTATCGTCTATACGGCATGGGGTCCCTGAATTTTTCATGGTTTTGGTGGCAGGAAATTGCTTAAAAATCATGTCACACTAAAATCATTTTACCCCACCCTTCTTCACTGGAGTTTCTAGTATCTGTAGTAACCAGTTTTATAGAAAGCACTCACTCAATAAATTTAAATGCATGTGCGAATGCTTAAAAGATTAGTTCAGGGGTCGGGTAAGTTTATCCCATATGAATGAGGATTTCAAAAGAAACAAAATGGTGAAGGAAACATTCAAAAATCTAGTTCTGTTAGGAATATATTCAAGTTTAAAGTTTGGTATCATTTGTGTAGAAATGACTGACATCACAGCCTCAGATTCTTCAAATTCTTTATGTATTTTATCATAGTTTGTCCTGCAATTTTGTCAATTTAAAACCATTGGATATGTCAGGAAAGTAGTAAACAGAATCTATTACGGATAATTATAAGTTTACCACCTGAAGAAAGTTCCGAGGAAAAAAAATTTAAAAGTAAAATTTATTTTCTTCAAAATACATTAACAATTGTTAAGAATGTGAGGATGAGGGTGCCAACCTCAAATAGACTTACTACACCAGTCGGTTCTACACAGATAAGCTTTAAACTGTAATAACTCCTTGACGGAATAAGCGTTTTGAATGCTGTCTTCATCATTTTGTGTCTTTTAAAATCCGCTTTTATATACGATATATTTGCTTAAACACTGAACTAATCCTTTAAAGTTTACAAACCTACTATGTACTTCACCATTTCCTTCCTTTTAATTTTAAGGTGAATATGCATGACTAACGAACTTTTACTTGCAAAAAAATAAATCAATGAAAAGTCACTCCCAAAACAAACCTTTTCACCAGCGTGTATCTGGCAGGTGACGTCTCTCAAGGCTGCTGCACTGTGACCAGAGTAGGTTAGAGATAAGTGGTCCACCTTGATTGACCCCTGACCTGGCCAGTTTGAAGATGGCCTTTGACCTTTCAAAGTCAAAGGGGCCTCAGGTGGGATTTTTGTGTACTCTTTGATTCTTTCCGTTGAAGTCATCTGAAAAAGAAATTTACGACGATGAAGAAGATGTTTTATTCCAGAAGATCTTATATATTCCCCCACTTCTCGATAGTGGAGGTATTTCAGAGAATTATAACTACCTTCTATGCTATCAATATAAGGGTGTTACAGCTGACGTCATGAGGTCACATGACTTTGTTTACATCGCCATTTTGTCATGAAAAAACACTGTCGTCTGTTGTACACTTAATTAGACTTACATACTTTTGCATGTTGTTATATCAGATTATTTTGATAAGATGATTATGCCAGAATCTTGCTGTGCTGTGGTTGCACTAATAAATGTGTGCGGGGGAGTAAAAAGACATTTTCTTGATTTCCATCTAATCCTGATCAATGTTCAAAGTGGGTTTTTGCTGTACGACGCACGGTTTTCAACCTACAGTTCACACTAGGATTTGCAGCTAGCACTTTATGTCAGATATATGAACAATCAGCTGGTGTTAACATTAAAGTTACTCTTCACATACCCGGTGAATAAATAAAACACTTCAGGAAAATATGAAATAAAATTGGAAGCGAACAAAAATTGTAATTAGTAAAATTTGCTGAACTGGTACTGGTAGGTTGGCATGTAGTATGTTTTGTTATACGTGTGATGTGACTAGGCCGTGTGAAGATGCGTAAAATGCAACAATGCCACTGCCCTGCAAAATGGCTTCCAGATGAATCATGAGATGAAATCCCTTTATACAAATGTCTTGACCAGAGGCCAAAATAACTCTTCTTTTTAGCGCACTTGTGTAATTGCAGGTTCTAAAATAACAATCAATTCCCAATGCCCGTTTGGGAACTTTTAAGTTTTCGCTTCGGAAATCCAAAATCCTTTTTGCAAGAATGACCTTACTGATCTGGGCCTCTGTGTCGAGACATTTGCATATTAACTGCATAAAAGGTAGGATGTAACTAAAACAGAATTTGATTTTATGGCCATTGTTGCCAGTAACAGGTTGAATAGCTTACCATTTAGGTTAAAAACCTCTGAACCTATCTCTGTTAGGAAGAGTCTCCAATTCTTCCTGGTGGATCCCGGAGGTGGGGGAAAAAAATTATTTGTGATTCATTCAAGCATGAAGGCTCTGAGTACACATACACTCAGTGTACACCTCCTGAATGGCATGGTTCAGATGTTATGCTTTGTGCACAGACTCACACACACACAATAGAGGGCATAACAGTTTCCCTCAGAGATCCCCTGGGAAGAATTGGATACTCTTCCTTAATAGAGTGTCAAAATCTGAGCAGATGGCTTTCTGAATTTTTTTGAATATCCTTTTTAGTTTTTGAGTTATAGCTGATCAAAGTTTGATCAACTTTTAATGTGTACTACTTAATGTGATGTATGGTACAGCTCAAAATCTGTATGTAATTCTTTAACAATAACTAATTTTATGTAATTCTGTTTTCTTTCCTAAATCTTAGTCACTGAAAATGATGGGAAAGTCTATTCCTGCTAGAATTTGATTGGGGGCATGACAAAGACTCTGTAACATTTGGTCAGAATTTACTGCACTATCAAAGAATTATGACAGAACATTTATAAAAATGGTTTACAAGAATACATCACAAGTTGCTGTACAATTTTGCATTATTTAATACCTTAGTTTTCAAAATGCTGTAAAATGGTCAATTTGTAACAGAAACAGATGATTTTCTTTGCTACTTACATGTTTTTTTTTAACAGAAATTCATACAAATTCTACACATCAGGACTTTCAATGTAGTCAATAGAATTATCCTAAAACGAAAGTCATCCTGTTTCAAATCACCCAATATTTTTCAGATAATTTCTACCCTTTATGACTTTGATGCAGTGTGGACGTGAAGGTTTGCTAAAAGTAAAATCCCAATTATCAGAGAAATCTGACATACAGTTTAGAATTGATGGGACTTTAAAAATGACTGTTCTTATCAAACCCGCATGTGTATGTTTTTGTCTGAGGAATCGGGTTGAGGTTGGGGTAATGCCAGGGTTGGGGTTTGGGGGTCAGGATTGTGGGTTGTTGTTGAGGGAAGGGGTTTAGGAGCTTTCGAAAAGTGGAGGCACAACCTCTAAGGGGGCACTTCCCCAAGTCATATGCATATGTCCGCCCACTCTTTGTAGATAATAAAGTAAAGTACAGGGGGCACTTTAGTTTTAGAAAGGGGCAATTTTCTAATGGGAACCTATTTCCCCATACATGGGAAATAACAAAAGTTGCCAGTTTCCTACTATTAAGTCAGTAATTAAGGGGCCTTTAATTTTGAAAGGGGTACTTTTGTAATATTTTTTTAAGTGTGCGTAAATTCCACCAGTTTTGCACTTTTGACAGTAATTTAGGGGCACTTTTCATTTTAAAAGGGGCACCTTTGTCATATTTAAAAAGAGTGGGGGGCACATGCACCTTGGTTCCTACACCTATGGTTGGGGGTCATTGTCGGGGTTGGGGGTCGGGGTCTGGGCTAGGGGTCAGGTTGAGGGTCAGGTTGGGGGTCGGAGTTGGGGGTCAGGGTTGGGAGTCGGGTCGGGGGTCAGGTTGGGATCAGGGGTCAGGGTTGGGGGTCGGTATTGGCTGTTGGGTTGGCGGTCGGGGTTGGCAGTCAGGGTTGGTGGTTGGGATTAGTGGTAGGGAATCAGGTATGATGGGAGGTTTTTTTTCTTTCATAAGCCTCCATCTCAATATAATTGTTTCTACAATTTTGGAAAACATATTTATATCATGTCTTGCAGACTTTGATTATTCCAGAGGTACCAGATTTGTTTCCCTTCGTGAGCGCTGCATTGTGTCCTTGAACAAGACACTTTATACTCTACTTGCTTCAGTTCACTCATCTGTAAAATGAGTACCAGCACTGCTGGGGAGTTAATCTGCGATAGACTGGCATCCCGTCCAGGGGGAGTCATGTACTCTCATCTGTTTGCGCCATGGAAACCGGGAATAAGCACCTAAGCAAAACCCTAATGGCTCGGATGAATTTAGCTAGGAGACTTTATGTTTAACAAGTTTTCTAAACTTTCTGTCGAGTGTCCTCAACCTTTTCTTTTGATCCATCCATCCATCCATCCATGTTCATTTGTAGTAGGCGCCTTTTCCATAGGATACAAAGCGCCCAGAATGCTGCCCCAAAGTTCAGTAAGTAATACATGATTAAAAAAGAAAAGTCTTAAGACGTGTTTTGAACTGTCCAAGTGAACTGGCATGGCGATTGTGTGAAGGCAAAGAGTTCCAAACATGTCTTTATTTTCTGTAATATACATAAACTTACCCCGCTAAGTGTAGCGGGATATTTACAAGAGTTATACTTACCTTCCATGCTATTAATATGCAATCTGGTCACATGACCTGATTCTAACGCACTTCTAACCGACTCTAAAAAACGGAGTAACCAGCCAAGCCCTGACCTCCATAATACCTCTGTACTACCTCACTCAACATTCCACCAAGGCCTGAACGAGAGGGAAGGCGGGCGGGATGCATGGAAGGTAAGTATAACTCTTGTAAATATCCCCGCTACGCTTAGCGGGGTAAATTTACTTCAAGTTATACCTTACCTTCCATGCTATTAATATGCAATCAGATTGCAACCGAGGATAGGAAGGAAGGGAGTTCAGACCGAAGCACATTTTTTTTTTTAATGGCTGGTACGAAAACTCCCACGAATCGAATCCCGTTTAAAGGACGAAATTCCTTCTCCTTTGAAGGATGAAAGACCTCAAGAGTGGGAAGAACTAAAACATAGTAAACCACGTCTAGGTAAAGTCAAACCAAACAAGGCACCATTCGTTGACAGTAACGGAGGCAAACATCGAAAGAACCTGAGCGAAAAGCCCAGAAAAACAAGCCAACCGGAAGAGCGTTTGGACACAAGTACAGCAAAGTGTCTACAAAAAACGCCACAAACCACACCGGATTCGTCCACGAGACGGAACTGGCGAGGAAAAGTCACTGGACAATCTATCGGAGGAAAATGTCACATGACACACTACGAAGAGATCGCCGTGTAACTTTCCAGTGGTTGCGAGTCAAAGACCGTAGACCCCACTGGAAAACCCTTGGTGGATAGCTGCAAGTTATCCCAGGGCTCATGACTGAACCAAGCTGGAGAGAGGGCCCACCTCCACAACGGGGAGGGGGGTGAACAACCTCTCAGAAAGGCCATGCTACGTCGAGGAAAAGCGGGCTAAGCACTAGCAGTAAAAAGGTGAACGAAAAACCCCGGCATTCTGCCTGTCATAAAGGGTCACAAGAAAAGTGCCCCTACCTCAATCAAGAAGCCTCCGTCGGCACCGACGGTGAAATGTGACGGGTGAAAACCTCGTTCCTTACACCAGGTGGGAGCACCCGAACCACCACCAAGGGGGGTGGCCACCGACTGAACGTGTAAAGCGGAGTTACGGAACGACACCACCTGCAGTCCAGAAAAGACTGCCGACCCTGAGCAAAAGTAGTTTAAACCTACTGACCAAAAATCAAAGGCTAGCGAAATAAAAAGGCAGGCCGTTAATATAAAACGTATACAAGAAGGGCTGCCAACCGTGTAAGGCTATGTAGCTGTGAGACAGTATGGGTCGTAAGACCGCGGAGCCGTACAACATAGTCGACGGCACCCAAGCTGGGTCTGAAAACTGTAGCAGTTGCGGAACCGCGTAGCTCCAGGCCACACCTATCAACAGCGAAACTTGTCTAAGAAGTTGACTGGAAAAAGTGTTAACGTACTGACGTATAGTAACAAACTTGAAACCGCTGGAGCCTACGGCTCGGGTGTGAGAAAACTAATACCGTATGTCTGTACGGGCAGTTAAGTAACAGGCCGTAAAACCGCATGGAAACAGCTTTAAGAAGGTGTTAAAGTATGGAATGAACCATACGCGCCGTTGTTGGTAAGAGCTACCCCAAACGTGAGGTTGTCTATCAAAAGGCCACCTATTGTCAAGAAAAATATCCTTCATGGAGTTAATATTGACAAGGGGGGTGTAATGTACTACGTCAACCGTATGAGTCATAAACCCCAGCACTGGGGTAGAAATCACGAAAGAGTTGATGTCCTGTGTATACTACACGGACCGTTAAACACCCTGCACCACGGAGCTGAGAAGCGCGTGGCTACTGGGGGGACTTACGCCGTACAAAGTATGCAACCCCGTTAAGTATTATAGATCCGTTATGGGTCTACAAAGGCGTCAGCATGACAAGTAAAAACCACTAGTCATCCGCCAACTTTGTCGCTGTGCACCACGGAGCAAAAAGCTCGTGGCTACGCGAGGGGGACAACTGGTACTGGTACGTGTCCCGAACGTAGTAGCTATCAGTACAAAAGAACCGTCTAGGTCTACGATAGCGTTAACGTACTACATCTGTAACGTGAGTCGTTATCTCAGTAAACTTCTATTCACCACGGGGCCACCGAGTAAGTGATTACGCGTAGGGAAGATGTACGCAGTACGCGTTCCCATTGAGAATAGTTAAAATATATATATACTGAGGCCGTAAGGAATACGGAGGAGTTCACGTGCTACGCAAGCTATACGAGCCGTAAACTTAGTTTGTTTCATCACGGAGCTACGAAACCGGTAGCTGCGTGGGGAAGAGGGGACTACCGTCGTACTCAGCACGTGTCGGTAAGAGAAACGGCCACGGAACTCTGTAGTTCATGGCTACTGGTCCTCGACCACACAGCCGCGCTGCTGGTGTAGGCCGTTAACTCCGCTTGTATATAATCACTACGGAGCCGCGTGGCTGGCGGCTACTGGCGTGGGGACTGCCGTCGAACGCTAAAAGCGCCCCAGCAAGAAAAAGCGACCGCGGAACACTGCAACACGCAGCTAACGGTCGCAATATCCCGGTTCCGTTATTCGGGTTTATAAATGCGTTGTACGTAAAACCGCGTTAATAACTGTAGAATGTGAGCCGAAGGTCTCGTTCGACGCAAGATCCATATTCAGAGTAGTTTTAAACGGTCGTGAAACTACGTAACACGGAGAGAATAGCTCTCGTGATGGTATGCCTTCCGTAAAGAAGGAATTCCTATCACCCGAGCGCTAGGCCTTGAAACCCGAGCAAGCGCTAACACATGACGTATCCTGGGAGCGTGACGTACCGACAAACGGGGACTCGTCCTCGTGTCCAAGAAACTGGTGAAAAACTATGCGGAACCGAGACGTTCAACGCGAAAATGTCACCAAGTCAGCTCACACGGACGTGGAGATCTCTTAAGATTGTTACTCTCACCTGACCATGTAGCTAAAAAGCTAAAGGGTATACTAACGGGTGTGACGGACGTTGTACGTTACCTCGCTGCAGAACTATGCAGCCCTACGGACATCCCATGCCCCCGTACGGAGCCGCCGAGTTGTTTTACGGACCCTTACGGGGCCGTGAAAACAAGCCGTGGGGGCCGTATGGAACCGATCACCGGAGCCGTACGGACCCTAATGGGCCCGTGCAAGTAATCCAATGGCTCTACAACTAGCCATAAAAAAGGGTACTAACTCACTTATGACCCCGTAGGGCGCCGCCTCTTGTGGGCCTACTGGTCCCATCTCGGAACTGAGGACCACAGCGGTGTACACGGGTTTGAACATTTCGATAACACCAAAGCGCAACCTAAGAAGCGTTTACACGCTACGCATCGCAGGACACTCAAGGCGCGTAACGCACCGACACTAGGGACCTGCCCTTCGTGTCGATGATATAGGTGCAAAACATCGCGGAACTGTAACGTTCAACGCGGAAAATCCTGCAGAGGCAGTTCACACGGCCGTGAAACAGCGTAGCTAATGGCTACAGAGACGGGAAGAAAATAGCTCTCGTGATGCTATACTTCTCGTGAAGATTGTCACCTATCCCCTGACCAAGTAGCTTCCTAGCTAGCGGACTCAATTTCGGGGTTCATCGTACAGTGTACATTATCCCGTTGCAAAAACTCTGAAGTCGTACAGGCCCGTACGGTCTAGAGAAGCGTTTGCACGCTATGCATAGCGGGACTTCTTAGGTGCGTAATGTACCGACGCTCGCATGTCCTCCGTGCCTATGATACTGGTGAAAGTAATTGCGGAACTGTAACGTTCAACGCGGATAATCGTATTAATGGTGTTCACATGATCGTGGAACTGCGTAGCTAATGGCTACGGAACCATGAAGAGAATAGCTCTCACGGTGCTATACTTCTTGTGAAGATTATCACTTGTCACCTGGCCACATAGCTCGTAGCTAGTGGGTGCATATCCGGGTAAATCGTACGTATGCGATATCCCGTTACAAAACTACGGAGCCGCACGCATCCAAACACCGGAGCCGCACTCTCTTGGTCGCACCCTGAAAATACCGGTCGCGGTGGAGTCTGTGCTCCGACCACGCCGCTTGAACCAATCGCTGCAAAGAGTACAAAGAATGGACTCGCAGCATAATCTGCACGCCGTAACGCGTGAGATGGATGTGACCGAGCGTAAATCAAAGAAGCGTTAGCACGCTACGCCGGGACATCATGGGTGTGTAGAGCATCGACACTCGGAGACCTGTCCTCCATGTCCATGATCCTGGTGAAAATAATTACAGAACTGTAATGTTCAACGCAGACAATCTTAATTGCGTTCGCACGAGTCATGGAACTGCGTAGCTAATGGCTACGGGACCAAGAAGGAAATAGCTGTCGTGATGCTATACTTCTTGTAAAGAAAGTCATCTGTCACCCGACCACGAGCATAGTGGCTAGTGGGCGTATAATCGAGTTAACGTGCGGTGTCCGTTATCCCGTTAAAAATAAGTTCCGCTCACTGGAGCCATCCAATGGAACCGAAAGGACCCGTAAACGCGGACGTGGAATCGTATGGAACCGCACGGACCCGTAAACACGGGCGCGGAACCGCCCAATGGAACCGTCACGGACCCGTGAAACACGGACGTGGAACCGCACGGACCCGTAAACATGGGCCGTGGAACCGTATGGAACCGTGGAACTGCCGTAGCCTTTGGCTACGGGACCAAGAAGAAAAATAGCTGTCTCAATGCTATACTTCCGGATTAACCGTACAGTGTACGTCTTTCAAGAGGCGCTCCGCTGAGAGTGGGCGGCGGCCCCGCCTTCCTGGCTTTGGGCCTGGGTGGCGGTGGCAGCGGGGGGGGGGAAGACGAAGAGGGCCTGTCAGACCTTCGCTTCTCCACTTTCTCCGCTGCTCTTTGAAAGTACCGGTCTCGGTGGAGTCTGTGCTCCGACCACGCCGCTAGGTCCCAATCGCTGCAAAGAGTACAAGGATTTGACTCGCAGCATAATCTACACGCGTAACACGTGAGATGGATGTCACCTGAGCGTAATTCAAAGAAGCATTTGCACGCTACGCATCGCGGGACATCCTGGGTGAGTAAAACATCGACACTCGGGGACCTGTCCTCCATGTCTATGATACTGGTGAAAATAAATACGGAACTGTAATGTTCAACGTAGACAATCTTAATTGCGTTCACACGAGCCGTGGAACTACGTAGCTAATGGCTATGGGACCAAGAAGAAAAATAGCTGTCTCAATGCTATACTTCTTGCCAAGAATGTCACCTGTCACCTGACCACGTAGCTTGGTAGCTAGTGGGCGTATAATCGACTAGCCGTGCACGGTGTACGTTATCCTATTATAAACGGACCAGTAAGCACGGGCCGCGGAACCGCCCAATGGAACCGTTCGCCCGTAAACAGGCCGCGGAACCGTATGGGTCACGGAACCGCCCAATGGAACCGCCCGCCCCATAAACACGGCCGCGGAACCAATGAAACCGTCCAATGGAAACCGCCCGCCCGTAATAACGGGCGCGGAACAGTATGGAACCGTCCAATGGAACCGCCGTAACAACAATGGGCGCTTAATATATGGAGCTTTTCCATGGAACTTGGCCCGTCTAAGACAACGGGCTGCTGAACTTATGGAACCGTCCAATGGAACCTGTTTTTCGCCCTGTAACAACGGGCCGCGGAACTGAGTTATGGCTCTTAATTATATCTTTATAACTCTAAGTGGGGCGCAACGCCCCTAAGAGGTTATCTTCTTTCTCTCTGAACTTACTTAACTCTAGGTGGTCCACTAGGAGCACAACCTGTTTTTGGCAGGTGGTTCACTAGGGACACAACCTAAGGCGCAACGCCACTGAGTTAGTCAGAGCTTATCTCTCTCTCTTAGCTCTTCAACTCTAAGTGGCGCAACGCCACAAAGAGGACTAAGATCTTCTCTTCTTTCTCTCTGAACCTACTTAACTCTAGGTGGTCCACTAGGAGCACAATCTGTTTTTGGCAGGTGGTTCACTAGGGACACAACCTAAGGCGCAACGCCACTGAGCTAGTCAGAGCTTATCTCTCTTACCTTTTCAACTCTAGGTGGTGCAACGCCACGAAGAGGATAGCTTATTTCTCTCTCTCTCTCTCTTAGTTCTTCAACTCTAAGTGGTGCAACACCACGAAGAGGACTAAGATCTTCTCTTCTTTCTCTCTGAACCTACTTAACTCTAGGTGGTCCACTAGGAGCACAAACTGTTTTTGGCAGGTGGTTCACTAGAGACACAACCTAAGGCGCAACGCCACTGAGTTAATCATTCTCAACATTTCTGAAAAGAGAAGAACATATATCAATGCGTACATACAAATACAGCATTACTGAAAAGAGAAGAACATATATCAATGCGTACATACAAATACAGCATTACTGAAAAGAAAAGAACATATATCAATGCGTACAATCACGTTAAAAGAGAGACGAGGCAAAGCAAAGTAATACATCAAAAAAAATTTAACAGAAATGTTTTTCTATCTGAATTTTTTTTATAAACCCGAGAAAACGCATCCAACGTCAAATCTTTACAAGCGCCGGGGTAGCGTGGAAAACACAAACCACTAAGTACTCGGAGTCTGTAAAGATAAAAAGAAGAGATTAGATATCCTTTAAACAGTACATCGGAGAGACCCCCATCCGGTCTCTCCCAAGCCCCAAAAAACAAGCTTGAAAATTAAAAACTTTGTCTTTAATTTATGTAAGAAAAATGAAAATATTCATATGCTGGTAACGTTAATACAAAAATAAGCTCTCTTGTAACAACTGTAGCTCCTTGGAGAACTCGGAGCCGACTCCCCGAACAGCTGACGGAGATGTCGACCCAATGCGCATGCGCCAAAATCAAAAAAAGAAATTGGCCTAATGCATACGAGAACTTGTACAGAGAAATCCTAACGTGTTAAAACATACGACAGTTATAACGCTAGGTTCCCCGTGGTGGGGCTGGGCAAAGGGTGGAAAAACCTAAACCCGGGGTAAGAGGTCCCCTAGACAGGCACACCTGGTGCTCTAGGACCTAAAACACTTACCATGAGAGTAGGACGCTCTCGAACTAGCCACTCGCTTTGTACGAATGGAGACAAAAACCCGCTATCCTAAGTGTAGGCTACACGGGTAAAGTCGTGTAGGTCGGCCGAAGAAATCTCGGACCCATGGCTACCTCACCCTTATCTCGGAAGACTTTAAAAGGCGAGCCAGATGAGAAAGGGCAGCGTAAAAACCCTCCAGGTAGATGCTGCCGAAGAGAAAAGAGTTAGAAAGGTTAATTATTAATAAAATAAAAATGACCAGTTTTCAGTGATGTTAGTGCCAACAACGTGCTGAAAAAGAGTGAGGTAGTACAGAGGTATTATGGAGGTCAGGGCTTTGCTGGTTACTACGTTTTTTAGGGTCGGTTAGAAGTGCGTTAGAATCAGGTCATGTGACCAGATTGCATATTAATAGCATGGAAGGTAAGGTATAACTTGAAGTAAATTTGTATCATCTACCACTCCATATCTCCAAAGGTTGAATGATAAAATCGTGGCGCTTACAAATATCAAATTGCACCACTTTTTAGGTCCGAAGTTTTTTCTTTATTCTAATAAGCACCATGCTCAGGGCCGCGTACAGTGTGCTATACGAGCTGCATTGCATATATATGTATGTTCTATACTAGCCTTACAATAATTTTTTGACTGATAACATAATTCATTTGATTAATTTGAAGAATTGAAATACTCAAGTTTTGTTACATTCTTTGCTTATTTTGTGTCTGACGCTCGCAATGTTTTTGTGTTGGTTATTGTGGGGCTAGTCTATAACCAGTTCACATAAATGTACAGTGCAGTTCAAATAGCACACTGTACATAGCCCTCTGAGCATGGGCACTTATTAGGAAAAAATTCTGGGCCTAAAAATGGGTGCAATTCTATTTTCGTAAGTTATCTTGAAAGTTCACTGACTACATTACACTATTGAGCTAGGCTTACTGCACCAGTCACTTTTCAACAAAACATTGGAATCTTTGAAATGCCATAACTCCAGGGGCATAGGAAGGGTCACCTCTCAGGGGAGACAAAACCCCAAAACAAATTCTGGTGACAAGTGGAAAAATTGCACTGGTAAATTAAGTTTCCATCAAAAGTTGCTGCTAATCTGAAAATCCTCTTTAATTTCTGGAAGATTTCCTTCATTTTTAGAAAATTTCCTTCAATATCTGAAAATTTTCTTCAATTTCAGGAATTTTTGGCCAGTTTTCGGGAAATATTTGGCCAGTTTTCGGGAAATAATTGGCCAGTTCTCGGGAAATAGTTGGGGTGTTTTCAGGAATGTTTGGCCAGTTTTCGGAAAATTTTGACCAATTTTACCAAAATATTCAATAATATTAGCACATTTTTCAATCTATATGTTAATAATTTTCCAATTTCACCTCCCAATCGGGCAGAAAACATGCAACCAGGAAGGTAAAAGCTGCTCAGGAAGGGAGGGGGAGGGGAGGGGGGGGCAGCTTGCAACAGCCTCCCAACGCCTCTGCATAACTCCTAAATGGAATAAGATATCAACATGGTATATCTTATGGTTCTCTCATATAAAATCACTAATTGTGATATGAACTCACCAAATTTTCCACAATGGCCATCTGGCAAATACAAAACTGGAAGACTGTGGTGATGGCAATTGTGTTCGTTAAGAGGAGACCAACCAGGCCTGAGTCTAGCCCTGTAAGAGACAGACACAGATCAGAGAACTCAAAGAAATGGATGAAAAGCTGACAATGGTTGATAACATAAATCTTTGGTGGAAACAATGCTTAAAGGATTAGTTCAGGGGTCACACAAGTTAATTTCATGTGGAACTCATAACGAAACAAAATGGTGAAGAAACTACTTTAATATCTTATTCCGTTAATGAGATATTCAAGTTTAAAGTCTCTTATGTATAGAAATGACTGTGTAGTAAGTCTATTATTGAAGGTTGGCACCCTTATCCTCACATTCTTAACAATTATTAATTTATTTAAAAAAAAATGTATTTAACTTTTTTACTATTTGAATTATTTTTCCTCAAACTTTCTTCAGGTTAATTGCCCTAACAAGATTCTGTTTTACTACTTTCCTGACATTTCTAATAGTTTTTAAGCCACATAATCGCAGAACAAAATATGAAAGAATACATAAAGACTTAGAGAAATTTGAGGCGGTGATGTCACAACTAGTCTGATTTCAGTCGCTTCTACAGAAATGATACCAAATTTTAAACTTGAATATCTCCTTAACGGAACAAGATTTTTGAACGATTTCTTCACCATTTTGTTTCTTTTGAATTCATCTTTCATATACAATGGGCATGCTTCACTTAAACTAATCCTTTAGAGCATTGTGGATCATATTTTAACTATGTCAAAGGAAGTCTAAAAGTCTTCACGATTTCTTCACCATTTTGTTTCTTTTGAATTCATCTTTCATATACAATGGGCATGCTTCATTTAAACTAATCCTTTAGAGCATTGTGGATCATATTTTAACTATGTCAAAGGAAGTCTAAAAGTCTTCACACTAAAGTGATTCTATTGCACCCAACAATTCACTTTCTCCTGCCCATTTAATCTTATCTTTCTATTTGGAACAACATAAATATCGTTACTCCTTATATTTGTCAATAAATGCAGCAAATGCATTCATGGTTATAAAGAGAAACAAATCCCCTATTTACTACTCCACTACCCGGGAGGAGGGGGGGGGGGGGCAATTCCATGTGTGAGGTAGATATGCATGTGCCGCCCAAGCAGTTGCTTTTGTCAAAATTTTCATAGTGCAGGTATCAAAAATCCAATCTCCCATACTGCTGGTCTCAAAAAATTGCATATTTTCATACTGCAGGTATCAAAATCACTTACTTTCGTACTGCAGGTATCAAAAATCACCATTTTCGTACTGCAGGTATCAAAAATCACTTATTGTCATACTGCAGGTATCAAAAATCACTTATTTTCTTACTGCAGGTATCAAAAATCACAATTTTCATACTGCAGGTATCAAAAATCACTAATTTTTATACTGCAGGTATGAAAATCATAAACTGTCATACTGCAGTTACCAAAAAAATCTCTCATAGTGCAGTCCAATTTTGAAATTCTGGGCAGCACATACCTACCACTATAGTATGAAAGTTCCCCCTCCCCCCCCCTCCTCCCTTCCAGGGCTTCACTACTAATAACAACGGTAGTGAAGGATAGAGAGGAGCTACGGTGGAGTTCTTGGAATGAAGCCAAACATGTTCCGAGAGACAGGATATGTTGGAGAGAGTACACTGCAGCCTTATGGGACACATGGCCCGCAGAGGACAGCGAGTGAGCGAGTGACTAATAGCAACGGTTGATAACATAAATCTTTCGTGAAAATAATGCTTAAAACATTTTGGAACATGCTAATCTATGTCAAAGGAAGTCTCAGAAGTCTTCGCACTAAAGTGATTATATTGCACCCATCAATTTCCCCATGACACCTTTCCCCCTTCAGATATGATCCTGATTTTGTATTTGGAACAACATAGATATCTTTACTCATTATCTTTAGCTACAGTACTACAAATGAAATACTGACTCTATAGAGATTTTAGCTACTGCAAATGCAATAATGACTCTATAGACCTTTTCAAACCGGTTTTAGCCGAGCGTGATTTCTTCAGTACTTCCACCAATCAACTGCTTTTGTTACCCAACCAATCAGCTGCAGTTTTGTTAGGAGTATTTTGTAAGCAGCATTGCGCATGCATATCACCTTCATGTATAACGCACGAGTGATGTGTGCATTTGAAATCATTTTTTTAATACGCTTGGGTCCATACCGTGTGTGAATTTTACAGACGGTCAATACTCCCCAGCATTTGATTGGTTGATAAGATTCCTCCAGTGTACGATTGGTCCATTACGGACACATGAATTTTGGCCATGTGACATTATTTTAATTAGTTTTCCAGAAATTGCCAATGCAGATTTGAAAAGGTCTATAGAGAAACTAGGGCCCTCCTTTTTACTTTTTTGTTTCCATGCACCCCTCATATCAATTTCCCCCTCCATCAGTTTCCCCTCCCATCAATTTCCCCCTTCCCTTCCCCATACATGCACAACCCTACATTTTCATAAATGGCATGAACCTTTTACTCACTCTCTTTGGCTAGTACTGCAGCAAATGTAATACTGGCCGTAAACAGAAACAAAAGCAGATCCACTCTGGACGCAAACCATCGCTGAGTGACGAGGTACATAAACCAGGCCTCGGTGTGATTGTCCTGTAGTTCGTTGAACTTTTTGATAAAATTATTTTCCTTTCTGTAGGCTCGTATTATGATGAGACCATGGAGTGAGTTGGTTGTGTGTGTAAAAACTGGAGATCTTGCTGAAAGAACAAATGGAGGATGTATTTTATGCGAAAATAAACTTTCTAAAATATAAATGATCAGGCATGTGAGACTCACAATTTTTTAGTCAAAATTTGTTTGTTTGTTACTATTTCTTGGAGGAATAATCATCAATTTTGTAATCTGCCCTTGTTCCAATGCCAATTTCTGGTCACAGGAATGATGAAAATAACAAATTTAGACAAATGTGGTCCCTGGTTCCCCCCCTCCGACCTGCCAACCTTTAGGATCACCAAACTGTATTCTGGAACTACAAAAGTTGTATTTTTGATAAAAAAACTGTACTCTTCAAACAAAATGTATAAAACAAAGGTTTAGTAGCTGAAAAAAAATTACCACTGTACTTTTAGTTTCTGTTATTGTTCGATCTGAATCGGTTAAGTCAACAAAATCAATCCTTCAAGAGGACATGAACGCCAACCAAGCGTAAAAAGTATGAGTAAAAAAAAAAAAAATTGTATTCTGATGCCAAAAAAACGTACAATCGTATTCTCAACATTTTCCCGTATTAAATACGGCAAAATCGTACAAGTTGGCAGGTCTGCCCCACCCCCCATCTTCCTTCCTGAAGGTGTGTGCCGTCGCTGCATGATTGTGCTCGCTTATTAAAAACAAAACAGTAATGTAAGAAAATAGGGACATCATACATTACAAATTTGGATATGAACTTGCATATAAACACCGCAAACTTTTGTACAATGGTCAATTTTTGTAGGGAAGTTTTGCATTTTTTGTGGCTCTGACTGGATTTTTAAACAACGTAGCTATTGTTGCCTCCTACCTGTCCATAGATTTTAGTTGATGACATCATATCTTTGAAAATCAATTCATGACTTACGCTCTGGAACAAAAATGTTGGGACACTTTCCCCTTCTTTTATCATCATAGAAATGATGTACTGGATAATCAGCACTTGTAAACACTCCCCTGCTCAACAATGTCTCTAAGTGTGATGACATAGGTGGGATTTGAGGGGGCAAATGGGGCACTCCCCCCCAACACACTAATTTGAATCCATTGTATGGTGTTTTTTGCATTTTAGCATGATTTGGTGGTTTTGACCCCCTCACACTTTTTTTTACTTCCCCCACTTTTTTTACTTCCCCCCCACTTTTTTACTTCCCCCACCTTTTTACTTCCCCCCACCTTTTTACTTCCCCCACCTTTTTACTTCCCCACTTTTACTTCCCCCACTTTTTACTTCCCCACTATTTACTCCCCACACTTTTAACTACCCCCTCCACTTTTAGTGGGCAAATCCTTCCCGTGTATGAAGATGATTTCAGTTTTGCCATTGTAGGACTGAAATTGAGTGAAATACTGGTCCCCTTTCTGGCGTGGTCCAACAAGGGCTACTATTAACCCTTATTGGAACTGACATTGAGTGAAACAAATGTTCCCATTCCAGAAATGATCCGACAAGGGTTAATCTCCCGGGGATATGTAAACAAAATTTGCCAATAATTTTTACCACCACTGGATGAAGAGGAATGAGGTATCTCAAAAACTTGTGTCCCAAGATTGCAGCTAACGCCTTTTAAATGAGCACTTGGTCGAAATGTGAGGGCATGTTTTACTGGAGTCTCTAGAATATTTCAACACACTTTGTTTTAACATTATGGCACTAATAACCTTTGATAGGAATGTTCAAGCCAACCATAATAAATATCTAATTAATACTTAACTAATTTTTTAATGATGCACACATTAGAAAGGAGACTTCTAAAATTTCAAAATTCTTGGATGAGGATTTTAAATGGCAGTCCTGGCAGCAGGGCAGTCATACCCTGCCTGGTTATCTGAAGACTATTCGAGAAGAGAAGCATGAAAACAAGATGTTCATTTCCTTCCCGTCCCAATCCAGTCAAGTTTGTGGTGCCGTCTATAGCTGCATCCTTGAAGATTTACCTGCCGCGCAATAAACTGAAAAACTAAATCCATCCGAGCTATTATAAGCTCATAAGGGCTGGTGTTTATCCCCGGTTTCCATGGCACAAGCAGATAAGAGTACAGTACATGACTCCCCATGGACGAGACGCCAGTCCATTATAGATGAACATCCCAACAAGGCTGGTACTCAATTTACAGCAGAGTGGACTGAAGCAAGTAAAGTATCTAGCTCAAGGACACAATGCAGCGCTCACAATGGGAATTGAACCCGGTACCTCTCGAATACGAGCATGACTCCTTAATTACTAAGCCACTGTCAAGCAATGAAATGAGACTTCAGTGTAAAACTGCATTATAAGAACCAACAATCAATCAATCAATTAGCAAAAAAGACCGAGACCGAGAGCTATCGTTGATGAAAACCAGAACATCAATGATGTTGAAGCTCAACTTTTTCACAAAAATGTTCAAAAGAGTAGTAAAGATTATATTAAAGGAAGATGAAATGGGGAATTACAATTTTCAAGTCAAGTTTTGCATTAGAAAATATACATTTATGGTCTATTATTGTTTAATGATATTTTATAAAAAGCAATTTATTCTTTGCAATATTCCCATTGATAATACTCTTAATCTTTACATTGTCCATCCTTCCTTTCAATAAGTGTGTATGAAAATGTGCCAATCATATGATGTGAAACCAAGGATGTACAAACACATCTTTGGTAAAACTAAACAATCATGGCTAATAAGAGATGGTACTTACTAATTGCATCCAGTCGTTTAATAGGCTGCGTGGTGCACAACGCATACCTCCACAAGAAAACGAAGACCACCATAGAGGGCAGTACAAGAACCAGGCTGAGGTAGTTCAATATGGCGTTAAGGAGAATGGTGCCCAAAATGTGCAGGGTGAGCTGTCCAAATGAAAAATGTTTTCCAATCACCGCATTATATCAATTTTTCTGCTTTACAGAAATATTCCTATGAATTTTTATTTTCATATATATGGCAGAAGACTATTAAAGGATTAGTTTAGGGGTCAAGCAAGTTTATCTTTATTTCAAAGAAACAAAAAAGAGGACTCAAAAATCTTATTCCGTTAAGGAGATATTTAAGTTTAAAGTTTGGTATCATTTGTATAGAAACGACTGAAATCAGACTAGTTGTGATGTCACAGCCTCAGATTCCTCAGTCTTTAAGTATTCTATAATATTTTTTCCTGCAATTTTGTGGCTTATAAACCATGGGATATGTCAAAAAAATAGTAAAACTAAATCTAGGAAGGGTATTTATAATATACCACCTTAAGAAAGTTTGAAGAGAAGTAATTTAAACAGTAAACAAATCTAATAAACTTTCTTTAAAATATATAAAGACTTTGAAGAATCTGAGGCTGTGATGTCACAACTAGTCTTATTTCAGTCGTTTTTACAGAAATGATACCAAATTTTAAACCTGAATATCTCCTTAATGGAATAAGATTTTTGAATGCTTTCTTCACCATTTTGTTTCTTTTGGAGTCCTCTTTCATATAAGATGGGCATGCTTAACCACTGAACTAATACTTTTATGGAATAGGATATTTGAATGCTTTCTTCACCATTTTGTTTCTTTTGAAGTCTTTTTCATATAAGATGGGCATGCTTAACCACTGAAGTAATCCTTTAATGGAATAAGACATTTGAATGCTTTCTTCACCATTTCGTTTCTTTTAAAGTCCTCTTTCATATAAGATGGGCTTGCTTGACCCCTGAACTACTCCTTTAAAGAAACAAATTGGTGTAAAAATCATGCTGATATCTTATTCCGTTTAGGACTTATTGCATTCCAAAGATTTGATCAGTGTGTATAAAAGTGACCTTAAAGTGTACAGTGTGATGTCATAATTGCAGATATAAGCTGTCTGCCCAGTCATGCATGACAAATTTTGCATAAATTAAAAACTAATCAAACTTTAATCAGCCATAACTCAAAAAATAAAAGATTTTCCAAATTTAAAAACTGATCTGCTCGGATATGAATACTCAAAAACTGATCTGCTCGGATATAAATACTCAAAAACTGATCTGCTCGGATATGAATACTCTCTCCACCAATATAGAAATTGCTACATGTCCATCCATAGACCTTTAAAATCTTTTCTCACAGAGGCACCAATCTAAGCAAGCCATCTTTTCAGAGATATTTGTTATGACTGAATCGATCTATGGACAGGAAGCAACAACTGAGCACACGGAAGGAAATATGCTATAAACATTGAAAATAGCACCAAAAAAATATAATTCAAAACCGGTTAAAACTTCACAATTTTACAGCATTTGAATTTTACAAATTTAAGCTTTGATTAGTCGTAGCTCGGAAGTTACAGGCGCTACTGCCATAATTTAAAAAGTACTCTGTTTAGAATTTAAAGCCCTTTCTGGCGAAAATCTCTAAACTGTCCTTATACCTTTAAACTGTGAGGGTGTTAAAGAAATAATGGCGCAAGAGTTAGGATAGAGAGGTAGGTAAGGTAGAAAGAAGGAGAAGGGGTAGGTAAGGAGAGACTGTAGGTAAGGAGAAACTGTAGGTAAGGAGAGGGGGTAGGTAAGGAGAGGGGGTAGGTAAGGAGAGGGGGTAGGTAAGGTAAGGAGAGACTGTAGGTAAGGAGAGACTGTAGGTAAGGAGAGACTGTAGGTAAGGAGAGACTGTAGGTAAGGAGAGACTGTAGGTAAGGAGAGACTGTAGGTAAGGAGAGACTGTAAGGAGAGACTGTAGGTAAGAAGGGATTAGGTAAGGAGAGACTAGGTAAGGGGATACTGTATGTAAGGGGATACTGTAGGTAAGGAGATACTGTAGGTAAGGAGAGATTAGGTAAGGAGAGACTGTATATAAGAAGAGATTGCAGATAAAGAGAGATTAGGTAAGGAGAGGCTGTAGGTAAGAGGAAGCTGTAGGTAAAGAGAGAGGCTGTAGGTAAGGAGAGAGGCTGTAGGTAAGGAGAGAGGCTGTAGGTAAGGAGAGAGGCTGTAGGTAAGGAGGAGGCTGTAGGTAAGGGGAGAGGCTGTAGGTAGGGAGAGGCTGTAGGTAAGGAGAGGCTGTAGGTAAGGAGAGGCTGTAGGTAAGGAGAGGCTGTAGGTAAGCAGGGACTTGAAAACTTAAAACAAATTATAAAGAAATACAAAGCATTCAACAACCTGTTGGGCTGATGAAATCATATCCTGCATGTTTTAAAATAAAAATGGCAGCTCCTATAGTAGAAGCATTAAAGTTTTATGTCTCCTGTAAAGTTATTTTTCAATGAAAATTTCACATTATTTTTCTCTCTCAAATCAATCGTTTTGAGGAAAGAAATGGTATAAAATTTACCTGAATTACTGTGAAGAATATGACAGGTAGTTTATCATCTAGTACACCAATGTCTTTGGTAAAACGATTTTGAATCCTTCCTGAAAAATATTTCAACATAGAATAACATGTTTATTCCACAACGCCTTTTACAAATGTAACAAATAACTACTACTATTTACTACTTCGGTCGATATTCTAATTGATCCGAAGAAACGAATCCTTTCCAGACATTCCTATCAAGCATTACTGCTTTCATTCCCGATGTTGTGATCAATCCAGCGTCATTTTGAAGCATATTGGTGAAGGTGATGCTTTGCCTGCCACGTTTCCTGTGTGTTTGTTGTCTGTCCACCAAGTTTGAAGCTGATTCTTTCGGGATGTCAAACACAGTATCTGTGAGTCTAGCAATCTTCTTTGTAAGCTTTGGCAGTGTACAGCTCAATTGTGTGGCTTGTTCAGGATGTATTAAGCACCATACATAGCATGCGGGTGTACATACCATCTAGCTTGTTTGATGAGGGCTTAAGGGTCAAATTGTGCCTGAGAGGTTAGATCATTCCAGAGGTAGGAAGAAAAGAAAATAGGGGGAAACTGAAAGAAACACAGGGACTAAAAGCCAGTAAGCTGGGGTCGAGAGAGGAAGTGCATGAGTGCAAAAAAAGGGGCAAAAGTCATACCATCTACTTCATGTCAAACTTTTTGGTCAAACATCTAGGTGTTGCTTCCATAGAGTAGGACTGATTTGACTGTTGCCAAAAAGAGGATGATTTTGATTTCCTTACTTTTGTGATGATTTTTAGATCATGTTCATCTTGTGACATACTTTCTAGGCCAACGCCTTTCCCACTTTGATCTTCGTTTATGAGCTGGCAATCCATGCAGTAAGGTACTTGAAGTTGCTTACAATGTTGAGAGTGTCATAGCTGGTGTGGTTGTAGGTCATAGCCTCTGTTTTGTTGGCATTTATAAAGAATCCTAGCTAGCTAAATCCATCCGAGCCATTAGGCTCATAGAGCCAGTGTTTATCCCCAGTTTCCATGGCGCAAGCAGATGAGAGTACACGACTCCCTGCAAGTCCATCGCAGGTTAACTCCCCAGCAGTGCTGGTACTCATTTTACAGCTAAGTGAACTAAGGCGCTCGTGGCGGGAATCAAACCTGGTACCTTTCGCATACGAGCATGACTCCTTAACCACTGAGCCACTGCATGTACCCCCCCCCCCCCACCCCTCCCACCCCTGCAATTAACTTATCAATGCTTATGACCAAAAAAATCATTTTGGCAGAAAGCATCAAAACGTAATAATTAACAAACCGAATAATGTGCAGACCCTTAGCTTGATTTGAATAGTGCTAGATTTGTTGAGAGGCACACAAATGCACGTAAAGCACTGTGTCTTTTTGACATGGGGTCCAAGACCTTAAAGTCTTGAGCCCCTGGGGCAGCTCTGGGATTTTAGCTATAATCCTACCTGAGAATGAAACTACTCTGAATGATTAGGGACCATTTCTAAGCCAAACAGGGGAATTTCTTACTGCACTATCGTTCTGTGTTCTGTATCCATGTAAGGTACTTCACTTATGAGGTTAAGATTAGGTTTTTAAAAAGTTGACCTGTAAAACATGTTTTTATTTTCATTTCTGATGAGGGGAAACAACAAAGCTAGGGCACTGAATTGTGCATTTTTTCCTGATCAAGGGATCAAGTTCTAAAAGTAGATGTTGAGTATCAACTACCTGACTAGTGTCTTTCATTCAGATGATTGGTTTAGTTATTTATAGACCAGTAAGTTTGTGGTTTTGAAATATTGAGGCCCAAATTTGAAAAGTATATAGCAATTTAAAGATTGGTTGAAAGATGGTTGAAAATCTGAGGTCAGTTTTTTAATTTTGAAAATAAGCATGACTTTTTATTTTTGACTTATGACTGATTAAAGTTTGATCAGTTTTTAATTTATGTAAATTGTGATTGTTGATTTGACGAACAGCTCAAAATCTTCATGTACTTCTCTACACATCTGTTCTCAATCTATGTCACTGAAAATGATGGGGATGTATACTCCTGCTAGAATTTTACTAGAAGCATGGCAAATACTTAAAAATGTGTGGGTGGAATATGCTGAATAACTTCAAAGAATTATGACAGACATTTAAAAAATAATTGACAAATAAAAACATCAGGTTACCTATATTACAAAATCTGCATAAAACATGCAAACTGATGCCAGAGATTTATAAATGCTGAAAAATGATCAATGTTTGACCCAATTTGTATTAACTGTTTTGCTACTATGATGGTTTTTAAGACATTCTAAAGCATTTTAGCTAATGTTAAATCTACTATTCCATACACCTTTCAAATAACATGCAGGTGTGCTTCGAAATAACATGCAGTTACTCACCCGTTGGGTTCGTATCAAAGAAAGACATGGGCGCTCGCACAACCGCTGCAAACATCTGGCCGTGTAAATTTTTGGAAGCATGTATCATGATGTGAAAACAAAGCACGGAGCGGAACATGGCGAAGAGCAGCATTAGAGCCACGATACCACCATAGATGGCGACAGACGTGTTTGATGTCAGCTTTGACAGGAACGTGGTATAAGATGTGATGTTCTGCAAAGGATAAAATATTACCCAGAAAACCAGAGGTTTTGAGGTTCCGATGCACAATATGGATTTCAAGTTTGAACTAATTGTATAATAAATGTTATTACATAATGGGCTCAAAAAACAACAACAAAATAACTCACATGAATGGAATTTCACAATTGATTAAATACAACAATTTGTATTCCTTTAACATGTACACACCTACTAACAACATCATTATTCCAAATATGAAACAAAACAGACATGCGATTCTTAAAATATGAGCATTTTAACTCATTACTTATGCATGACATCGCTACCAAAAACAATGGGGCATATCTGCGGACTATAGGCTATCTGTGTATCACATATGAACTGAATTACATGCATCGTTCTTGAGATATTGTGTTTATGAGCTTGCGTCACACACACACCCATACACCCACCCACACAAACATGTTATCGCATCGAAACCAAAAAATCACACAGGATGTTAAGATGATTAAGCTAAGGTGCATGGGAATCAAGGAAAATGCATTTGTGCAAATTGAGTTTAATCTGTCATTTCAGGTACGTCGACTAACATGGTAACAACATGCATTGCAATGATATCATTTATAACACTGAGAGATATTAGTACAAATTAATATCCCTGTCATTTATAATTGACCATTCTGACAGATTCTACAAAGTCTCTTTGATATTCTTGACCTATTTTTGACATTTGACCTATCTTATCTCTTCCCATACAGTACAAAACTTGCACTCACTGTAGCATCACTGATTTCCTCATGATCAGCCCACACTGCAAGCCAGATGTCTGCACAGAAGTCCAAAGACTACAACAAAAGTGTAAACAAATTGGAAATACAATTCAAGTGTAAAACTTTTACAAAACCAAAAGAAGAAGCTCTTACATGGTCTACAAATAAATCACAAAATGAAGAAAGGGAAATTGTTGATTTTGTCCAGATCAATATTTCAAGATAATACTTAGAAACAAATTGCTGTTGCTTCATGATACTTTAAAGGATTATTCCCATAAATGTAATTTCATTTATATGATTTAGGACTTTGAAAGAAACAAATTGGTGTAACCAGAACCAAAAGGTGTTGTTGTGGCTCCAGGGTTCGTACCCATTTGGCTTAGCAGAATTCCCTGACTTTTCCATGACTTTGAAGGACCTCAACTGAAAATTCCAGGACCTTTCAAACAAGTCATATATCAATAAATACAAAATATGGTGCCTTCTCATTTTTTAATCACTTATAAAAAATTGAGAAAATCGGGACAAAATATGTGCTTTCTTAACAATTCCTGACTTTCCCAGGACTTTGGGAAAAGTGTACATTATTTTCCCCAACTTTCCAGGCCTGAAAATTAGTATTTTCGTTTTCCCTGACTTTCCAGGAATTTCAGGACCTGTACAAACTTTGTGGTTCTGATGCTTTTTTTTTGTTTCATAAACTGATTGATTTACAAAATTTGTATTAACTGTCATGTCATTGCATATCATGAAATATTTGTTCCAGGATATTTATTCATAAGCCCCACCCACCATGCAGATCAATTAAAATGTTGACAACATTAGCATTTGCACAATAACTAACAACGATTTCATAACAAGTATGATACAAAAATGGTTGCTTATTTATCCCTTTTCAAGAATTTGTCAGTAAGCCCCGCCCACTCATTAATATTTATGCATCACTACCACAACATTAAAACATATGTACAGACCATGACCCATCTGTGTACAACATATGGCATAAATCAGACATACCATTCATGAGATACAGTATGGTGTTTACATCCATTAGCACTTGCATATTAAGCCACACCCACCATGCATATTAATGACATCTGTTGATAACATCAGCATGTACACAATAACCAACAACATTATCATGCCCAATATAAAGGACATACACTTGCTCATTTATCACTTTTTCAAATTTTCACTTAATCCCTGCCCACTTATTAATATGCATGAAATCACCATCAAAAACCACATGTGTACCAAACATGACGTTAATCCAGTTTATACATTTTGAGATATTGTGTTTACAAATGTTTTGTTCACACAATCATTTTAAGCCCCGCCCACTATGCATATTAATAAAAGTAAACGTTTTTATACAATGAACACATACACATTAGCTAAGATCATTTTTAAAACAAATATGAAACAAAACGGACATGTAATTGTCAAAATAAGAGCATTTCAAGATTTTTATATGAAACCCTGCCAACATTCATATGCACGATATCACCACCAAAAACCATAGGGCACACCTACAGACCATGGACTATCTGTGCACCAAATATAACATGAATACAGTTTCTCATTTTTGAGATACCGTGTTTACAAGCCCTTTTCAGCAAAATCATATTAAGCCCGCTCACTATGCATATTAATGAAATTCAATGTTTTTACACCCTGAACATGTACACACCAACTAACATCATATTTATACAACATATGAAACAAAACAGACTTGTAGTTGTTATAATTTGAATATTTCAAGATTTTTCATTAAGCTTCGCCTACTCATCAATATGCACGAAATCACCATAAAAAACAATAGGGCACATCTACAGACCATGGGCTTTTTTTTCTTCCACATATGACATAAATCCAGTGTATCGTTCTTGAGATATCTTGTTTATGAGCTGCCCGTCACATAAATACACACACATACACGCACACCCACACACGCCATTCTGACCGCATAGGTTTCTGATGCTATCACATCGGAACCAAAAACCATGTTGATGTCATATTCCGTTTTGGAGTTATTAATTGAAAGATTTCATCAGCGTGACCTCACAGTGTACAATGTGATGTCATAAAGGCAGATCCAAGGCAATTCTGATTTACTTTTATCAAACACACAAAAAAGTTTTTCTTTTATGAGTGTAAGGTTTATGAGCAGATGGCCAAATCATGTTCTTACAAAGTGCATGATATACCTCAGCTCAATTATTAAACACAAAATGCTGCTAGTAATTTGAGAAGAGGCAATTAATTTTCAAAGAAATACACACAAATTTTCTTGGATTTGACTTTACGACATGACACTGTACACTGTGAGGTCGCTTTTTACCACATTCGCACAATCGTTGAAATGGAATAACTCCCAAACAGAAAAAGATATCAACATGATTTTTACAACAAATGATTCCTTTATTGTCCTCTAATATATAAGTGAAAATGAAACTACATGGGAATATTTCTTTAACATTAGTCATTAGTGCTAGAGAGGTAAATCGAAAATTACTGATGGTGCAAAAGGAGTTAAATCCATACTAGAGCCATAAAGGCCAGTCAGGCCGGTGCCTATCCCCCGGTTTACTTGGCATAAGCAGATGAAAGCATATGACTCCCCCTGGACAAGATGCCAATACATCGCAGATCAACTCCATGCATTTTTTTGGGGGGGAAGGGGGAAGGGGGAGGTGATTAAATATCATAACAAAGCAGTGAAAGAGGTGTAGATAACAAACAATCAAACTAATCAATCCCAACAAAGAAATTACAAAAATACTAAGCCATTAATAAGCAGGAACTGAAAAAGCATATTAATTAATGAGTTACAGACAAAAGAGACAACAACATGAAAACACAAACACTCTAACAATGTAGAAAATATTAAGGGATTAGTTTAGTGGTCAAGCAAATCTATCTTATATAAAAGAGGACTTCAAAAGAAACGAAATGGTTAAGAAAGCATTCAAAAATCTTATTCCGTTAAGAAGATATCTAAGTTTTAAAGTTTTGTATCATTTGTGTAGAAACGACTGAAATCAGACTAGTTGTGATGTCACAACCTCAGATTTTTCAGTCTTTTTGTATTCTACCATATTTTGTCCTGCGATTTTGTTGCTTAAATACCATTGGATACGTCAGGAAAGGAGCAAAACAGAATCTAGTAAGGGTAGTTATGCTTTTCCACTTGAAGGAAGTTTGAGGGAAAATAAATTTTCTTTAAAATTCATTAACAATTGTTAAGAATGTGAGGATAAGGGCGCCAACCTTCCATAGTAGACTTACTACACCAGTCATTTCTACGCAGATGAGACAGAACTTAAAACTTGAATATCTCCTTAACGGAATAAGATATCTAAATAGTTTCTTCACCATTTTGTTTCTTTTCAAGTCCTCTTTCACATAAGATGGACATGCGTGACCACTGAACTAATCCTTTAATACAAATCCAACACTTCTCTTTCACATAAAAGTATAAAAACTTGCCCAATTCCATTTGAACCTTACCTGCGCCCCTAGGAGAAAAAATGCAAGGAAAATGACTCCGATCCAACTGGTGCCGGCCTTGAAGTAACTCAAGTATAGCCATAAACCAACGCTGCCCTTTTCCTTTGACTCGGCCTGGAACATCTTCTGAGTTGAGATCTTTTGAGTTGCTTCCTGATGTCATGAAAGAAAGAAGATTCGTTATTAAACAGTGGCATGAAAGTAGCACTACATTAAGAATTTTTGTCCCTTGGACCCCTCCAACCCGACACTCCTGATTTCCTCAAAATCAGGGTAATCCACACCTTCGAACCCTGAGAGTGTCTTCACAGATCACTTGATAGTAATAGGCTATTGTGGCACTCTACACAACACAGGTGTAATCCACACCTTCTAGCCTGAGATCTTCTCCACGGTTCACTTGCTAGCAACAAGCTACTGTTACTCTGTACACAATTGGTCATTAATTTGGAGCTGAAGCCACATGCCTGCATGAAGTGAAGCAGAATCAGATTAGTCCCTGAGAGTGTCTTCACAGATCACTTGATAGTAATAGGCTATTGTGGCACTCTACACAACACAGGTGTAATCCACACCTTCTAGCCTGAGATCTTCTCCACGGTTCACTTGCTAGCAACAAGCTACTGTTACTCTGTACACAATTGGTCATTAATTTGGAGCTGAAGCCACATGCCTGCATGAAGTGAAGCAGAATCAGATTAGTCCCTGAGAGTGTCTTCACAGATCACTTGATAGTAATAGGCTATTGTGGCACTCTACACAACACAGGTGTAATCCACACCTTCTAGCCTGAGATCTTCTCCACGATTCACTTGCTAGCAACAAGCTACTGTTACTCTGTACACAATTGGTCATTAATCTGGAGCTGAAGCCACATGCCTGCATGAAGTGAAGCAGAATCAGATTAGTCCCTGAGAGTGTCTTCACAGATCACTTGATAGTAATAGGCTATTGTGGCACTCTACACAACACAGGTGTAATCCACACCTTCTAGCCTGAGACCTTCTCCACGATTCACTTGCTAGCAACAAGCTACTGTTACTCTGTACACAATTGGTCATTAATCTGGAGCTGAAGCCACATGCCTGCATGAAGTGAAGCAGAATCAGATTAGTCCCTGAGAGTGTCTTCACAGATCACTTGATAGTAATAGGCTATTGTGGCACTCTACACAACACAGGTGTAATCCACACCTTCTAGCCTGAGATCTTCTCCACGGTTCACTTGCTAGCAACGAGCTACTGTTACTCTGTACACAATAGGTCATTAATCTGGAGCTGAAGCCACATGCCTGCATGAAGTGAAGCAGAATCAGATTAGTCCTTGGCTAACTCTAAAAATAAATATCCATTAAATACCTGGAGGAGTTTGTGCAATGCCCATGAATGATTGATGGACCATTCCTCCTAAAGAGAGTTATTTCATCATGTAGGCCGATATGTGAAGGCATATTTTACTGGAGTCTCCAGAATATCCTTGGATATACATGTGATGTCATAGATATTCTTTGTTATGAATGTTCAAATTAATGGTAATTACTTCTAATGGATACTTAATTCCTCAACGACACCCAGTGGCAGTGCCAGGATTTTGGTCATGGGGGGTAAGAGAGGGGCAAGTTTGTCTCATGCAAAAGCCTATAAATCAGGCAAAATATGTCACTTTACAAAAAAGTTCTGGGGAGAAGTGTGGGGGGACGTGATCTCCTGGGGGAGGGCAAATGACCTCCATGCCCCCCATAGCAGTGCCACTGACAACCCCAGTATCAAAATAAAACCTGTGTCATTTCAAAATTCCCATGACTTAGCAAAAAAGACTCGCTTTTCAGCTCCTTCAACAGATATTTCAAATCATTGGTGATGTACAAGGGGGGTGGGGGGTAGGGATAAATATATACTTACTGAAACGTTTTTAAGATTTCTTTAACATTAAGACAGGCGACTGGGGGAGGAGGGGGAAGACATAAACAGATACTTACTGAACCATGGTAAGGTGCACTTTTTAATAAGCCAGTACCACAATTTAAATGAAACGTTTTGAAGATTTCTTTAACATCAAGACAGAAGACTGGTTACAAAAAGTGATATTAATAGTCATTTAATATGATGGAGATGTTGGGGAAAGAGATGTAAATATACTTCTTGAGCCTTAATGAGAAAACAATTACGTAATGAAAAAGAAATTTATTCTTTTTCTCACTTTTTATTAGAAACAATCAGAATTTCCATTAAACCAGAATTGGAATTAATTATAAAATTTTCCACGGTTCTGAATAGAGGTGTTGAAAATCTTTCCACAAAAAATCGTGACAGAAATAATAGTAATGTAGTGAATACATCTTTATGTGCTTCCCTCTTTCACAATTTAATGTACTATTCATCAAATTACATTCGAGGACGTTTGTAGAGCACAAATTTACCACATATACTGTTGTTTACTCAAGAAAGAAAAAAATAATGATTTTTTTTATTATGATTTTTTTCTTCCTGTGAATTCCAGATTTTTCCATGGTTATTGCATAGATTTTTTCAAGCTTTACATTAAACAAATTGTAAGTGCAAAAAAAAAAATGCAATACATTGAAATAAAAAGAAAATGTTTTCATTTCACAATATTTATTCTTATTTTGGTGAGAGGGACAACACAAACATTTCTCTATCAATAACAATTCTGTAAATAAAGGACAAACAAAATGACATCCTTGTATCCTACACTATAACAATTGAGTGCACTATATTGTAGATAGCCAGTCTAAATAATTACAAAATTCTAAATGATTTTTAGGATTTTTTCATTAAAAAATTCCAAAGGAATGATAAATTGGGCAATGGCCTTCTATCCTGGATCACACTTACCAATGAAAGCTTGTTACATCATACATTGTTACAATCCTGTACTTATGGATGGAATTTGCCCACCGAAAGTGGGAGGGGAGGGGCCAAAGTCACAAGATAAAATAAAAAGTAGGGAATGGGGAATCACAAATACAAAAATAATTTCCATAAAAAAGATATAAGGAAAAAAGTGGCCAACTCCTCTCAAATCTTGCTTATATCTGTTCTCCGTCCACTGGCCATAGCATAAATAGTTACACCACACTGAACCAATTCACCACATATTCCCACTATTTGTCTATAAATACTATTACAACAAATATTTAAATCTTCAAAAAAAAAAAATTGTATTTTGATACATATATCAATAATGACAACAAACTAAAGAGTAATACAGACCTGATTATATTGCACTTGACCTTTGACCTCAACTGTTTGCGTACTTGTGACCTCTTCCAGAGATACTTCATTCTCACAATTTTGAAGGAAATCAGAGAAATCAATCTTGCACTCCTGTAGGTCTGCATATGTGCCTTGAGCTTCGATGGAACCCTGGAAAAGAAAAGTTAACTTTTGATGAAAACATGCCAGTCATTTGAGGACTTTCATCACATGAAAAAATATTAAAGGAATATAGCCGTGAATTTTTATTTTCGTATTTTAGATAGAGGGCTATTTAAGAAACAATGTTGATAACTTTTTTCGTTTAGGAGTTATTGCTTTTCTAAAATTGCACAAGTGTGTTGATAGAGGACTATTAAAGAAACAATTTGGTGTAAAAATCATGTTGACATCTTTTTCTGTTTAAGAGTTATTGCATTTCAATGATTGCATGAGTGTGTTGTAAAGTCACCTTGCAGTGTACAGTGTGATGTCATAAATGCAGATCAGCAAGATAATTCTTTATGTATTTCTATGAAAAGAAAATTTATTTTCCTTTTAATTAGAATGTAAGGTACATGAGCAGATGGTCTAAGCATGTTCTTGTACAGTGCATGGTATACCCTATCTCAATAATGAAACAAAACCTGTTTCCAATAATTTAGAAAGAGGCAATTAATTATCAAAAAAATACACAAATGTAATAATTCCTAACCGAAAAAAGATATCAACATGATTTTTACATCAGATTGTTTCTTTCATAGTGTCCTTTATCACATATAAGAAAATTCACTGAAATATTTCTTCAAAGGTTAAGTTCAGTGCTCATGCAAATTCAACTTACATGAAAGAAGACATCAAAAGAAATAAAAAAGCTTTAGTATCTTACTTCATTAGGAAGATATTCAAGTCAATTTTTGCAAAGAAACACCTGAAATCAGACTAATTGCAACATCCACAAATTTTGTGGCTTCAAGATATAAATGAAGATATGTGAAAAGCAATAAACAGTATCTAGTAGAGTAACTATTTACCACCGGAACAATAATTGATTTTTTTTCTTTTCATAATGGTTTATTTTCTTGAAAATACATTAGCAATTGTTGAGAAAGTGAGAGTCAAACCTTCTACAGTAGACTTTCCAAACCAGTCATTTTGTTTGTACACATATAAGAACTGAAATTTTGAAAATTCCCTTAAAGGATTAGTTCAGTGGTCAAGCAAGTCCATTTTATATGAGGAGGATTCTGTTAAGGAGATATCTAAGTTTAAAATTTGGTATCATTTGTGTAGAAATGACTGAAATCAGACTAGTTGTGACGTCATAGCTTCAGATTCCTCAAAATCTTTATGTATTCCATTATAATTTGTCTTGCAACTTTTTGGCTTAAAAACTATTGGATATGTCAGGAAAGGAGCAAAACAAACTAGTAAGGGTAATTATAATTTACCACCTTGAGGAAAAATAATTCAAATAATTAAAAAGTTAAATAAGTTTTCTTTGAAATACATTAATAATTGTTAAGAATGTGAGGATGGAGTGCCAACATTCCATAGTAGACTTACTACACCAGTCAATTTTACAGTGATAAGACAAAGCTTTAAACTTGAATATCTCCTTCACGGAATAAGATTTTTGAATGCTTTCTTCACTATTTTGTTCCTTTTAAAGTCCTCTTTCATATAAGATCAACTTTCTTGACCCCTGAAATAATCTTTTAACAGGATATGATATTATAGTAGTTTCTTTTGTTCTTTTAATGTCTTTTTCATACACAATGAGTTTACTTGACCACTGAAATAAGTTCCTTCAAGAAATAATGTCAGATATCATGGGTTTGTTTAAATGTTCACACAAAAACAAAAAAAAAAAAACTATACTTATAGTGTTTGTTTAACAATACACATTTTAAAATAAGAGATGTTAACTTTTGACAGAACCACTGTATAGACCTTTTCATACATATGGTCAAACATAATTATGCCACAACTTCGACCAATCAACTGCCAGGGTATTTTCCTTTTGCAACCCAACCAATCAGCTGCAGTAGCTGGAAGGCAAATTGTAAGCAACAATAAACGCTCGTATTACCTTCATAAATACGCTTGGTCCCATACCATGCATGAATCATGCAGACAGCCAAGAATTCCTCAGTTTTTGATTGGTCGATAAGATTCTCCCAGTATATGATTGGTTTATTATGGACACATGAATTTCAGCCATGTGAGATTATTCAAATCAATTTTCAGAAATTTCTGATTTAGATATGAGAAGAGTTTGGGAATGACAGATTATCTTACCTCTTTGAAAATAATGATTTGGTCCGCCTCTTTTAAGTACTGTAACTGATTCGTAACCAGTATCCTTGGTTTGTGCTGTAAGTATCCCATGATGCATCTTAAAAATAGAAAATATGACATCACTTCAATTTGGAGCAGTCACTTTTACCAAATTCTTCATGAAATATAATATAATTATTCTGAACAAATGATCTTTGAGTACATCCCTCACAATTTTAGTAATCTTGTTCTCCCTGCTCATGAAGTTGAAAATGATTAACCACTTAATTCAACCTTTGACATATAAAAGACTTGACACTTCCTATGATGTAGAAACACAGTAAGAATTTGTATCCCTTAGGCCCCTTCAACCCGACACCCTCGATTTTATCAAAATCAGGGGTAATCCACACTTTCAAACCTGAGAACCTCTTCACAGTTCAATTGCTAGCAATCAGCTATTGTTACACCATACACAACACAGGGTAATCTCCAACCTGAAACCTTCCAACCTGAGAACCTATTATTCTTCATTCAGTTCAATTGCAGTAGCAAGTCAGCTATTAAAATTACACCATAGGTCACAACGACAACGAAGGTCAAAAAGCGGTTTGATGTCAGAGAGGGTTTTGGGAAAAGGGGAAGGGAGGAGGTTAAGGGCAAGTTTAGCGGCTGTATCAGCCCTGTCATTGCCAGGGATGCCAACATGGCTGGGTATCCAGGAGAAAAGAACACTTTTCCTGCAGAGGGTGGGAGAAAAGAGTTTCGGAGGAGGAGGTGGCAGGTGAGGTTATCCATTTAAGATTGAGTAATGAAGTAAGAACAGCCTTTGAGTCAGAGAAAATGGCAAAGTGACTAAGAGGAGAGTACTCAATAAAGTTGAGGGGGAGGAGAATGGCCTCAGCCTCGGCTGAAAAGATGGATGAGTAGTCAGGAAGTCTGCTACTGAGGGCGATGTCTTGGATGATGGCAGCAGCAGCTGTCTTGTTGCCTTCCTTGGAGCCATTAGTATAGATGGAGGTGTAATTTGAGAGTTGGTCTTTGATTTGGTTGTGGAGATTGATGAAGAGGTTAGAGTGAGTTTGAGTTTTGTTATAAGTGGAGAGGTCTAGGTGGACAGAAGGGAGGGGGGAAGTCCAAGGAGGAAAAGTGGGCCAGGAGTAGGTGCCGAGAGTGACGGGGTTGATGCCAAGTTGGAAGAGGTCTGATTTAATGCGTAAGCTGAAGGGAGGGGATAGGGTTTTAGTCCTATCAAAGAGGGAGGAGAAATTGGGGTATCTAATGAGGTTGTAAACAGGGTTCTGGGTGTTGGTGAGGACTCTAAAAGCATAGGAGAGGCTAAGCTTTTTACATCTAAGTAGAAAGGGGGGTTCGTTGGCTTCAACATGAAGGCTAGTGATTGGGGAGGTCCTGTAGGCTCCTAGACAAAGCCTGAGGGCTTCATTTTGGATGGTGTTAATGTGGTTGAGGTATGAGTTGTGAGCGACACAGTAGACAATATTGCCATAGTCAAGCTTGGCACGAATGGTGAGCCTGAAAATTTTGAGGAGAGCATAGCGGTTCGCTCCCCAAGTGGTGTTGGAGAGCAGTCGGAGGAGGTTGAGAAAGCTATTGCATTTTAGTTTCAGGTTGGTGATGTGTGGCTTGTAGGTGAGCTTGGGGTCTAGAGTTAGACCAAGGAACTTTGTGTTTTCAACTTTAGGGATGCGATTCCCATTGAGGACAAAGTTTGGGTTGGGGTGGAGGTTGTTGAAATGACAAAAGTGCATGCAGACTGTCTTGTCTTTGGAGAATTTAAAACCGTTATTGTTGCTCCAGACAATAGGAAAGCTAGGGGAGGAGTAGAAGATGGTGAAGTCATCCACGTAGAGGGTACGTTTGATGCTGGGGCCAAGGTTATTCGCGATGTCATTAATGCTCACGTTGAAGAGAGCGGGGGAGAGGATGCTGCCTTGGGGGACGCCCTCTTTTTGGGGGTACGGGTTGGAGAGGGTGTGGCCAATACGAACTTGGAACTGCCTGGGTCAGAGGAAGTTTTGAATAAAGATGGGGAGGTGGCCTCTGAGGCCGATGGTGTGAAGTTTTCGGGTAATGCCGTATTTCCAAGTAGTGTCGAAAGCTTTCCCCGAGGTCAAAAAATATGGCAATGAGGTGTTCCCGGATAGCGGTGTCAAGCGTAATTAACTGGTCTAGGGTATTGCGACGTTTTCGGAAGCCGCTTTGGTGAGGAGAGAGGATTCTGTTGGTCTCGAGGAACCAGTTAAGTCTCTGATTAATGATCTTTTCCATAATTTTACAGAGACAGCAAATAAGGGCAATGGGTCGGTAGCTGGTGGGGTCGGTACCATCCTTCCCCGGTTTAAGGGCGGGGATGACAATAGCTGTCCTCCAGATAGGGGGAAAGGAGTGTCAGGACCAAATGTGGTTGAAGATGGTGAGTAGGGTAGTGGTGGCCTTGATGGGGAGGTGTTTCAGAAACTGATAGGGGATGTTATCTGGGCCCTTGGAGGTGCAGCCAGCGTCGTTGATGGCTTGGTTTAATTCAGAAAGGGTGAGAGGGGTGTTGTAGCTTTCGGAGTTGTCGGAGGAAAAAGTGATTCTCCGGGCTTCATCGCAAGCTTTTTTGATTTTGAAAGCATTGAAGTAGTTGGTCGAGGACGAGATGTTGCTGAAAGAGGCGGCGAGGTGGTCAACGATGTCCTTTTTTGCAGTGAGAAGGTCTCCATTCCAAGAGAGATAGGAGATGGAAGATTTGCCTACTCAGCCGTGGAAGCTGTTAACCATTCTCCAGATCTTCTTAGTGGGGGTGTTGGTGGTGAGAGAAGAGATCAAGTTGTTCCAAGTGTTGGTTTTACTGTCCTTGATAGTGCGCCTGGCCTTGCACGGCTGATGCGAAAAGAGGTTAAGGTTATGGGTGGTCGGGTTAGTTTTAAAGTTCCTGAGGGCTCTTTTCCTGTTCTTGATGGCGGTTTTGCAGTCATCCGAGAACCAGGGGTTGGGGATGATTTGGGGTTTGGAGGTTTTGGGAATTGAGCAGGTGGCAATGTTGATAAGGATATTACTGAAGTTAGACATGGGATCCTCATCCTCGAGGAGATGGGGAGAGGTGCAGTCACAAAGGGTTTCAAAAGGGGCCAGTCAGCCTTGTCGAGGTTCCAATTGGGGGTGTGCTGAGTGGGGATTTGAAGATTGGAGTGTATAAGAAGAGGGTAATGATCACTACCACAGAGGTCAGCAGTGACTCTCCAACTAAAATCAGGGAGGAGGTTAGGGGAACAGATAGACAGGTCAATACAGGTGAGAGAGCCTGTGGCAGGATGAAGGTAGGTCGGGAGTTAGTGTTCAGTAAGGACAGGCTGTGCTGTGAAGAGCGTTTTCGATGAGCTTGCCTCTAGGGGTGGTGGTATTAGAGCCCCACAGAGGGTTGTGACCGTTGAAGTCACCAAGAAGGATGAAGGGGTGGGAAGCTGAGAGATGAGGTTGTTAAGGCTGGTTGGTTGAATGTTGGTGTTGGGAGGAGATAGATATTGCAGAGAGTGAAAGTTTTGTGGAGGGAGATAGAAATACAGATGGCCTGAAGGTCGGTGTGCACACGAACAGGGCTGTGTGGGATATCGTGTCTAACGAGAATGGAGACGCCACCACAGGCCCTGTCAGCATCCACTTGATGTTTGTTATAGCAAGCAAAGTTGTTGAGGGAGTAATGGTTGGTGGTTTTCAAGAAAGTTTCTTGTAGGCAGAAGATGACCGGGTTGAAGGTGGAGGCCAGAAGGACAATTTCTTCAGAATTGGCATTAAGGCTCCTAATGTTCCATTGTATGATGTTGTGGGTGTTATTGTAATTGTTTGTGGTGTATGCCATAAGAAGGCGGGGGGTTATCTGGAGGAAGATCTGTTGGGTCTAAGTTGGCTTGCTTTTTCTTTGGATCTGTTTCTTTGGGAGCGATTGTTTTTGAAAATTGGACGAGAAGTATGATCGGTGTGTTCGGTAATCGAACAATCCATACTCTCTTCAGTGTGGGTTTGGGTGGTGGGTTGTTTGTTGATTGGTTGTTTGTTGATTGGTTGTTTGTTGATTGGTTCTTTTTTGGTTGGTTGTTTGTTGATTGATTTGTTGGTTTGTTGATTGTTTGCTTGGCTGGTTTTAGCTTGATGTATGAAGGTATTAGTGGTGTTGGTGTAGGGGGCGGTGGGGGCTCTAGTTTGTTTGTTTGTTTGTTTGATGAGGTCTTAACGGCACCACGACAACGAAGGTCAAATTGTGCCTGAGAGGTCAGATCATTTTAGAGGTAGTAAGGAAAGAGACCAGGGGAAGAATGAGAGAAATTCAAGAACAAAAGCCAGAAAGCTGTGATCGAGAGAGGAGGTGCATGGGTAAAACTAAAAACAAAGTAGAGAGGGGGGTGGAAGGGAGGATTAAATATGGTTGTAGAGGGATGCATGCTGAAGGAAGGAGACTATTTTATCTGGAGGATTTTTGGAAGAACTCAGCAATTGAGTTGTGGGGAGCGAGAGAAGCTCTGGGAAGGTTGTACAGGGGCAAGCAAGGAGAACGTGTTGGATTGTAAGGATGCAGTGGCAATTGTTACAGAGGGGTTGGGGAACCAATAAGGAGGTGGGAGTGAGTGAGGTGGGTGTGACCAATTCTAAGACGGGTAATATGAGCGTTGTCGATCGAGAAAGGTTGTTGATGGTGGATTTGATCGGGATTGTGGGCTGGATAACATGGAGTTTGTTATCAATTTGGAAGTTCCATAAGGTTTGCCAGCGGTCACGAACAAGAGAAGCGATAAGCGGTTTGATGTCAGAGAGGTTTTGGGAAAAGGGGAAGGGAGGAGGTTAAGGGCAAGCTTAGCGGCTGTATCAGCCCTGTCATTGCCAGGGATGCCAACATGGCTGGGTATCCAGAAGAAAAGAACACTTTTCCTGCAGAGGGTGGGAGAAAAGAGTTTCGGAGGAGGAGGTGGCAGGTGAGGTTATCCCATTTAAGATTGAGTAATGAAGTAAGAACAGCCTTTGAGTCAGAGAAAATGGCAAAGTGACTAAGAGGAGAGTACTCAATAAAGTTGAGGGCGAGGAGAATGGCCTTAGCCTCGGCTGAAAAGATGGATGAGTGGTCAGGAAGTCTGCTACTGAGGGCGATGTCTTGGATGATGGCAGCAGCAGCTGTCTTGTTGCCTTCCTTGGAGCCATCAGTATAGATGGAGGTGTAATTTGAGAGTTGGTCTTTGATTTGGTTGTGGAGATTGATGAAGAGATTAGGGTGAGTTTGAGTTTTGTTATAAGTGGAGAGGTCTAGGTGGACAGAAGGAAGGGGTGGCCCAAGGCGGAAAAGTGGGCCAGGAATAGGTGCCGAGAGGGCGGGGTTGATGCCAAGTTGAAAGAGGTCTGATTTAATGTCGTAAGCTGAAGGGGGCGATAGGGTTTTAGTCCTATCAAAGAGGGAGGAGAAATTGGGGTACCTAATGAGGTTGTAAACAGGGTTCTGGGTGTTGGTGAGGACTCTAAAAGCATAGGAGAGGCTAAGCTTTTTACATCTAAGTAGAAAGGGGGTTCGTTGGCTTCAACATGAAGGCTAGTGATTGGGGAGGTCCTGTAGGCTCCTAGACAAAGCCTGAGGGCTTCATTTTGGATGGTGTTAATGTGGTTGAGGTATGAGTTGTGAGCAGCACAGTAAACAATATTGCCATAGTCAAGCTTGGCACGAATGGTGAGCCTGAAAATTTTGAGGAGAGCATAGCGGTTCGCTCCCCAAGTAGTGTTGGAGAGCAGTCGGAGGAGGTTGAGGGAGCTATTGCATTTTATTTTCAGGTTGGTGATGTGTGGCTTGTAGGTGAGCTTGGGGTCTAGAGTTAGACCAAGGAACTTTGTGTTTTCAACTTTAGGGATGCGATTCCCATTGAGCACAAAGTTCGAGTTGGGGTGGAGGTTGTTGAAATGACAAAAGTGCATGCAGACTGTCTTGTCTTTGGAGAATCTAAAACCGTTATTGTTGCTCCAGACTTGCAGCTGATTGAGGCTGGTTTGAAGCCTATTTTCAACAATAGGAAAGCTAGGGAGGAGTAGAAGATGGTGAAGTCATCCACGAGAGGGTACGTTTGATGCTGGGGCCAAGGTCATTCCCGATGTCATTAATGCTCAGGTTGAAGAGAGTGGGGAGAGGATGCTGCCTTGGGGGCGCCCTCTTCTTGGGGTACGGCTTGGAGAGGGTGTGGCCAATCTGAACTTGGAACTGCCTGGGTGAGAGGAAGTTTTGAATAAAGATGGGGAGGTGGCCTTGAGGAGAGAAGTGGTGGTGGAGGTGGTGTGGGTATTGGGTGTGATTGGGTTGTTGGAAATGGTGATGGGCTTAGGACTAGGTAAGAAGAGCCAGGTGAGGTCGGTTTGGGCATGGGAGTTAGTTTTTGTTGTGTTAGTTGTGTTTGGGGCGGAATTGGTTAGTTAGAAGACTACGTTTGAGTAGGAAGGCTTGGTGTTAAGAGAAGCGAGGAATTGCTTCCTGGCCTCTGGGTAGGTTATGTTGGGGTTAAGGGTTTCACGTTTGGTTATTTGTTTTTCCTGAAGCCAGGTGGGGCAGTCTTTCTAGAAGGAGGATGGTTGGCTGGGTGTTTACCGTCACAATTTGTGCAGAGTGGGGTTGGTGCGGAGGTGTTGTCATGGTCCGGGGCTCCGCAGTTACCACAGCGCGCTTGGCTGTGGCAGAAGTTTTTCCGTGGCCATACCTCTGACAATTATAGCAGCGAGGGTTAGGAATGTAAGGGGCGACCTGGATTCTCAGGTAGCCAGCAATGATGTGGGAGGAGAGTTGGTGTTGCGAAGGTAAGAAATATGGTGTTGGTGGAAGTTTCGGCTCCGTCTCTCTTTAGAACAAGACGACGGGCTTCAGTTACATGTTGGCTCGCTAGTTCCTCTTGGAGGTCGTCATCGGTCATGTACGCAAGATCGCGGGTGCGTATGACGCCTTTGCTGGAGTTTAGGGAACGATGGGGGGTGACTGTGATGTCGATACCAGAGTTGGATAGGGTTTTGGCGGAAAGGAGGGCGGTGGCTTGTGTGTCCCTGGTGCGGTGCACCAGGAGATCACCGCATCTAAGGGTAGAGACTTTGGGGAGGGTACCGACAAGGCCATAGAGGGCTTTATGGATGAGGAAAGGAGAAACTTTTTGAAAGCTCTCTTGCTTGTTGGTGGCATGAATAATAAGGATTTTCGGGATTGGGGTTGTAGAATGGTCAATGATGGTAGCAGGTGGGTCACGGAGAGGGGAGGGGGGTCAAGGTCACTGCATAGGCGCTTCGTCATTATGGAAGAAAAAACCAAGGGCCGAGAGACCCAAGGCAGCTAGAAAAAAATCGCGGAACCACTATATGGGGACCGCTGTATTAGTAACGAAGGGCGTGAAAAGTCAGGTCAGAACGAGGGAAAATATAATAGAAAAAAAGAAAAGAAACGATCTCACCGAGAATTAAAGCCCATCTATCGAGAAAAAATCCGAAAATGAAGTTATAAAACAAAATGGTGCAAATTGAAGAGAAAACGGAGCGAAAATAGTATAAGAGAATAGAAGCAGTTATCACATCGCTCTCGTCGTGCACATGTGTGAAATTGTGCAATGCCCATGAATGATTGAAGGACCATTCCTCCCAAAGAGGTTTATTCCATCATGAAACATTCTGCCACGTTGGAATATTTCTCTAACTCTAATTCACTCAAATCCATACTCCGTATCATGAAGGCCCATCAGGCCAATGCTTATCTGAGCTGAACCCAGTACCTCTTGCACATGAGCATGACTCCTTAGCCACTGCACCTCTAATTCACTTAATACTTGCTTTAAGAGTTCTGAATTTCTAAAAAATTAAAAAATATTAATATAAATATATCACGACAATATAAATCCAACTATTTTCATCTTTTGCACCTTGAGAGATGCAGTACGTGATTAAGGAGTCATGCTCGCATTAAAAAGGTACCGGGTTCGATTCCGTCTTGAGCGCTGCATTGTGTCCTTGAGCAAGACACTTTATTCTACTTGCTTCAGTCCACTAAGCTGTAAAATGAGTCCCAGGACTGCTGAGGAGTTAACCTGTGATGAACTGGTGTCCCGTCCAGGGGAGTAAGGTACTCTCATCCGCTTGTGCCATGGAAACCGGGAAAAAGCACTGGCCCTATGAGACTAATAGCTCAGATGGATTTAGCTTTTTCATCTTTTACAAACAAAAACAAATTTTACTTTTTAAAAATATGTTTTCCCACTTCACTGTCCACGGCACTCAAAGGATCATCCAAGAGGTATACGTCAGCCTCGTGATACAGCGCCCTCGCCAAGTTGATCCGTGACTTCTGCCCTCCGCTCAATGTGGCCCCCCTCTCTCCTATAATGGTTTGTTCCCCATGTGAAAATGTCTGGATGTCCTACATCAAAGAAAAGTTGATAATATACTGACATTAGCATTTAACTGATAGACGTTATTCATTTTTCTTAAAGTTAATATGAGAAATAAAAGGAAAAAGAACAAACTTAAAAGGTCTGATGACATCTAAATGTAACTTGGGAATAATTACTTCAAAATATAAAATATACCTATATAACAGCAAGAATTCCCATCAAAATTGATTGAAAACTGACCATTTTACAACATTTTCGGCCTTATTGCACAATAATTTGTGATGTAATGTACAGTAGGTACCTCTTCAATTGGTTACGTAAATCCTTTTTTTCCAATTCTCCCTAAATATATTTCAAAGGATGACATCTGATTCCTTTTTATTTGCATATTTTATAACTTGATCATACCAATAAGCAACACTTAATCCGCATATTTGCATATTTTATAACTTGATCATACCAATAAGCAACACTTAATCTGCATATTTGCATATTTTATAACTTGATCATACCAATAAGCAACACTTAATCAGCATATTTGCATATTTTATAACTTGATCATACCAATATCAGTAAAGACATAATGGAACTTATAACTGGCTAAAACTGAAGGGCACATTTTCAAGAATTCTTTATTGATTTTAAGCTGTGTTCATCTGATGACGTCATAAAGTTCCCTTGAATTCTAAAAGCTTGAAACATTAATTGAACATAACTCAAAAAATAAACAAGTTATTTCTGAGATAAAAAGGAAATTTACTCAGAATTCACAAGGATCAAATGAGGTGATATGGGATTTTACCCACCTTCAACCAAAACAATTGCAAAACCCTTCTCATTCCAGTATTAAAAATTTAAATATCAGGGGTAGCAAAATTGGTACAAGGTGGTATCAGCCTCCCACCCCCTTCCCCTCCCGGAAAAGAATAAAAATAAATAAGTTGGCAGAAGTGCCCTGTTTACTTAACGCCTATGAATACAGTAGAAGATTCTTGTTTGTTTGTTTTTTGATGAGGGCTTAACGGCACCACGACAACGAGGGTCAAATTGTACCTGAGAGGTCAGATGATTCTAGAGGTAGGAAGGAAAGAAAACAGGGGAAGAATGAGAGAATTCAAGAACAAAAAGTCAGATAGCTAAGATCGAGAGAGGAGGTGCATGGTTGAAACAAAAACAAAGTAGAGAGAGGGGGTGAAAGAGGAGAATTGAATATGGTTGTAGAGGGAAGCATGATGAAGGAAGGATTTCATTTTATCCGGAGGATTTTTCTGGAAGAACTCAGCAATTGAGTTGTGGGGAGCGAGGGAAGCTCTGGGAAGGTTGTACAGGGGGCAAGCAAGGAGAATGTGATGGATTGTGAGGGTGCAATGGCAATTGTGAGGGTGATGATATAAATAGTTTTCATGGCCCAGATTGATTCAGGTCTGACAAATTCAAAATGGACCTCAACTTTGAAGAATCTACCCTTACAAGTTCATACCGTATATTCCCTAATAAATTCCCACTCTAATAAATTCCCACTCTAATAAACGCCCCACTCTAATAAACGCCCCCACTCTAATAAACACCCCCACTCTAATAAATGCCCCACCCCCATGTTTTTTGTGCGGTGACAATCATAAAGTCACACATAATTTGATTGGTAATATCGTAATTTTTAAAAACACAGTGTGATTTAACACTAGGCTGCAGTCAAAACTTGTTTAAAAATTGTAAAACTGCCCGAAAAATACACTCAAAAGAGTTGAACTTGCTATGCACACCGTAAGTACATTTGAAATTTACCCCAAATAAACGCCCCCCCCTCGTTTTAAAAATGCCATGGGGCATTTATTAGGGAATATACAGTATTTACAATCAAAAGAAAACAACCAAAAGTACAAAATAAAGTTTACTGGCACCACGTCAGTGATGGTCAAATTGTGCCAGAGAGCTTAGATTATATCAGAGGTGGAAAAAGTTGAAAGGAGAAAGTGAGGTGGGTTGGGATTGAGTAGGGAAAGCGGAGGTTCATTTCGGCAGTAAATTGTAATATTTGCTAAAAGGATTAGTTCAGGGGTCAAGCAAGTTTATCTTATATGAAAGAGGACTCCAAAGGAAACAAAATGGTGAAACTTTCTTAACAATTGTTAATGAATTTTAAAGAAAACAAATTAAAATATATTTAACTTTTTTCCTATTTCAATTATTTTCCCTCAAACATTCTTCAGGTGGTAAATTATAATTATCTTTACAAGATTTTGTTTTACTACTTTCCTGATGTATTCAATGGTTTATAAGCCACAAAATTGAAGGACAAAATATGATAGAATGCATAAAGACTTTGAGGAATTTGAGGCTAGTCAACACAACTAGTCTGATTTCAGTCGTTTCTACACAAATTATACCAAACTTCAAACTTAATTATCTCCATAACGGAAAACGATTTTTGAAGCTTTCTTCACCATTTTGTTTCTTTTGGAGTCTTCTTTCATACAAGATGGACTTGCTTTACAACTGAACTAATCCTCCGATTGTATAACAAATCAGTGTAACCCTAGACACCTTGAGATGGCACAATATAATGATTTATTGAGTGTTGAAATGAGTCATTAAAACCTTGAAGAATAAAACGTCTCTCACCCTCTCTAAGGCACATACTGATAAAACATCAATGAGTTTCCTCCTGTCCAACGGTTGACCAAAAAGAATGTTTTCTTGGATCGTTCCATTGAAGACCCAGGGTTGCTGAGAAACGTACGCAAACCGACAAGTTGTTTGACACGAACCAGACACGACTGGCATTTCATTTAAAATAGACATCAGTAGGGATGACTGTGAAGGGGAATATGAAAAAATAATTATTTCAGAAACAATACAATGATAATGGTAATAGTAAGTAACACTTACAAAACCCTATTCATAGCTAAACACTGTAAAAAAACATATCTACTATAGGAGTGTAATGGTATTGGGAGCAGCAAGAGAAACAAATTTTGACTGACAAGTTTTGCAATCTTGGACAAATCTTGTTGGAACACTTCGTGAAAATTTGTACTGCTTTTATGAACGTACTTTACTATTCCTATGTTATTCAGCATTCATAAATCATAAATAGTGGCACTTTTCTTAGCAGCTCTTCGAACCATATTCTATCATTTTAAATTACGTATTTTTTATTCTTTAATACATTTGCATAATTTCCTTGACATCTCTAGTGTCCCCTAGGCTACCTTCATATCTTGACCCCCCTCTCCCACCCCATTCATTGCTGACCATTGTAATTTATTTTCTTTCAAATTTGGTTAAAACACACCAAAAAAACATCACTGTAAAGGGGGAGGGGTTCTTAAAAATTGAGGAAGGAAACAAGAATCATAGTACTAAATATTTAGCTCTGTGACATGCTTTGAATTTGATACACGCTTCAATACACACTTTTTGTTAATATATAAATGTGGGGATACCTACGATCAAGAGCAGAACATTCAGAGACAGAATTTATGGTGTGAATAGTAAGAATTTATGGTGTGAATTGTAAGAATTTATGGTGTGGATAGTAAGAATTTATGGTGTGAATTGTAAGAATTTATGGTGTGAATTGTAAGAATTTATGGTGTGAATTGTAAGAATTTATGGTGTGAATAGTAAAAATTTATGGTGTGAATAGTAAGAATTTCAAAGAGATTTTGAGCCATTTTAATATTCATACATCGCATTTTTTAAAAATATCTTTTGAGGAATCTCTAGCGTCCATACTAACCTTCCCTGATCCCACTGGACCAATCACAGCAATCAGCTCGTTTTTCTGAACTTCCAAACTAATATTGCTCAATGTAGGGGATTTCAATTCCTTGTTCCACGAGCTTGTCATATTCTTTAAAGAAATTTTCACCTCTGACGATAATGGACCATCTTTGCTGGTTGATAAGATGTCTGTTTGTTCTTGATGTAACAAGAAAGTCTGTTGCAGAGGGAGAAAATATTATTGTGATGATGAAAGCTATGTTTCAACTAGTTTTCTTCTGTGATTGCGGAAATGGAATTAATGATAAAATTTCCCACGGTTCCAACTGAATGTATCCCAAATCTTCCTGCCAAAAATTAACGGGGAAAAAAAGTGCACTGAATTGTCATTTGCTTTTATTCCTTTTTATTGGACTCTTTTTATTCTTCATTTTTTTTTTAAATGACAAAATGGAAGCTTTTAAATATTGAATTCTTTGGGTTTATTTTCTTCCCATGCTTTAAAAAAAACAACATATAAGTAAATTGTTTCTTCCTGTGAACTCCCGTTTTTCCCGTGGTTATAACCACCAGAACCGTAGATGTTTTCAACTCCGAGTGACTGTTTCACTGTTTAACTTCTCTCCTGACATATCCAATGGTTTTAAACAACAAAACCTTAGGAGAAAAAATAAAATAGGAATCTGAGAATGTGATGTCACAACTAGTCTGATTTCAGTCATTTCTACACAAATGAAACATAACTTCAACTTGAACATCTACGAAATAGAGAAATATTTATGAATACTTTCTTCACCATTTTATTTTAATCGAAGTCAAAGTTCTATTTCATGCACAATGGACGTCTTGCCTAACCACGGTTTCAGTTCTAAAAAATCCTTTAAAAATCCTTTTCAGTCGTCAAGCAAGTTTATCTCAAATGAAAGAGGACTTCAAAAGAAACAAAATGGTGAAGAAAGTATGATGGATCGCCATTTTCATGTAACATCTCAGTACTATGTTTTTTACTTGCTTTTGCCATTAAAACTACATCGCAACTCATGATTTGACAATTATGTAGGGAACTATATTTTCATGTGCATTACTCTTATGCATAGTTCATCGCCAATCACACTGCGTAGTGATATTATATACCCTCTCTTGCTCTGCATGATCAAACCGCAACATCTTCTTACTCACCTGGCAATATGATTCAGGTTTTTAAGTTCCTATCTGGTGGTAATGCTGTGACTTCCTGTTATTTCTTGCATGTTTCAGCTAATCCTCATGTGACACATGGTAACAGTTTGAAGTTGACCAAAGAGTTCCATGGATAGAAATTTGGCGTTTTAGCTTTTCGCAAAGAGTTGTTAATGAGTGGAATGGTTTGCCTGAGTGGGTAGTTAGCTCCAATTCTGTTCACAATTTCAAGGTCAACATTGATAAGTTCTTTACTAACTCCGGACGTCTTTTATTTTTTTATTTTTGTGGCGGTGGTGGTGTTAGTTTGGGCTTTTTATGGGGTGACTAAGCTTTCTTAGCCCGTAATCTTGTTAAAAAAATAAGCCTTGACCTGTGAACTTTGACGGTAAATCAGTTGCAATATTTCTTCTAAATTCCGTATCAAATTGTTCTATTGTGAAGCTGTAGGTTTCATTGCTGAGGTAACTATTTCTCATTGATTGTATCAACTTTTTGAAAACTTGTAAAGATCGTAAAGTTTGTATTTTTGCAACTCATAATTTCACTTACCGCTGCAGGTAAACTGTATTATGGTTAGTGTGTTACAGTACGTAAGGTACGGGTATAATGCATTAGAAGCTATGTAATATTCTGTGGGTTCTGGTATTAAGCCAGTGGAATTACATTTTAGCCTTTCAAAATGGCTGCATGCTCGATGCATAAAGCTAGGCCAATAGTTGTATATGATGGAGTTAAGTATTTGTGTGTTATGCAACTTTTCTTTCTTTGATGAATTGTGAAGATATCTTGATATAATTTATGATTTGGAGAATAGTTTTTGCAGCATGTATTGATCGATATTTGCAAGGTCTTTGTTGATATTTCAGAATGTATTGATCGATATTTACAAGGTCTTTGTTTATAAGTTTTTAGGAATATTTCTCAGAATTTTGATCACCTGTTCTGTGTATGACATAACTCTGGAATCCCCTGTTCGTGCAAACTGCTATATGTGCTACGTTCACAATGTATATCAAATGTTATTTAGAATTTTGTTGCATTGATTAGGAGAATATTGGTATTCTGAACTTAAATACTAAGAAGTTGGTCTACTGGTATCTTGTTTATGGAAACTATTGATGAGGCTCTTATTCATCATTCTTTGTTGGATTATCAGATTGGTTTGAAAACATGTAAAGACGTCAAACTTTTAGTTTTAGTGAATGAGGTATATGATAATAATTTTGTTTATCCAAAGTTCTTATTAATTATCATCAATATTTAGCTTATGTATTTGCATATTTACCAGGTACCTAATAACGATCTAATCAATCATGACACTGGGTCATTGCAATGCATGTAATATTGGGCAATTTACTACAAGTTGCACAATTCTCGATCAGACATGCTGCTGTTCGCAATAATCTAACAATAAAATATTAGTCATATTTGGCATTTGTCAGATTATCTTCACAAATTATCGTACTTTTAATTTGGTTTTCATCGTTGATCTGAAATTTGACTAGGTTCATATTTCTGTACCCTATTTTTTGTACCCTATATTTAGGCATTAGTCAAGTAAAATGTGGTATGTACTGGCTACCATACCCAGTACTCAATCTGGAACCTGAGAGCTGTCAATAACGAGACCGAGACTGAACTTTTTGCTGTTTTCTATTTATTTCGTTCAGTCCGTATCACCACAAAAGCATTCAAAATCTTATTCCATTATAGAGATTTTAAAGTTAAAAGCTCTGTCTTATCTGTGTAGAAACGACTGGTGTAGTAAGTCTGCTATAGAAAGTTGGTGTCCTCATCCTTACAATCTTAACAATTTTTAATGTATTTCAAAGAAAAAAAATTTAAATTAAAAACTGTTTTACAGTTTGAATTTTTTTTTTTTTTAAATTTCTTTAGGTGGAATATTATACTTACTGAACTAGATTCTGTTTTACTTCTCTCCTGACATATCCAATGGTTTTTATGCCACAAAATCTCAGGACAAAATATAATAGAATACATCAAGACTGAGGAATCTGAGGCTGTGATGTCACAATTAGTCTGATTTCAGTCGTTTCTATACAAATTATACCAAACTACTTCAATATCTCCTTAACGGAATATGATTTTTGAAGGCTAATTGCACCATTTTGTTTCTTTTGAAGTCCTCTTTCACATAAGATTAACTTGCTTGATTACTGAACTAATCTGCTTGATCACTGAACTAATCCGCTTGATCACTGAACTAATCCGCTTGATCACTGAACTAATCTGCTTGATCACTGAACTAATCCGCTTGACCACTGAACTAATCTGCTTGATCACTGAACTAATCCGCTTGATCACTGAACTAATCTGCTTGATCACTGAACTAATCCGCTTGACCACTGAACTAATCCGCTTGACCACTGAACTAATCCTTTAAAGATATAAGAGTGGTTTGGATTTAATACCAAAAGAGGAAATTATTCAAGTAAATCTGTATCTTAAGAGGTGCAGTGGCTCAGTGGTCAAGGACTCATGCTTGTATGTGAAAGGTACCGGCTTCGATTCCCGCGCAAGCACTGCATTGTGTCCTTGAGCAAGGCACTTTACTCTACTTGCTTCAGTCCACTCAGCTGTAAAATGAGTACCAGCAATGCTAGGGAGTTAACCTGCGATGGACTGGCGTCTCGTCCAAGGGGAGTCATGTACTCTCATCCACTTGAGCCATGGAAACCGGAGAAAAGCACCGGCCCTTATGAGCCTAATGGCTTGGATGGATTTAGCTTTTAAATCAATATCAGTTAAGGGCACAAGATTTAATTGGACCCTGAAATTGCTTTTACATCAAAGACTTAAATACATTCTGTTGGACTTGAGAAGCATGGACTGAAAGTTATTCATCATTTTCTGAAAACATTCGTTAGAAAGCAGGGAATTGAGATATATGTTGCATCCTACCTCAATACGCTTGACTGTCACAAGACACTCCGATGAATACTGAACTGCACGAGGAAAGAACCGCATGAATGAGCTGCTCAACGTCCGACAAAATGCAACAATCACAAAAAGGGTTGATGCTCTGATTGGTTCATCGGTGGTAAGAATGTAGGTCGTTATCATGGTAACATCTAGTAACTTGTTGCCGACTCTCCCCAAGACCAGATTCGTACAAATCACATACGCAGCACTGATGATCTTCTTGACCTCTGACCTGTTAGGATAGAATAACCAAATTTCAATTTGATTTAAATATAAAGATTCTTGATTCATTTTGAGACACTTTGATTTGGCAAACTCTTGAGGAAGTAGTTCAGTGGTCAAGCAGATTAGTTCAGCAGTCAAGCAGATTAGTTCAGTGGTCAAGCAGATTAGTTCAGTGGTCAAGCAAGTTAATCTTTTGTGAAAAAGGACTTCAAAAGAAACAAAATGGTTAATATAGCATTCAAAAATCTTATTCTATTAAGGAGATATTGAAGGATTAGTTCAGGAATCAAGATAGTTTATCTTATATGAAAGAGGACTTTAAAAGAAACCAAATGGTGAAGAAAGCATTCAAAAATCTTATTCCGTGAAGAAGACATTCAGTTTAAAGCTCTGTCTTATCTATGTAGAAATGACTAGCGTAGTAAGTCTACTATGGAAGGTTAGTGCCCTCATCCTCACATTCACAACAATTTTTAATATATTTTAAAGAAAAATAATTTTAAAAATAACTTTTTTTACTTTTTGAATTATATTTCCTCAAACTTTCTTCACATGGAGAATTATAAATACCCTTCCTAGATTCTGTTTTACTCCTCTCCTGACATATCCAATGGCTTTTAAGCCACAAACTCCAGGACAAATATAATAAAATACATAAAGAATTTGAGGAATCTGAGGATGTGACATCATAACTAGCCTGATTTCAGTCGTTTCTACACAAATGATACAAAACTTTAAACATTTTCTTAACGGGATAAGATTTGTGAATGTTTTCTGCCCCATTTTGTTTCTATTGAAGTTTTCTTTCATCTGAGATCAACATACTTGACCACTGAACTAATCCTTTAATAAGCGCATAATTTGTGATGTTTAAAATGGCAGACATCAACTTATCTATATATTGTTCTTTAACTTGAACTCCTTCTCAATGGCTGTTGAGTTTTAGTAGTTCATAGAACTCTAAACTTTTATCAAACAATCTCTTCCATTGAAGGTCTAGTGACATGTAGCAGTTTTTAAACATGTGAAAGAACATTAAATTCTGAGTAAAATGCCTTTAAATCTTGTGTAGCTTAAAGCTTGTGCAGTTTTTCAGTTATGGTCAATCAAAGTTTCAAGATTTTAGAATTCAGACGAACTTTGTGATGTCACTAGATGAACACAGCTCAATATCCTTAAGAATTTCTTTAAAATGTATTCTTCAGTTTTAACCAGTTATAATATTCGGATGGAATCAGATATTGACCTTCAAAATATATTTTAGAGAGGATTGAAAAATAAAGGATTTACATAAACAATTGTAGACGTGTTCATCTGTCTATGTCACAAATTATTGTGCAATAAGGCTGAAGAATATAAAATGCTGTAAAATGGTCAGCATTTAACTGATCTTGATTAGAGATTTTGCTGCATTAATGTCCAAAGCTAATGAACTGAATAAGATATTAACATTGTTTTTTCCCCACATTTTTTCTTAATATATAGTCCTCTATTATATAAATGCACGTACAAATTCACAGGAATATTCCTTTAACCTTTGACATACTCACTCTCTGACCCTTTTCACCAGGTCGCTGAAGACTTCCTCCAGAGCGTACATCTTGATGACACGCATGGATGTAATCACCTCCGTCATTAGAGTTATCCTCTTATCCGTATATTTCGCAAATCCATGTCTGCAAATATAAAATGCAATACAAATGTTCTGTAGAGTGAGATACAATACAATAAAATACAATCTAATACATTTTACAATATAATACATTACAGTGCAATACAATGAAATACATTCTACATTACAATGCATTATATAATACAATACACCATACGATACACCATACAATACAGTGCAATACTTCTTACAATACAATGTAATACATTTGACAAAACAGTGTTATACATAATACACTACAATGTAATGCATTCTACAATACAATGTTTGTTTGTTTGTTTGTTTGATGAGGGCTTAATGGCACCACAACAACGAGGGTCAAATTGTGCCTGAGAGGTTAGATCATTCTAGAGGTAGGAAGGAAAGGAAACAGGAGGAGAATGAGAGAAATACAAGAACAAAAAGTCAGAAAGCTGGGATCGAGAGAGGAGGTGTATGGGTAAAACAAAAACAAAGTAGAGAGAGGGGGCGGAAGAGGAGAACTAACTATGGTTGTAGAGGGAAGCATGATGAAGGAAGGAGATCATTTTATCCGGAGGGTTTTTCTGGAAGAACTCAGCAATTGAGTTGTGGGGAGCAAGGGAAGCTCTGGGAAGGTTGTACAGGGGGCAAGCAATACAATGTAATACATTTGACAGCATAAGGCAATACATTATATAATGCAATACATTCTACAATACAATCTACAATGCAATACATTCTACAATGTTTGCAATACATTCTACAATGCTTGCAATACATTCTACAATGCAATACATTCTACAGGAGGTAAGTGGCTCAGTCCAAGGAGCACTTAATTGAGATGCTGTAATTTCCAGATTCAAATGAAGTCCAGTTCATCCGACATTTTGAAGATATTCTGAAAGATATTCCGACATCTATCACAGTTGTGAATCAGCAACTGGACATATCATTAGCATTTTGACCAACTAAAACAAAATTATAAGTATCCTTACCCCCTCCTTTTAGCTACATCCCCCCATACAAGTCACCCCTCACACCCCACCAATTCAACAAAACTTCTTGAATCACCCATACTCCTCCCTAAGCCACAACACATTGCTCCAAATTGTTGGCATGTTTAACATTGTCATCAACAACAAGATAACAAAGCATCATAAAAATAACAGTTTTTGACACCAGATATGCAAATTAGTGACATGATTTGCATAATATTTGCAAGTTTGACTGGAAAATTATGCAACCCAATAAAAAGTTCAAACTCTTTCCATATAAACTTGTAAGAGTAGAAAAATAAGAGAAATTTGTTAAAAGCCTTCTTCCTAAAAGGTTTGCTAAACCACACCCGGGTAAGGGTCCATGGAAATGAAAACAGGACAATGGCACCGAAGGTTACGAACCTCAGTTTTAAAAAGAGTCTCCCCATCACAGTCTGTACTGGAATGAGAAAGAACATGATGACATAGCCTGGGATGCATGCCCATCCAATGTGCAGGTAGAGTAGCCCCAGAATGAGCAGCGCTTCTGCAGGTCCCAGCCACAGGTAGTGCAAGTATATGAACAACTGTCAAAAAAAGAGGAACAGAAAGTCAAGTTGATTTGCATCAGCAAAATTTCCCATCCTTTGATTTATGGATATGTCCTTACTACATTTCCACAGTACATTGATGTGGGTAGCACGGAGCTAAAAATATTTTCCCTATTGAAACCTAGTGATGTTTTCCCAAAAAAACTATCTAATAAAAATGAGGATAGTCTCAGGGTCCTATTTTGTACCAAAACGTCACCAGAGGTTTGGGGCATTTTTGTCGAAGTGAAGATGTTTTCCAAAAAGGACAATCTTATATCTCTAGAATGAGGATAGTCTCAAGACCAGGGGTCACCAGAGGTTTGGGGCATTTTTTTAAACTGAAGTGAAGAGGTGTTGTACACCCTCACCAAATGACTCAAATTTTTTGTATTGGTTCATGGTAAAATAGTTCCTCATGAAACATTTTTCTGTTCTGAGCAGATCAAGTTTGCCTTATGCATAATTAACTTGTAGTCTACACGCAAATGAATCTGAATTTGAATCGGTTAAGTCGGCAAAAATCCTTCGAGAGGACATGAACGCCAACCGGCGTAAAAAGTATGAGTAACAAAAAATTATAAAAAAATAAAATAAAAAATAAATAAATAAATAAATAATAATAATAAAAATAAAAATAAATAAATCGTATTCTGGAGTCAAGACAATCGTATTCTCAACCCTTCGGAAAAATCTACCATTCAGGTCTTGAAATTTTCAACTTCTCAGCTTCCTGTCCCATGAAATGGGACCTCTCGAAAATATTTTTATTTGCCTTTTCTCTGGGGGTTCTCATTTTGGGCTGGCGCAGTAATACCTAATTAGTTCTGTGCTACCTGTGGCTGCCCTGAACAAATTGCACCTTTGCTAATTAGATCCATGGTGTGCGGTTACTCTATCCGCCCAATAAAATTCCTACAAAATGAAATAATTTCTTTACTTTTGTCTTAAATGCTAAAATACCTTACACATATTCATGTGGCGTGCTTAAGATTCAAAACTTCTTTAGATTATTCAGACTCTTGACTTGAATGCAATTTATGTGCAGTTGTTCTGTGAAGTGTAGCTTCAATTTAGGTATACTCACCAGTGTGCAATATGCCATAGTTGGTTGCACACCAGACTGACAGGAAAAGTAGGAGGGAGTCTCCATACTATTAAGGAATTAAATACCAACACAAACTACAAATACTTTCTTTGATGATGTAATCAGCACAGTTTGTGATGTCTTTTCCTTGTGCTGTAATCTGCTAATATATGACATACAATTGAAATTTAGCGAATTATAATTGAGAATGACAAGTCACCTGATCAAATCGATTCACATCATTGGTCATCATGACGTGCACCTGTCCAGTTGCAATCTTATTCAGGACTGCACCGTGTAACCTCAGGATCTATGAATGAAAGATGCATTGCTTAAAATGACCAATGGGCATTAAAATGGTTTACATCCCCAATAGGGCGTCACAGTATGGGTTAATCAGGTATCGATTATCATAGACAAAAATATTGCAATATATCACCATATCACGATATATAACCATATCACAATATAATATTGCGATATATCACCATGTTGCAATATATCACCATATCATGATATATCACCATATCATGATATATCACCATATTGCGATATATCACCATATTACGATATATCACCATATTGCGATATATCACCATATTGCAATATATCACCATATCACGATATATCACCATATTGTGATATATCACCATGTTGCGATATATCACCATATCATTATATATTACCATATCACGATATATCACCATATCATGATATATATATCATGATATATCACCATATCGCAATATCTTATGTTATAATTATTATTTTGAAAAACTACTGGAATTTTCAGGTTGCATTTCTCAATTTTTCCATAAAAACACGATCCAAGGAAAGGAAGCATACAGAATCAGATTTGCTGCAAATACTCTGATAAAATCTCATTCATTTGAATTGTTTGAAATTCTGCTTCTGTCGTGCACTTTTACATGTGCAAATGACACATCACGATATGTTGGTCAGTGTATTTTTGATATCATGAAAAAAACATTATCGTGACATCTACATAATCGACATATTATGAAAGGTGTAATTTCTCTGCATTTTTAATTTGCAATTCTGTGAGAATTGTCTACTTATAAAACACAAGAGTGATGAAAAAAAAGTACAACAAAAGAAGGATAGGGGCGGCACAAGCTCATAATGGATCTGTCGTATGGCAGATTACACTTTTGGTCGGTCATGAAGACACAAAATAAATGCCAAGAGGCAATATTCCTGCTAAGGAGAAACTGGTTGATAAGCATTACAAAGAAATTTCAAATCATTAAAATCTGTCATGTCAGAACAAAACTGATTTTATATCTTAACTTATATGCATATATGCTCTGTGCTTGTGTCTACATGGTCAATAAAACCAAATGCCAAAAGGAAGTGAGCTTCCAGTTGGCATCTGACTGTCAGATAAAATAGCCAACTGTAAATGTTTTACTATAATTTCCAAAAGATTATTAATAATGATTAAATAGTTCTACAAAAAAATTAAAGAAACTCATGATTCCCCATGAAAGGTACATAAACAAAATAGATGTAATTTTGTGGGGGAAACTGGTATACAGTAAAAAGAAATAGTGTTTAGAATTCACTATGTCAATAACTTTAAAAAAAAGTTTTAGTTTAAGTTTAAGTAAATTCAAGATAATTTTTTTGTCCATCTTCCGGCTAACAGTTTGGGGGAAAAACTGGAACTATATACCTTATTTTGGTCAGAATGGTGTATAAACTTAAAGGTGGCAACAGAGGGGCAACTGTGTCACTTTTTGGGGCATACATTATAGGTCAAAAAATGTACCTATTTCAATTCCTTTTAAAGGGTTTATGGGGTAAGCATTCCAGTGAGAAATCGGACATCTTTGTTCCATCAGATGCAAAATTGTTCTTACCTTTTTGTAGACCAATGAACAAAGCCCAACCCTTGCATTCATCCCCAGCCTTGTAATGCACCAATAGTAAGGACCATGGAACACCCCAAAGACCAGATAATTGAGAGATAGGAGGGAGGCATAGAGGTATGCCTCCGCTGTTGTGGTTTCGCTATCAACTGCAAAGTACTCCACCAATAGGCCTAGCAGGATAGGCTGGGTGATTTTTAGCACCTCCTACAGAATAGAAAATGAAAAAAAATAGACAAATATATATATCCTGTTCATGCACATCTAAGTTGTTTTCTGCAATGTGATTGGACAAGAGGAGACACACCCCTAATTTGCATTGTATATTAACCTGTGACAAGCAGACGTTCTCAAAATTGATACATTATAGAGAAATTTTGCGATCAGAATATTTTACCATTTCATCAAAATAATATTCTACACTTTTGTGACTTTGGACCTGTCGAGTAAATACCGAATAGTGCAAATACACAGCGAATAGTACAATAGTCTGGTGAATTAACCCTTACGCTACCACGCAACGATATTATCGCTGTAATGGGTGCCCCATCTTTGACTCCGCCTCCCAAGCATGTTTTTAAAAAAGCGCTGGTAGAGTAAGGATTAATCTACCCTCTACACGAGCTTAAAAACATTTTGGGGGTTTTATAGAAATACATAAGAAATATCTTGGATCTGCCTTTATGACATCACATTTTATACAGCAAGGTCACTTTGCAACACACTTGTGCAATCCAGTGCAATTAATTACTCCTAAATGCAATAAGATATCAACATGTGTTTACGCTAAATTGTCTCTTTAGTAGTCCTCTATCATATACATGAAAATGAAAATTCACAAGGATATTCCTTTAGTATCAAAGTAGCTTCATCACAGCTCTGTATGTGATTTTGTTCTCTGTTATACATGCAGGGGCATAAATACTGGGAGGTATAGTGGGTGTCACACCCCAAAATTTTAAGACTCGTCAGTAAAATTTGAGATTAGTCAGTAAATCTGTTATCAGGTTGGTAAAAATACCGATTTTGATTATTAACTTTTTTACAGAGTTTTTTTCCCTTTCAAAATGGGATGCTAATTTAAGGCGTTGGTAAATCTTATATTTTACCCCTCCCAGTCAAAATGGTCTACTAACACCTATATACAAGGTAGGATTGTATAACTATATCAACTAATCCTGGGGGTGAAGAAAGTTTCAGGTTCCTATATTCTGATGTTGCACCAAAAATCACAATCATATTACATGTTTTACCCACAGTTTCAAAATTAAATCTAGGTATCAGCAAAATTTGATTAGTTTTGAATAATTTGACTTGTCTAAATCATTTAAACCACACATGACATACAAATTCATTTTGCTAAATGTTGTTTTAATTTTGTTGAGAAAAAAGATCTTTTTTGTGATTTTTTTACACAAAAATGATAATTCTGCATTTATACCATCCATTTATGCAAAATTTTCAATATAAACCCACACATAAAATATATACAACTTTTGAAAGATTTAATGGAGTACTTTTGGGGCCTTATACCTGGCATGAAGCATATAAGTGAGGGGAAAATGGAATACTATTAAATGTTTATTTGTTTGTTTGATGAGGGCTTAACAGCACCACGACAACGAGGGTCAAATTGTGCCTAAGAGGTCAGATCATTTTAGAGGTAGGAAGGAAAGGAAACAGGGGGAGAATGAGAGAAATTCAAGAACAAATGATCAGAAAGCTGTGATCAAGAGGGGAGGTGCATGGTTGATACAAAACAAAGTAGAGAGGGGGTGGAAGCAGAGAATTAAATATGGTTGTAGAAGGAAGCATGATGAAGGAGATAAATTTATCAGCAGGAATTTTCTGGAAGAACTCAGCAATTGAGTTGTGGGGAGCGAGGAAAGCTTGGGGAAGATTGTACAGGGGGCAAACAAGGAGAACGTGATGGATTGTGAGGGTGCAGTGGCAATTGTTGCAGAGGGGTTGAGGGGAGCCAATAAGGAGGTGGGAGTGGGTGGGTGTGACCAATTCTAAGACGGGTAATATGAACATTGTCGATACGAGAGAGGTTGTTGATGGTGGATTTGATCAGAATTGTGGGCTGGATGACATGGAGTTTGTTATCAATTTGGGTGTTCCATGGAGTTTGCCAGCGGTTACGAACAAGGGAAGCGATAAGCGGTTTGATGTCAGAGAAGGTTTTGGGAAAAGGGGTAGGGAGGAGGTTACTTGACACTAAATCCACCCGTAAATGATTTTGGTATGGTCCTGATATATTTTCTGAAATTTGGATGTTTAAAATATCAAATAATTTGGCATCTGGTAGATTAAGAGTTAATACTGCATTGTACCTTTATAATTCCGCCTATACCATATACGGCATAAATTGGTCCATATGCACACACCAGAGCCTTTAACAAGCTGGCTTTGTGTCCATCTTTCTGCCTTCTTAGCTGAAGTTCCCACTCTCTAAAACAAAAGATGTGAAAACATTCATAACTAGAAGCTATGTATCAATCAATTATTGCAATTTATAGCTCTAAGGCAATTCACACACTGACAGTAGTACTAAACAGTATATTAAAGTTTAAAAGTTATATCCATCCGAGCTCCGAGCCATTAGACATACAGGGCAGGTGCTGATCCTAGGTATCAATGGCGCAAGCAGATGGGAGAATATGCCCCCCTTTCCTGGATGGGACATCGGTGCATCATAGCTTAACTCCCCTGTAGTGCTCACTTTACAGCTGAGTGAACTGGAGCAAGTAGAGTGAAATGTCTTGCTCAAGGATACAATGCAGGACCCGTGACGTGAGTTGAACCCAGTATTTTTCACATATGAGCATGACTCCTTAACCGTGTGAGCCACCGCACCTCTGCCTATACTTTATATGCTCGTGTGACAGATACTATCAAAGGTTTATATAAACATGTAGCAATTTCTTTTTAGACCAATCAGAAACTTACCAGTGCAATTTTGAATTTAAAAAAAAAAATTGAAGACAAAAAACACATTTAGTTTTTGAGTTATGACCGATCAAAGTTTGAAGAATTTTTAATTTTGATAGTATATGATGCGGATTCAAACCCTCTTGATCATATTCAAGGAAATTCAAAGATTTTCTCTTTGTGATGCCACAAATTTAAATACTAATTTGCATATTTTGTTACGATACGGCCTGAAATTGGATATGAAGATACAACACAATTCAAAGTTTCTGATTGGTCAAGATATTTACATAAATACTGACAAGCCAATCGATAAGTGCCGCAGAAGTGACATCACTAGTGACATCACTAGTATGTATCAGATTGAAAGGATTAATTCAGTGGTCAGGCATGTTTATGTTATATGTAAGAGGACTTCAAAAGAAACAACATAGTTAAGAAAACATTGCAAAATCTTATTCCATTAAGGAGATATTCAAATTTAAAATTTGGTATAATTTCTGTAGAAACAACTGAAATCAGACTAGTTATGACATGTCACAGCCTCAGATTCCTCAAAGTCTTTATGTGTTTTAAGAAAGTTTATTTAATTTTTTTACTATTTAATTTATTTTCCCTCAAAATTTCTTCAGGTGGTATATTATAAATACCCTTCCTAGATTCAGTTTTACTATTTTCTTGACATATCCCATGGTTTATAAGCCACAAATGGTTTATAAGCCACAAAATCGCAGGACAAATGATAGAATACATAAAGACTTTGAGGAATCTGAGGCTATGACATCACAACTAGTCTAATTTCAGACGATTCTATACAAATGATGCCAAACTTTAAACTTAAATATCTCCTTTACGGAATAAGATTTTTGAATGCTTTCTCCACTATTTTGTTTCTTTTGAAGTCCTCTTGCATTTCAAATAGACTTGCTTGACCACTAAACTAATATCTACCTACTGTGGTGTAGCGGTTATAATACATGTCTACAGACCGCAAGGTCCTGGGTTCAAGCCTGGGTTGGGTAGACACGCCAGTGCACCACAACTGGTTATCAAAGGCCGTGGACATTGACTTGGTTGTCGATGTTATGTCTGTCCGTACGTCTTATCTGTGTTCTCGCCAGGGTCGTATTAAGCGTTTCATGATAGCATTTTACTATCATAACCGAATACGCAGGTGACGGCCCGTCATTGTAATTGTGTGTTCACTCGTCGCACTAAACTAATCCTTTAAAATTAGTTATGTTGATACTTCCATGTGTTCTTTTTGCAATATTCATATTGAACCTATGCGCCATCTTTTTGGGGAATGTCAATTTTGCCAAACTTTCTGAGATGATGTTCAGACTGTTTATTAAAGCAACCTTTTTTTCATGAAATTAGTGTTTTGTTTGGCTTTTTAGAAAACAACTACAACATTTATCTTTTTTTCTTCTTGTAAAGTATTTTATCTTTTAAGATTCTATCTTCAAGGCAAGATAAACAAACAACAAACATGAAGACATACCATCCCTACACCAGGGGAAGGGTATGTTCAAGCAGACTGATTTTTTTCTCAAGATGATTGATGGTGGAGGGGGGTTACACAAAGGCTAATGTTAGCAAATCACATCGTTGATCTAAACATTCCTGCTGTTGTAGCTGGTAAAATGACCACAAACTCTAATGTTAGGGCAAGTATATTTGTTCCTTCCAACACAATCATCGGAGGGACCATGCTACCCCTGCCCCTCCCCCCCCCAGGATCATCACCAATACGTACAGTTACAACTATGTACAAGTAAACAACACTGGCACTAACCTCTGTAAAAGAGTTCCCTGTCGTTCTGTGCTGTCTTGCGGCATAACTTTAAACAAATCATCAGTTGTTAGGTCCTTCTTCTTGTATGCCTCTTTGAATATTGGTCGGACAAATCTGGAAATCCAGAAGTAAATAATATACATGTGGAGCATCAGAAAACGGTTTCATCCACAATGAGCTACAAATTACATCATTATTTTAAAGGTGTGATATCCGCATAAAGACATTCAGTTACAATTTTTTGATTAGATGAAATTTCAACCAATTGCTATTCGTGCCTCTTTCGATCATATTGTGCACTATATTAATAAATACAGCAACATGTGCCAATAAGTATTCATGTGGCAGAATGGGTAAGGCGATGGGCTAAACTCCCGAAGGCTTGCTTTTGTGCCAAATGTAACGAGTTTAAATCTCGTCAAGCAGCATTTTTACCCCCGGCTTTTTCACTCATTTGCATTAAAACATAGAGCTTTTAACTGGAATAATTTCAGTTAATAGCCCCATAATTAAACTAACAACGAATTTATTCAGCTCTGTTCAACTTGGCCGTGTCATGTTACCACAAATACATACCATACTACAACATGCATGTATACCTAGTCTTCGTACATACACTGTATAGTACTAGGCCTATGCACTTCTCTATCAGTGAGTGAACAATTGTAAAACATTGACATGGAAAAGCAGATGACATGTATTTACTGACGTCATTGCAATTTGTTAGGAGACGATAGCACCTCTTTAAGTATATGCAACAGGATGTGACATCACATTCCCATGCACCTGGTACCCTCCTCATGCATCCTCCCCAGAGGCATATGTGTGATTTAGGGGTGCAAGGGTGAATTACCCCACCCCCTTCCCCACACACACACACACATACACACACAAACAAAATACTTTCTTTCCATATTCATATCTTTTGTATATGGTGATTTTTTTGTATCGTGAGGTGATTTGATCATTTTTCCCTGCATTTTCAGTAAGCAAATTCTGCTTATGATCAGAGGTTTAAGTTCAATTGCAGTTAAAAACAACCTACAGGAATAACAAATTTACTTAAAGAATTGGTTCAGGGGTCAAGCAAGTCCATCTCATATAAAAGAGGATTAAAAAAGAAACAAAATTGTGGAAAAAGCGTTCAAGAAATCTTATTCCGTTAAGGAGATATTTAAGTTTAAAGTTTGGTATCATTTGTGTAGTAACGACTGAATTTAGACTAGTTGGATTCCTTAAAGTCTTTATGTATTCTTACATATTTTGTCCTGTGATTTTGTGGCTTGACAACCATTGAATAGGTCAGGAAAAAAGTGAAACAGATTCTTGTAAGGGTAATTATAATTTACCATCTGAAGAAAGTTAAAGGAAAAATAATTCAAATAGTCCAAATAGTTCAATAGTTCAATTTTCTTTAATATAATTTTTAAGAATGTGAGGATAAAGGCGCCAACCTTCCGGAGTAGACTTACTGCACCAGTCGTTTCTACACATATCAGACATATCAACTTAAATATCTCCATAATGGAATAAGATATTTAAGTAGTTTCTTCACCACTTTGATTCTCTTAAAGTTTTCTTCATATAAGATAAACTTGCTTGACCCCCGAATTAATCCTTCAAAAAAGAAAAAAAGGGTATATTAAATAACATATTGAGTGGAAAGAAGTATTCCTATATAACTCACCAAGTCACAAAATCTCAGAAAATACACACAGATTTTATATACGAATGTTAGATTGTGGTGTCACTATTATAATCTGAATTCAGTCAATTCAACAAAAATCTGATTGAGATTTGAGCTATAGAGGGATTTCACCACGTGACTCTAACTCAACTGGGAGCCATTGTGCAGGGTAAAGCTTTTGCGGGTTAAGTATTTCACGCATCTGATCTTCACACAGCTCAGTCACATCACACGTGAAACAAATAGACTCAGTCTAAAACACACCTAGCACATGCTGGTGATGAAAACATGCGCTGGGCATGTAAAACACATGCTGGGCATATAAACATGTGCTGGTTAAAATGAACTGACCAGATGAATTAATTTTCAAATATAAACTTTATTTTAAAGAAAAAAATTACCACAGTACTTCAAGTAATCTTAATCAGTGGATTCTAAATGCATCTATTAGTTAGTGCAACCAAGGGCACAGCAAGATTACAGTATACTACTTACAAAAGTAATCTTATATAACAACATGCAAACATATGTAAGTGTACAGCAGACAACAGTCTGCCCTACAAAATGGCAATGTAAGCAAAGTCATGTGACTTCATGACGTCAGCTGAAACATCCTTATAGATATCTCGTTAGCAAAAATGCCTTCTGAACCCTTTTTTTCTTCATCATTTTGTTTGTTGTATTGTCAGTTGATTCTACAGGACAGGTCATTTACTGTTATTTACTGTACATCTTGGTACTTCTCGACCTCTCTGCTGCTTTCAACACGATCGATCACGAACTTCTGAAACAACGACTAGCTCATGAATACGGTGCTCATGAATACGGGTTCAGTAACAAAATATTTTCTTGGCTTTCATCGTATATATCAGACAGACACCAGTCTGTTATCATCAATGTGTCACAGTCTAATCCAATTAATCTAACATGTGGTGTACCACAAGGATCTGTTTTAAGTCCTGTGTTATTCACCTAATATACAAAGCCACTTGATAGACTTATAAGCAGTCATGACGTTCTTCATCACCTCTATGCTGATGATACACAGCTGATAGATAGTTTTCACCCAGCAGAAAGTGGAATGGTGGCACTTAGCAAACTTGAAGTATGTACAACAAGCATAAAGTCTTGGATGACGAACATTATGCTCAAACTTAACGAGTGCAAGACAGAAGCTATGCTTGTAGGACCAAAGTCCAGACTGCTCAACACAGACATCAGTCATATCTCGGTTTGTCTGACCTCAATCCCATTCTCTAAATCAGTGAAAAATCTTGGTGTTTTTCTTCAACCGGAACTGACAATAGAGAAGCATATCACAGAGCTTTGCAGGATCTGCAACTACCACTTGCACAATATTGGCAGCATCAGACATCTTCTGACTCAAGAGACGGCTTCAGCATTGGCAAGGTCATAAATCCTGTCACGTCTTGATTATTGCAACAGTCTGCTTGTTGGTGCATCACATGAGAACATCAAACGATTGCAGAGGATACAAAACAAAGCTGCATGTATTGTCACTAAAACATCAAAACGTGACAGTATTACAGCTGCGTTTAAAGCTTTTGCACTGGCTACCAGTTGAAGCTAGAATCGAGTATAAAATATTGTGTTTAGCCTACCAGTGTATAGACTGATCAGCACCAGAATACCTCTATGAGCTTCTGTCCATCTATCAGTCAAAAAGGTGTCTCAGGTCTAGTGACAAGCAATTGCTGGATACCAAAGTGGAGACTAAAATCTTTTGGTTGCAGGTCTTTCACAGTGGCAGCCGCCAGAAAATGGAATGATATTCCGAAATCCAATAAAAACATTACATTTTTTTGGACGTTTAAATCTCAGCTCAAAACATATTTGTTTAAGAAGTATTATTGATATTTTATTATAATTTAATATCATCGTTTATTTGCATTAACCTATCATATTGATTGTATTAGCGCTTTGAGCATACTCCACAGTGTGGATTAAGCACTATATAAATGTTATCATTATTATTATTATTTTATATTAATCAATGACATCAAGAAAGAAATTCAAATACAGATAAAACACTTACATGAAAAATATTTTGGATAAGAAACTTGCGGCCAACATAGGATTTGGGCCCTTGGATGACGGACTGAGCTCTTCATTTTTATCCATTTTTCAAATATTGTACTAAAATTACAGGAAGCTATGAAGAAAAGAATGAAAAAGCAAAGTAAATTAAGATCTGTAGTGTTGGCAAAAACAGTAGAATCAAACCAAAGTATGGTACATAACATTATTGTTCATCTTTGTCTCCCTCTGACTGAACTCAAAGACTAAGACTTCATCAGCTGATAAAGGTGTGATCGGTGTCCGCTAACTGGTCCAAAGGTTCATTTGTCCAAAGGTTCAACAGTCCAAAAGAAAAGACCCACTAGTCAGAAAGTTTGATAGTCAGAAAGTTTCACTAGTCTGAAGGCCCAATAGTCCAAAGATTAGGGTTAAGGTTAGGGTATACCTTCGACTATTGAACCTTCAGATTAATGGGCCTTCAGACTATTGGGCCTTGGACTATTGGGCCTTCAGTCTATTGGGCCTTTGGACTAGTGAACCTTGGACTATTGGACCAGTGGACTAACACCAATGTAATCATCTGGCTGATTAATACTTGACTAGTAAGCAGTTATTATGTGGCAATCAATTTGGCTTCTCAGCAGGCAGGTCCTGTAATCTCCAACTTCTGGAAATATTACAAGAGTGGTCTTCAATTCTTGATTAGGGTGGATGTTTTGATGTATTATACCTTGCAGGGGCATAGCCAGAGGGGGCATAGCCAGAGGGGGCATGGGAGGCTTGTGCCCCCTTTCAGAGGCCATGCCCCCGTGTTGCCCCTCAAATGAAATGATAGAATATAGTGTAATTGTTCAAACATTATAAATTTCACCCCAACAAAATGAAACCCTGACCCACTCTTGCCCCCACCACCAAATGCTAGTGCCTAGATATGCCACTGATATCTTGACTTTTACGTTGAAAAAGGCATTTTATTCTTGTTCCCCATAAAATATTGCTGATCAAACTTTAATCTATGGCTGACTGTTTTTAGTTTGGATTACAAGTGAAACAATCTGTCGGTTTGCAGGGCTTTAGTGGCCTATTGAAAAGTGCCACTGCAGGATTGATTGCCATAAGGATGATAAGTAAAAAAATATTTTTTTTGCAAAATAACAACTAAATATGCGCATTTGAATGAAATGGTGGGCGATACAGCCCTGTTTTGTGTTTACTTTGGTTTATCTATTTATATTGACATTGTTCTTCAGTGCACTCATGACTGAAGTGCCTACTCTTCAGCTCATGATGAAGACAAGAATTAAATCCAATGTAATTTAGAGCTATACCTCTATTCTTTCGTAGTCTGCAGTTGTAGTGGATAGGCCGTGGTTAATTCCGGTTAGGTTAAGCAAATTCTATCTTTATACTTTCACATGGAAGTAGTCAATGTTCGTGTATTTTTAAGAACAACACATCACTGATGTTTTATAAGTTTGTTGGTTGGAGTCCTAGTCGTAGTCATATTTAAAAAAAAATTTATTAAAAGTTTGGGGTAAGCTGTGGGGTCCTAGTCATACTGACTCTTTTTATTTTTGGTCTGTGTAGAGTCACAGTCATTGTGCCTTTGATTTAAGAACGACACATCATTGTTGTTGTAGGCCTATACTTTCTCTTCCTAGTCTAGAGTCCTAGTTGAGTACGACTACGATTTTGGAGCCGTATTGAATACTTTTAAAGATGCATTGGATTCTGCAATTTGTACCTGATCAATAACAAGTCTATGAGACCTCAATGCCTCATCATCAGCAAGAAACTTAAATGTCTAATTTACCTGTGCTTCATTTAGTACATTCTAAAGAAAACAAGTAATAATGAAAGATGCAATAGTGTAATGTTCCGTGGGAATGCACAGACTGTACACGTACAGTAGCCTGCCTCCCGGGCTTCCCTAGTACGCGTTCACATACCGAAATAGAACAGATCTCCTAATCTACAACGTTACAACACTGCTGACTCGGTTATCGTGGAAACTACTGCTGTACTTTACACTTAAGTTAGCCTACACTGTACAGATATTATGATAATAATTAACATCAAGGATGATTTCAATTTCACGAATTACCTGTTACTATTACCTTTGAGATTAAAAGCTGAAGACTACCTCAAATTGCGTCGTCATTCTTTGCTGTAGCATCATTAACTTGGCAACTATGATGCTGTTTGACCCACTTTCAAGCTTCAGTTTCACTTTGTCATGTTTAACTTGTTTGCCCGTTTCTTGAAAAGGTTGGCCGCCGTGGGTCTGAATTCGATTGCTAAAATTGTTGCCATTTGGTAATTTGATGACATTTGGTATCCGCCAATGCCAGTTGGTAACGGAATAACGGATATTATTTTTGGGTATCAAACTGCTAATTTTCTTTTTTTTCTTTTTGGGAAATCTTTAATTTCCGAAAAATCTCCTTTAATTTCTGAGAATTCTCCTTAAATTTTCGAGAAATTTTCATCAATTTCGGAAAATTTCCTTCATTTTTAGAAAGGTTGCTTCCAAAAGAAATTTCCATCATTTTGGGAATATTTTCTTTAATATTTAAGAATTTTTTTAAATTTTATATTTAAGAGACTTTTTTCTCAAGTTCTTCAAATTTTGGGAAATTTCCTTCCATTTTCAGCATTTTGGGAATTTTTCTTCAATTTTCGTAAAATTTCCTTCATTTTAGGGATATTTTCTTCAATATTTAGGAATTTCCTTCATTCTGCGGAAGTTTCTTTCATTTTCGAAACACTGATAATAGGCAATTTTCTAAACGGTGCCATATAAACGGTGCATGCCAATTTAGACCTATGTGCACGTTTTACTTAAGAACATTTTTTATTTCGGAGGGGGGGAGGGGAGACGCCAAAATGTCCATGACCTACCACGCGACTGTATCCAAGGGTGTTGGTATATTTTCATATAATCAGGGAGTTGTTAAGACAACTACAACTCCTGATATAATCCATACAAATTAGGCCAAAACAGTATCATTCAGTATCACAGATATTGATTAATTCCCTCGGATATATCGGGGATGGGTAAACGGAGAGTTAAAAAAAAGGCGAGTTAGCAAAGGATTAGTTAAAAAGGCGAGTTATTTTAAAGGTCAATCACCCAAATTCAAAGACGGGTTACGGGTATGCAAAAGAAAGTTACGTGTATGTAAAGAGAGTTACGGGTAGGCAAAGGAGAGTTGTGTGTATGCAAAAAAGAGTTACGGGTATGCAAAGGAGAATCACGGGTATGTAAAGAGAGTTACGGTTAGGCAAAGTAGAGGCAAAGGAGAGTTGTGGGTATGCAAAAAGAGTTTTGATAAAGCAAAAGGTGATGCAAAATTTAAACGGGGAGAATCACGGGTATGCAAAGACGAGTTGTGTGTATGTAAAGAAGACTTACGGGTATGCAAAGGAGAGTTATGTGTATGCAAAGGAGAGTTACGGGTATGTAAAGGAGAGTCACGGGTATGCAAAGGAGAGTTACGGGTATGCAATGGAGAGTTTCGGGTATGCAATGGAGAGTTTCGGGTATGCAATGGAGAGTTTCGGGTATGCAGAAGAAAGTTTCGGATAAAGCAAAAAGTAAGTTAAAAAGACGAGTTATTTCATGGTCAATCACCCAAATTCAAAGACGGGTTACGGGTATGCAAAGGAGAGTTATGGGTGTTCAAAGGCGAGTTACGGGTATGTAAAGGAGAGTTACGGGTATGCAAAGGAGAGCTACGGGTATGCAAAGAAGAGTTACGGGTATGCAAAGGCGAGTTACGGATATGCAAAGAGGAGTTACGGGTATGCAAAGGCGAGTTACGGGTATGTAAAGGAGAGTGTCGGGTATGCAATGGAGAGTTACGGGTATGCAAAGGAGAGTTACGGGTATGCAAAGGCGAGTTACGGGTATGCAATGGAGAGTTACGGGTATGCAAAGAGGAGTTACGGGTATGCAAAGGCGAGTTACGGATATGTAAAGGAGAGCTACGGGTATGCAAACGAAAAGGACACTTACGGACATCAAAGGAGAGTTACGGATATTAAAGGAGAGTTTAATATCCGTTCCCCCTTCCACCCCCCTTCCCCTCCCCCCTTCCCCACCCTCACACACACACACACACACTCACCCACTGCGAAATGTCCAAAATTATTTGATATCATTTTCTTTTCTATGCAAAAAGCAAGGGGGTCCACAAAATGGTTCAGAAGGATTTAATCATTTTCTTAGTTGCATGAAATAACTTAAGCTCGGTATATCAGTATATATTAGACCAGATAGCCCGAATTCACACTCAATATTCAGCGAGTCAATAGCAAGGGCCCGTGTGTTTTTCCCGGTCCCCAAATTTAATGTGCCCACTATTGAAATTTGCGTAGCTATACGGTGTCCGCCCACAGGCCCAAAAGTCCGAAGGTTAGAGCCTTGGACTATTGGGCCTTCGGACTAGTGAACCTTCGGGCTAGTGAACCTTCGGACTATCGGACCTTCGGATTAATAGGCCTTTTCTTTCGGACTAGTGGGCCTTTTCTTTCGGACTATTGAACTTTCGGACTAGTGGGCCTTCGGACCAGTAGGCTGGCACCATAATAAGCAGATAAGGCGTCTTGCTCTTAATATTTAAAGAAAAAAACAAGTTTGATCTCTTTGATTAAATAAGGTTGGGAAGCGCACTCTATAAAGGGCCTCGGTCTACATCATAAATGTTGTCCTGGGTCACTCCCATTTAGATGCCCCACTAATGCAATTTCGGGTGGCTAACTCTAGCAAGCAATTTGTACAAATAATAAGCGTGGACAATAAAGGTAGTCAGATCTTAATGTGGCCGTTGGGCCCGCGGCAAGGTTGTCATTATAGAGAGATGAGATTAGGAATTACAATGTATAAAAGTCTTGATAGGAGATATTTTAAATGTTTGACAAAAAACGAATAACACTTGTCCTCTCTAAATAGGGCACTTTTTAAACTTTTGAAAAAGTCGGCGCACTCATTACCGCCGTCTCTGTAGCACTAGCAGGGCATTTTTGGGACACATTACGAAAGATATGAAAAACATCTGCGCATATGGAAGTTTAAAGTGCAGCATAATCAACTAGAATATGCCATCGATAAACAGATAAATGTTTTATATCAAAATAGTATATCAATGACCCTATTTGTTACCTTTTACAGTTTTATGGACCTGTAAAGTGGTTGTTTTGATAGAAAAAACATGCATGGGACACGGAAATATTCATGATTTTTCAACACACCCGAGGGGTGTATAGAATCTTTCGAAAAATGGGGGAGGGGACGGGTGGCACGAACTCTTAGGAGGCACTTTTCAAATCATATCCCCCATCTCAATCTCGTGCCCAAGAATCATGTTGTCAGCATCATGACGAGTCGGGAGAACATGATTATAATTTCTAGCCGATTCTAGCATGGTTCAGATAAATCACTGATTTAAGTATTACACCCGACATTTCACATCCCTGCACCAACTGGGTGACGGGGAGAGGAGCCCCGCCTCGTACGGCCCTATAAAATATAAGCTTAATTTTCTGACTCAGACACTCATTTTCTGTTATATCAGTTAGGATAGTGACGTTACATTCAGTGCGTTATAAATGTATACGCTCTCACACTTGCCCATGATTGTGTACGCAGTACTGACCGTGCGTGTAACTTCTCATAAAACTTTTTGTCCCAAATTGCATGTAAACGCGGAAAAACAGTGCGCATAAACAGTGTTGCCAGTCCACTTTGGAGACTTCACAGATTATTTATCGTTTATGGTTCATTGATATAAGCGTCGGAAATATCTTTTTACGCATCCCTACCCTAACCAAACATTTTCACGATCTTTCCATCCCCTGCTGATTTAATTTCTTAATTTTTTGATGAGTCACAGCGCATTCACGGTGTCGGCGCCACTATGCGCATGACATTGACACTTCAAATTTGGATACTAGTTGACCGTGCGCAGTAATGGGGACGGTTCCCTGTGACATCACTGTAAAACTAGATGTTTGTTATTGTATTGGCAACCGAATTTTATTTTAGTTTTCATCATTGTTGTATTGTACTTAGTGCAAGAAAGACGCGAATTAACTTAAAGTTATTATTACTACTTTGTTACGAACTAACAGTTTTACAAAGAAAAATGGGGTAAGTACTATTAGTGCCAACTATCGTTCAATCGTTTGGCTTTCTGAAAAGGTAGCAAAGTAGACATATTTGGCAATTATTCCTGATTATTTTCATATTACAGATTCTCAAGGAACAACCTCGTTTTTCGTCTAAGTGCCGCCGCCGCCGGTGTCATGGCTTTCAAGTTTGCAAGTGGCCTGCTGTCAAAAAATGAACCACTTGTTAAACGATCAGCCAACAATTCCACTGTAAAAGGCATTTTTCCTTTCTATCTGCTTGGAGGCATGAACGAAAGCATGGACGTTGATGCCCTCCCAGTTGCTAACGAGGTTACAAAGGTAGGCCTATGTTCTTTTCAAAAATAAATGTTGAGTAATATCACGGCCAAAGTTTTGTCATTCCTTCCCATTATATAATGTAAATTTTTATTTTGGGGTGCCAGGAGATATACCCTCGGAAATTTTGTGAGCTACAGATTTTTTTCTCTCGCATTTATTCTCTCTAAATATATTACCCAGTGGCGCCAAAAAACGGTTCGAGAATGTGGCCTTAGTTTGGTTCAAGAGGGAAGTCCTACAAGCTGCACTACCTGAGCGTCCATGAGACATATATTCAGGAACGTGTCTAGCTTTTAACGTTAGGCTTTTTTTGCTAAGTGGGTGGGGGTGGGGTTGTGTGTGGGGGAGGGGCGGGTTGGGAGAGGGGGAGGGGGTAAAGCCTCCTAAACATTAAGACGTTTATCGAACTTCTTCAGTTGGTGCAAACTACTGAACAAGAACAGTTTAGGTCTAAAATCACCGATAATTCAGTCAATACGAACTAAAAATGGCAACATCAGTATTTGCTCAGATTAATTAGATATTGCAGTTAATTAAATTTATGGCTTTGACATTGTTTTTCCCTTGGGAGTGGGGTCTACCCACTAATCCTTCAATAGCCATTCTTAGGGTTACATAGCTTTTTTTCAAGAAATTTGGAGTGGTGGCAAAACATACAGAAAGGATATATCATCTCCACACAATTTGTAAAGTTAGCGGCGTAGGAAGATATTTGACATATGGGAAAGGGAAGGGGGCTAATTTTCGTCTAAACAAACCTAAAAAGTATACAGGTCTATTATTTTGGAAAGAGGGAGGTCGTAAAGTTATTGGAAATTTTGGGAAATTTCTAAAAAACTTGAAGGAAATCTCCCAAAAAAGAAAAACAGTTTACGAAAATGAAGCAAATTTCAACAAAAAAAGGATGGAAATTTCCCGAGATTTAAAACAAATATCACAAAAGTGAAGGAAAATTGAAGAAATTTGAAGAAAATTTCCCTAAAATGAAGGAGATTTCCCCAAAAAAATGAAGTAAATTTTTCCGAAACGTCTGTTACTCATAGTTGACTGTCGTTGAGTTGACGATACGGTTGGCAAACGGTTGGCTAAGCCATCGTTGGGCCAACCAAAAACTCACATATTAACAACGAAGACTCAACGTAAACTGCCACCTTTTACCAACGTTGGTCCAACCAAATTGTGGTATCTGGGAATCATCATCCATCAGTCTGTTTGAGAAAGGAGGAGTACGGTAAATTCAAGGTTAATTAAAGGAGTCGTGTTTTAGCTGCATACTACCAGTCCAGGAGCAACCCGAAAAGCTGGGTACTTTGACCGTTAAAAATTTGGTACTTTTATGTGTTCCGTAATCGCATTAGCCCACATTTGACTAGCCCACACTAAACATATGGGGTTTCTCATTTTCCGCTCCAGATTGTCCAAAATTTCACTGGATATCCTGAAATTTTGGAGACGGATAGTAAATAGATACTCAAAACTTTTTGCCGCTGCTTTTTAAATTCACGGTCGCCTTTTGAGAAAATCAATAAAACAGATGATGGGCAGTTTGTTTTGTTCATTTTCTTAAAAATGCCACAATGAATTTCAAAAAGCAGCAGCAAAAAGTTTTGAATATCTATTTACTATCCGTTTCCAAAATTTCAGGATATTCAGTGAAATTTTGGACAATCCGGAGCGCAAAATGAGAAACCCCATAATTGACATGTGGGCTTGTCAATTATGTAGGCTCATGCGATGACGTAATACATCAAAGTACCCAACTTGTTGGGTACCCGGTTTTTCGGGCTGCTCCCGGACTGACTACGGTGATTTAAATGGGAGATACCCTTCCCCCACCCAATCCATCCACCAACCCACACTCACATATCCACCCACAAAGAAATCATGTCCAAAAAATAACTTTATGTTGAAAAAGTCGAAATTTTCTTTCAGGGTTCTGAAAAGTCAAGATATCGAAAGTCGAAACTTTTCGAGACTTGATTTCTTAGTGTGTCATTAATAGATCACTGAATCTTTAAAAACTTTGATTAAAAGTATGTGCACTTTTACCGTGTTCAAGCATGAGCATCTTGTGTGAAAGAGGACAGTGTAAAGAACAAAATAGTGCAAATGATGGCCTATTTCTGTTCTAATTTAATTGAGGGTATAATAAGATATACTCCATCTTTTCGTCAGAATTTGCTGCATGTGCGTCACAATTTTAAAAGTAGAATTTTGATAGAAAAAAGTTGTTTTCTTGTTGTTGTAACCATTCCACACCATGGTCTCATTACATATATCTTTGTAAAGTTATACTTGTTTGAGGTTGAAAGCATATCTTCCTTTTATCAAGTGTTATAAGGTCAAAACTTTTACGAAATTCACACGAACTGTGATGGCGTCATCGCGGGGAGGAAAGGAAGCACCCCATTTTTTCCCCTTCTTAAAAATCATATTCGCACGATAGCATACACTACTATTTCTTTCTTGTGATGTAGGCCAATGGCTGGTTCCACCGGGGAGCTTAACAACTCCCTGGTTCCACCGGATAGCAGAAGTCATAACAACACAGGTTTCAGTTGTAACATATCCCCGCTCATATCACATAACGCTTACGGCATTGTTTTAAAGGCCATCTATCGTGATTAAAATGTGGCGGCGTACAATTTATTCTAAAACGATTTTGATTGATCTATCAATGTAAGTGCACGCTGTACCATTGTGTTTCGACCAATTAAAACACAGGAATTTAATTTTACTTACCTCGCACGTAAGAGACGACAACTGGCCTTTAAACAGAACTATAAACAGTTATTTAGTTTCAAAATACTCTGATGAAAATTCGCTTTGGGGCAAACTGGCAAAGCCATTACCGAATTGCGGGGGTGATATGTATAAAGGCCATCACCAAACGTGGGCAATATTTAACCATAGGCTATATACTCATTTTGTACAGCTTATTTCCCAAATATGTATAATATATTGTATACTGGCAGACTGGTGTATCCCGCTACTTACATTTTACGGAATTTCTTTAGGGTGAGTTGCCCCTGACCCCAACTGAATACTCAAGTGGTTATGTATATGGTTATAGAACGAAATATAAAAGTTCCTAAACGTCACACATTTATTTCGAAATAGCATCAAAACTTAATTTCTTGATTTTCAAATAATCTTCTCTTCAGGATCCATCCGGTCGTTTGCTCTACCGCGTTCTTCCTGGCTCAAAAATGCTCCGCAAGTGTCATTCCACGCCTCGACGCCCTAGACAAGTTCGAAAATTCATCACTCCCGCAAAGTGGGATGTCATCGAAAACACCATGACCGATTGACCACATATTTGCAGGAGGATGAAAGAGGTCGCGGTTGTTTCTGGTGAACAACTTTACATCGTCAGAAATGGAAAAGCTATCAAGATCGAGAAAGCACCCCAGCCAATAATTATCACGTATCCACATGTTGGTCAAATGATCAACGAACATGTTTAAAAACCTTCAAGCTTACAAATCTAGAAACTTCATCATGGCATCATATTCATCATCGTCGGAAATGGAAAAGCTATCAAGATCGAGAAAGCACCCCAGCCAATAATTATCACGTATCTACATGTTGATCAAATGATCAAGGAACATGTTTAAAAATCTTCAAATTTACAAATCTAGAAATTCATCATCGCATCATATTCATCATCGTCGGAAATGAAAAAGCTATCAAGATCGAGAAAGCACCCCAGCCAATAATTATCACGTATCTACATGTTGATCAAATGATCAACGAACATGTTAAAAAAATCTTCAAGCTTACAAATCTAGAAACTTCATTATCTCTTTTGGGTTTCTAAGAAGTGGTCATCAACAAGTGTGGGCGTGTGTAGAGAAGGACGGGTGGGGACAATCAAGTTTCCATGATTTGGGAGATACTATTATCCATGTGAAGAAAGAAAAAAGACTCGGAGTATATGGTTACTAGTCCTTCTGTTTCATAAACTTTTTTAATCTAGCGAAGTTCCGTCTAATTCGCCGACTCCTCCCCCTTCATACGTGCACCCACACACCTAATGGGCTATAACCGTGGTTCGAATTTCCATCCAAAAATTGAAAACTCAATTCAATCCACAACTCATTATCAAATATGACAAATAGATATAATATAACCAGAAACATCTTTATCTTTATATCAAAATCAATTAAATATGTAAAGCAAACAATTTAATTAAATGTTCTATTAACGGTTAATTCTTCTTTTTATAAACTTTTTGAGGCTAACAGAGGCTTTATCGCCGACCACCCACTCTCCCCATACGCACCCACCCACACACATACTGGCTACAACCAAAGACCGGCGGATAATCCATCGGTTCATTCATTATCAAACATGACCATCATAATGTAAAGACGTCTTTACTCAAAATCAATGTATAATATCATCTTCATCAAAATGTATTACCGGTAATAAATGTATTAAGCAAACATATATCAATAAAGTACATTTTGTATAACATTTTGTATGTGTTTCTTTTCGTAAATTTATAGTTACGTAAGTTTTCCCTTTCATACGAAACACAAACCCCCCTCTCAAATTCCTGAACATCCTTTTGTTGAGAAAGTGCCCTTTTGAAATCTGAAAAATAATAAGCACTTGAAATTTCAAGATTTTGCACTTTAAAATAAAAACGAGCCCTTCTTTCAAACTCCTGGCTACGGGCCTGATAAGCACGGAAATTGTTGAACGAGGCTCGTTATAAGAACAAAATTAAGGCGCAATTGTAAATACATTTTTTCAATTCCATTGTTATTTTACATTGATACGATTTGGGTTTCATGACTACGTGTTTCGGCACCAGAACAGCAAATACAATTTTACTCCAGATAAAGTGTCCTTAATAATAATACTTCACGTGAAACTTTAATCCACTTCCTGCCCAGTCCTTCAGTTCTATATATCAGGGAGAAGTCAGTGACGTAAATAAGAAAGGGAGGGGGGGGAGGCAGCCGCTCCGACCCGGGCCCTATAAAGGGGGCCCATGAAAAATATATACCATTATAGCGTTATGCAATGGCCCCACTCACCCCCTGACCGTAGGGCCCTAGCTACGCCACTGATATGCATTCACAAGAATGTAATGTTTTGACGCATTCAAGCACGTCAGTCCAGGATCTTCGCAAGTCTTATACAGTGCAAAATTTAACACATAGCGCTTACTACCGCAGCACCTGCAAACAATGGGCTTCTTTGTTTCAGCTCACTGCCTAGAAATAATCTTTATTCAGCCACACTTTGCTTCCCTCTTTCTATAATGGTAGCGCTCAACAAAAAGGTATACATTGAATTTTGAATAAATTTTTTGTATGTTTTTGACGTTTTTACTACCTCCCGATTCCAACTTTGTAAACATAATCACGCAGTATTAGGTTTTATATTTTTCAAAATATATCAAAATTATTAGTTTGATTTATGAACGTTTGTAATTATTCTAAGATTTTCAAGTGAGGGTATCAAAGATGGTGGATTTCCGGCATGTACTCATCAATAGGCCTACTAGTCCTGCCGTGTCCTGGGGCCAACGTCCGAAGAAAATCGATTGACACAATACCAGTAAATTTGATACACTGACGTCACTTCCGTGGTGGTTATTGATTGGTTTCGTCAGTATTCTGATATTTGTGAGAATTTTCTCGACCAATCAGAAACGTCAGAAATATTAAGTTTCAAGACTTCCCAGACCTGCAGTCATTTGCTTCTATTCAATTTAGTACTAAAACTTAGCGTCGTAATCGCGAGGGTAGGAACACATATCGTCCCTGCGCCTTTTTTAAGCGAACTGGAGAATCTGCAAATTTTTCCAAAATGAGTTTTATGCATAATCAACTGTTGTATGGCGTACTCTAAAGCGTTGGGTGGAGCTATAGGCCTATTACACACGGTTTTCTAGATACAGATAGTGCACTTTGGCGAATGTGCGTACTAGTGTATGGCACTGTCCGATTGAAAAATGTCACATTCGCCATTTTGAGAAATAAACAATATCCTTCTTGAGGAACACATCTTTTTCTTGAGGCTGACTAATCTGCACTGGTACTGTTCATATTAATTTTCCATTACGTTGCAGGTTATCCTAGTTTGTCGTTTTGTTTACGAAGACTCTCGCAGGCTGGCGATCTATACCTTCACCCGGCCACTCCTTACGTCACCTGTCGACCTTTTTATCTGTACCCCCATCCTCTAAACAACGAAGATCCACACCCTACTTAAGTAACATTCTTACACTAACCCCAAAACCTCAAAACCACCGAAGCCACCCCCTCCCCTCCAACAACCCCTATACCCCCTCCAAAAAAAAAAAAAACCCTGCCGAACCCATCCCTTCCCCTTCAACGACGAGTGCAAACCTGTCATATCAAGAACAGGAAGAAAAAAACATATACATTTTCAAAACCAACCCGATCAAGCACGACCTCAGCTCTTTCGTATCTGCCGTGCCAAAGCCAGGCGCGAGCGAGACAGTAAATTCAAATAACCTAGTACCAGATAACATCCTCTACCAGTTCCTGAAACATCTCCCCAATGCTATTAAAAAGCTTATCAGTATCCTCAACCACATCTGGACCTCCCGTTCCTTCCCGTAATTTGGAAAACAGCCATCATCACCCCCATCCTCCAAGAGCAGAAAGATGGCAGCAACTCCTTCAGCATGATCGCCACATTGTCTTCATCTGATATCTTTGCAAGATTATGGCATGTATTGGCGAGTTGAAACCCAATCGGCTGAATAAAATCCTCCTCAACTATCAAAACGCTGTTTTAGAAAACGGCGAGATACCCTATAGATCTGTATATGAATTAATCAAATCCGACACCGCTATCCGTGAAGCCGTTGTGAGAAAGAGCACCACATTGTCATCTTCTTTGACCTTGAGAAAGGCTATGACACAGCTTGGAAGTATGGCACTCTCTTAAACTCTACACTATCCTTCTACCCCTTGCATTCAAACTATCTCCCATTATATATATATATATATATATATATATATATATATATATATATATATATATATATATATATATATATATATATATATATATATATATATATATATATATATATATATATATATATATATATATATATATATATATATATATATATATATATATATATATATATATATATATATATATATATATATATATATATATATATATATATATATATATATATATATATATATATATATATATATATATATATATATATATATATATATATATATATATATATATATATATATATATATATATATATATATATATATATATATATATATATATATATATATATATATATATATATATATATATATATATATATATATATATATATATATATATATATATATATATATATATATATATATATATATATATATATATATATATATATATATATATATATATATATATATATATATATATATATATATATATATATATATATATATATATATATATATATATATATATATATATATAAATATATATATATATATATATATATATATATATATATATATATATATATATATATATATATATATATATATATATATATATATATATATATATATATATATATATATATATATATATATATATATATATATATATATATATATATATATATATATATATATATATATATATATATATATATATATATATATATATATATATATATATATATATATATATATATATATATATATATATATATATATATATATATATATATATATATATATATATATATATATATTTATATATATATATGTCGCCTTGAGCAGGTGCCTTTTTTTGCACAATTTTTGTAGTGCAGTTGTCTTTTTTTAGTAAAAAAAATTATTATTTAATTTTAATTTTTTATAGTAAAAACAATGAAAAAATGAGGTTTTACTGTGTTAATTTTATAGCTGCTGGTCCATTTTTACAATATTTTCGTTGAATTTTCATACTGCAGGTATCAAAATTGACTTCTTTTATACTGCGGGTATCAAAATTGTATTGTTGATACCCAAATTGTAAATGTTACCATAAAATCTGTCCTACTGCAGGTATGTTTTTCGGTTGGTGGGCTGCACATTACCATCGTAATTTCTTTCACTTTAACCAGTTTCTGTATGCTGACGTTGTGTGATTGTTGTTGTTTACTGATCTGCGGCCGCACTGTACACGCCACCAGTATGTCAAAAAGTGTGTGGGATATGACTTATAGCTATTGGTGAATGCTACAGTTTTGATAGATTTTACTATCAAACGAAAGTTATTTTGGAATTTAAAATGTAGTGTATTTATTTTTCATGACATTTGAAAAGTTTCCTACAAATATGGGATTAATCTCGCGTGTTTTGTCAGGGTTTACACAAAATGTACACAATAAATTTTATCATTTAGTGAATGCTGCAGTCTGGATAGATTTTTTGGTATAAAGATAGTTTGGGACATAAAATATAGTTTATTTATTCTTAAATACATTTTTTAAAGTCCTTAAAATATGAGATTACGTAGTATACGTTGGTTCTACTAGTGGTGGGATGGAGTCTACCCCCCCCCCCCCCCTTCCCATGGGAATGCTTACCCCTATAGATGAATGGCATATTCAAAATGTGTCGAAAGTTTTTTTTTTTTTGGCATATAACATTTTCCCCGTGACTGATAGAATCTCCCCTCTTCTGTCCCCTCCCACTCCCGAAAAAATGGGAGGAGACAAAGTGTGTTGGCCTATATACTATACTATACACTTCTTGGCGGAGCAACTGACAATTAGCTGATATGAAAATGGCTACAAATGACTTTATGAAGATGTGTGTATACAGCTTTTAAGACGGTTTCTCTCGGCGTCTTGCTGCAGCTTTTGTTCTTACATCAAGGCAATAAAAAAGCTTCGTGTCTTTTGGAAAAATAATTGTATTTTCAACGTTCTATCCCTTTTGTCGCTCATGTAAGCAAACATGTTAAATAGGCCCACTGCAATATGGTCAGCATTTGATTTTGACGAATTTATAAAGATATCAGGGACAATATAAAAAAATAGTAAAATCAGAAGCTATTGTTCATCCTGTCAGCTCATACAAAGGTCAGATGAATAAGTCTTTACGTGAATGCATGAGATTAAGGATATTTATGACATTTTAGTGACACTGCATTCAAGTTTCACAACCCGAACTCGGCTAGATATTGAAAACCAAACCAGAAAATCAATGACGTAGTAGCTACATACATGGCATGTTGAGGCAGCTTACGATGGCGGCATATAGTGAAATTTAGTGCCGTGTCTATTTAGGGATCATTCTCTGATTGTGTTGAGGCCAGATATAATAGAGAGAAATTGTGGGAATCGTGGCTACCCAAGAGTGATTTTGTTAGATACTACCCTTAATCTTACCGTGGCTCTGAAGGGACATTTCGAGTTCACGACTTAACGAGTTCACGAGATTTTCGTCACGAATTCACGAGTTTTTCACCACGAATTCACGAGATTTTCGTCACGACTTCACGAGTTTTTCACCACGAATTCACGACTTCACAAGATTTTCGTCACGAATTCACGAGTTAACGAGTTCACGAATTTTTCATCTCGAGTTCATGAACATTTCATCACGAATTCACGAGTTTTTTGTCACGAAATTACGAGTTCGCGACTTAACGAGTTTTAATAAGTGTATTGTTTTTAAGTGACCACGTGTTGCGTCAAGCGGGATATCGGTAGCACGGAACTAATAAGGTATCACTCCGCCATCCAAAAATGAGAAGCCTCAGAGAAAAGGCTAATAAAAATATTTTCGAGAAGTTCCATTTCATGGGACAGAAAGCTGAGAAGTTGAAAATTTCAGGAATGGTAGAGAAATGATAGGTCCTGACTATGCATATCCAAACTTGACAAGGTTTGTTTCAGTAAAAGTTTAATGGAAACTATTTTACCATGGACCCACACCAAAATTTGAGTGATTTGGTGAGGGTGTATAACATTTCTTCACTACAACCTTAAAAAAAGGGTCAAAACCTCTGGTTACCTTCTATTGAAAGTACCCTCATCCGAGAGATATTAGATGGTACTTTTTGGAAAATATCACAAAAGATCCCAAATCTATAACATTCTGGTACAAAAAGGACCCCAAACTTGACTCTTTCATCATTGGCTTCAATGGGGAAAATAATTATTTCCGTGCTACCTGTAGCGAGACTGGGTATATGTATATTACATGTAGGCCTAAGAAGGAAAGTGAAATCGTGAATTCGTGATGAAAAACTTGTGAACTCGTTACGAAAAACTCGTGAACTCGTGATGAAAAACTCGTGAACTCGTGATGAAAAACTCGTGAATTCGTGACGAAAAACTCGTGATGAAAAAGTCGTGAATTCGTGACGAAAAACTCGTGATGAAAAACTCGTGAATTCGTGACGAAAAACTCGTGAATGAAAAACTCGTGAATTCGTGACGAAAAACTCGTGAATTCGTGACGAAAAACTCGTGAACTCGTGACGAAAAACTTATGAACTCAAAATGTCCCTTCAGAGCCACGGTATAATCTAAAAGAAGTTGCTAATATTATAGCTGGTACAAAAAATAAAGAATGTAGATGATTGAAGTCATAAACAAAGTTCATCCAATTATTCCACGGGCACTACAGTTGTTTTACACTGTTTAGTGGTGTTTTTTTTTGTGTGTGTGTGTGTGCAGGGGTAAGAACGGGAAGAAAATGACCTTTTTTGTGAATCATTTCCGCAAAGCTAGGGAAAAGTCAGATTTTTGATACACCTGAAGAGTAAGTTGAGGATAGGACGGCGACACATTATAATGAAATTTAGTGTTGGTTTAGTAGGAAGGATTTTAAGCCTTGGAGCTCCCAATTTCGTGTTTCAGATCTCCCGTAAGTCATGCAGGTGCATGCTATAATAATATACATGACAAGAAACGCAGGCGACTGGAACCGCTTAAAAGTTTCCTGCAAGGCACCCAACGACATTAAAAGTGTAATATTACTTTTCTCCCCAAAACACTCTGTAATCTGGTAATCATCATTTTCATTTTAACGAATAAAGAGATTATTATTTTTTGATATTTCTTTTCAAAAGTTTCATGGCTGGATACCTAGAGGGCAATGGCAAGACGACACACCTGAGCTTCTCCATTGCAGAGACCTCATCTCAATACCTGACAAAACCATTTAATATAGAAAAACCCATAAATAATATAAACCAATAAACACTATTGTTTAACAGCACGGGTTTATTTATGAGGCTGTCATACTTTAAAAACTGTCATGACAACTAAAAAGGAATGATTTAAAATTGATGTCAATCGTATTATTTCAAAAACAAAATTATGGATGGTAATACGGTAGATCATTGGCTGGCCAGAAGTTTTTAGTTCTCAATGAAGGCCCGAAAGGATAAATAAGATGGAGAAGGGAAGGAGGGAGAAGGGGGCCTTTCCAAGTTTCCACAACTTTGTTAAAAAGTAATGAAATTTTGTTATCAAAGATGGACGATTGCTGATGCTTGGTACTGTTGAAAGTGCCTTTTCACAAAGACAAAACGAAACAACCAAATTTGATCGCCTTACATCATTCCCCGACTCCAGAAAGTGTATGTTTCAAAATAACATGACAACTGCTCCATATCGCCTCCAGTAACTATATAATTAAATGGCGCTACCACTGATGCATTGACCAATCTGCCAATGTCTAAATTAAATTTGAGTTTGAATACAAAATGTTGCTATGGGGAAAATAAGTGATATATACTGCTATAGGCGGCGCCAATACACAAGAAAACGAATATAGGCACTTTTATGTACAAAATCAACATGTAGAGCGTCTGACCAGGAATAAATTTCAAAAAAATATTCCAGAAAGTCCTCTCCAACCGGAAGTTTTTGTTTTTTAACCATTATCTGGACCCAACACCCATATCTATGATCTTCTTCACATAAGTAGGCTACACAATTCACCTTTTCACTGTTAGCCTATACAGTGGTCGAGCTGGATATCCCAATGACATACTTCAGTATACTTGACTTATGAAAGTCAGTCATGGGCCATCGCGCATAGGGTCAAAGGGGTGTACCCCACTCCCCCAAAATACATATTGCTTATTATCTGATTATTATTTTTTCATTGAAATTCTATAGAATGTTCATATCCCCCCCACCCCCTCCGAATAAAATCTCTTACAACGGCCTGTGAAGTCAGGTGAATGTCAGGTGGCCGTGGTGTACATTTATATCGTCGTATATATATATTCATCTACTTCATAGAGTTAGTGACGACAGTTTTTATTTTATTTAGTTGCGGTGAAAGGACCCCAACTCCTCCATTCAGCCAAAGACCTCCCCATGCAGGACAGTTATCGTCTTTAACTTGGAGGTAGTGGCGTAACTAGACTTTTGTAGGGGGTCAGATAAATGAATTTATCCCACCACCCACCCACCAACCCTGTGAGGGAAAAGTTGGTAATTTTAGGGAAAACTTTGGATATTTTGAGCAAACCCTTCGAAAATAATGAGTCAGATATTTTGAGGAAAAACATCAAAAATTCGGGGAAATGTCGAATATTTACAGGACAAACTTCAGGAATTAGAGGGAAATGTTGGATATTTTGAGGAAACACTTAAGAAATTTTGAGGAAAAACTTCAAATATTTTGAGCAAAACCGTCGAAAATATTGGTAAAGTCAGATATTTTGAGGAAAAACTTCGGATAATTTCTCCCTGCTCACCCTCTCTTTAGCTACGCCACTGCGTTGAGATATTTCAATTTGTGTGTTTCGATTGGTCGAAAGACAGTAGTATAATGTGCACTTACATTGATACACCAATCAATATAGTTTTGGAAGTAAAGTAAAGCCTACGTCGTCACATTTTAATCACAGTAAATGGTCTTTAATATTATATATGCTTAATAGTCCATCTCGAGGTAGAACTGAAACTCAAAGTGACACATGACATTGTTATCGTATTCTGATGGCTTGCAATTTTTATTTTGACAAGATTACAGCAAAACGAGCATCAAAGATGTACATGTACAAAAAGTTTTCTTGTGCACTGCGCCGCCAATCAGCCACATTAAAAGTAGAGTATTCATCGATTTGATTGTGCAATAAATTATGATTTGCTTGATTTTCCGCATCAAAATATGTTGACTTGCCCTAATTGTATTCGTCGAAAATTTTAGAATTGGTTCGATGTGTTCTCATCGAAAATTTCACTTACTTTGATTGTACTCATCGAACATTTTTGACCTGCTTTGATTGTTCTTTTTCAACCTTTTTTTTTTTTTTTTTTGGCCTCAGTAACACCCTGCACGAGTTGAAAATTTCATCATCGGCCATTTTGATAAATTTATTTGTTCTTTTCAATGAAAAAAAAAAGTATCATTAATCTGTTAATTCATGATTAATGATAAAAAATAATATTGAATTTAAATGGATTTGGTCTGATTGTAGCAAAAAAGGTTTTTTCAGCTAAATTCTTAATAATGTTAGAATGAAATCTTAACTATTGCACGTTTCGTATAAACTGTAAAATCAACTCTCCAATTTCTGATTTTGCAAAGCATCTGTTTACCAAATTGAATGTTTCTTGAGAAGAAACTTGGTACATAGTTCTCTTCTGATAAGTTTCTCGTATATTTCCGTGATCGGAAATTTACGAAGTCTTGCTTTTGTTTTTGTAATATTCTACGATTAATGATTATAGTATAAACATATTTGAAAGCATGATATGATAAGAACATATTGTTCGTGCAACCCGTAAATAGATTTATGTGTACAATAAACATGGTACATGATCAGGCACAAATTTAGAGCGGAAACTCCTCTTCAAACCAGGTTTTGATCTCGGGTTTTTCCAGCGGGAGATGACACTCCTCGTTGAGGTCAAAGCTTTGATCTAAGTCCCATGTCTCGGGCAAAACAAAGTCCTGCACAGAAGAGGCAACATCATGCATACTCTCATCCTCCTTAGCCACATTGCTTCTCATCTCTTGAAGGCCCAACTCTTGAAAATCAAGTTGACACTTGCGAGCTTCTTTGAAGCGTCCTGTTGGATCAATCATAGACTCATCTTGCGCATGCCCAGTTAACAAATTCGGCTCGAGAAAATCAGTGATGTGCGCAGAATCCTCGCACAGCGACTGAAAGTCAACGTCTAGATCTTCAAGAAAATCAAGAAAATCGGTAAGCAAATTGGGATTTTTCTCAATATAGCGTACACTACTGTCCTCTTGGTCGACATCACTGTAAACAGATGAAGCTGCGATTTCGGAATCAGGAGATACCAAGTCAATTACTGGCAACTCGTCGCTGTGACACACTACTGCATCTTCAACTGTGTTCTCCTTTATCTCATCCTTTCTTGGCACCACCCTCACACCTTTCCTTTCATTTTGCATCATTGTTTCTACATTTAACTGATAGTTACAAGAACCATGTGATGCAGATGACCAGTCGAAAGGTTGACGGCAAGCTTTGCTGCCAATATTCCTTACTGTATCATGTGTTTTTGATGATGTCGTCAACACCTGTTGCATATCCTCAATTTTAAAGAGTGCATCTTTGTTGGAAGTAACTAGGACATCAATATCCCCTTTAGGATTCCTGAGCGCCATCACAGGCGGAGCTTGTGGCATCCCAACAGGTTTAACGATCACCACGTCATTGCACGACGGACCTAGGGTCATTGTTCCTGTAACTTCCCATTTTGTGTCCCTGGCAATTCTGTTAGCTCTGGCCTCTACATTTTCAACGAATACTTGTCGTTTTGTGGTAGTGGGATAATGGTCAATCATTACAATGGATGCAATGCTCTGGGTACCATGTTCCATACGTCTTGTGGAAGATCTACGTCCACTGTTTCTGAACTTGTTTGGTCGCATTTTTCTTTCTTTGTAAACTTTTGTCAGAAAACTGTTTGCGTCATTCGTCGGACCACACCAGGCCTTTTTGGCACTCTTCGCTACCATTTTTGTCTCCGTAGCATCATCAACGTTTCTAGACCTTTTTCGATTTTGGTAGGTTTCATTCATCCGTTCTGTTGGCTTGTCTTTGATCATTTTAGACAGATAAACAAATGTCACGCACTTTACTCCGTTGATCACCTGAGGCACGCATATAGGCTCATTCTTCTGTTTGCTTTCTTTTTTAAAACTGCGCCTGCCATTATGATGCGATAAATTTCGATTCGGCGGAGCACGTGACTCGTGGATACATGTTTGTCTTCTATTCTGATATGCAACGGAATCGTTTACTTGCAAAAATAAAACAAAAATGGAAGTTCTTGATTAGATTATCGTTATGTTATATCAATGATGAGGCACATGCTTTGAAAGCCAGCATATTATAATGTCACGAGGCCCACAGTCAATTTTCCAAGTTTTAAGATAGGCCTATCATGAATGAAATGTCGCAAATAACAACTGGTCATGAATGAATTGTCGCAAATAACAACGGTCA
>JAIGNY010003766.1:377500-382031 GCA_020152595.1 Chiridota heheva
AAAAGTGCTGGTCGAGTAAGGGTTAATGCAGGTTTTTTCTTTTATGAAAATAAAAAAAAAACATTTTTCATTATGAATGCTCCACCAATCACCTTGACGGAGAGCATTATGTTCATATTATCTAGAATCACCATTTTTTTTCTTTAATAGAAGGCCACGGTCTTCGACAATTGATATTTTTGGATATGAGTTTCTATCTAAAAGTCAATGGGATTTAACGTCTCAAAACAAAGAAAAAGTTCCCAGATATTTCTGGGAGACTTTATTTTCGATATCAAAATCAACTCCCTTCTCACTGAAAAATTAAACACACTTACTTCAATTTGAATTCAGTTGCAGTGGTAAAATATGGATAGAAACAACGACGAGAAATGGTCAAAATTAGAAGGAAAGAGAAAAAAATGCAACAATTTGTTTTCTTTTTCCCCCCTTCAAAATCGTGAAACGCTCTTAAGAATACATGTAATACCGGCGCACGTGCATGTGCGTGCACATAAAAAGTAATAAAATGTATTACACCTCACAATTAGAGTGCGCAATATTTTGAATATCTTACACTCGCGACGTGTACGTACGCGCATAGCGCCACGTACGCGCATAGCGCCTGTGGCGTTATACGCGATGTAATTGCAACACTCAAACAGTTCAATACAAATCCTGCGCTTTATATACGCCTGTAAAAAACGCCTGTGAAAGCTCCTCGCCCGTGCTGCTCTTTCTCTAACTTGTGTACACTCGCGTACGCGTAACATTGCTCAGCATAGAACATTCAGTTCTACGCATGAATTTCACTGTAAAAGACCACGGAGCCAAAACTTCCAGAAAATAACGTTTTTTGATACATTTCTAGCAATACGTTTTGCTCATTGATACCATCATTGGATTCGGAAACATCTCCTTGATACCGAGGACTCAGTTTTTGTGTTTACAAGGTAAGGAGAGAAGTTGGTAGCCATCGGAAGTACAAGTTTATTGTTCTGGTGATTGAGGTGTAAGCTCACTAGGTTTGACCACGCTTGAGTTGAGAAGAGTACGTGGCGATATGATTCAGGTTTTTAAAATCCTATCTGGTAGTGACGGCTTTGACTTCCTGTAAATTCTTGCATGTTTCAGCTAATCTGCATGTGACACGTGGTAACAGTTTGAAGTTGACAAAAGAGTTCTTGGCGTTTTATTAAGGTGGTCGGTTCGACGTAACCGTGTAGGGCTCGGTACGGTTTTGACAAGTTGATGGGAAAACTTTATTACTACAGTCAATGGGATATTTTTTATGAATACTTGTGTCGCCTCAGCCAGTCAGCGAAAATTAATGGTACTCATATATATTGGAAACTACTGTCTAATACACAACATTTGTTAAGAAAAATAAATTATGTGGAGTATTTTGAGCAAAATGACAAAAAGTAGGTTTTTTCCCATTGACTGCAATGATAACTGACTGTTTGTTTTCCCCTTTGACTAAAGTTTGAGACCGTCAAAAAACATTGTTACGTCACCGTGCACCACAACATTCTCGGATGTCCGACCTCCAGAATGAGTGGAATGGTTTGCCTGACTGGGTAGTTAGCTCCAATTCAGTTCACAATTTCAAAGTCAACATTGATAAATTCTTTACTAACTCTGGGCGTTTTTTTTTTTTTTGAGGTAGTGGTGTTGGTTTGGGCTTCACTCATATTAAGCTGTCATCTTGTTATGTTATGTTATGCATGATATTGCGCAAAACGCATCATTCCATGCATGCGTAAAGCTTATGTACGCTCCTGATACCCAAACCGTGCAAATCTGTTTAAAAATTTCAAATATAACTTCGCACGCTTACGAACATGACAAAATAATGGTGTTGCCATGGTTGGTACCGTGGTGTAAATGTTTCCTGTGAGTTTATTGGTCATTTGTGATATTTCCTCATTAAAAATGGATTCTTTAAAGCAACGCAGAGAAGAAAAGAACGCACACGCACATTTACGCTGTTGAGTTTCCTTGCCAACATTTACAAGAAATTCAAACAGAACAAAGTTAGCTTTTGTACTGAGCACACGTTCGAACATTTCTTTAAAAAATTAACTACGAAATTCTTAATTTATTCATCTTCAACCGATAGCAATTTTTTTGAAGTTGATCAGAAACTTATCTTACGGCTAAGTTTCATCTCAGTGAAGTTGTTTTAGCAATGGACTTTAAAGATTGTCCTTTTACTGGCATTAATCCGCCAGCCTACGACTGGTTCAAAGGAGAACCGCTACTTAACATGTTCAATCTGCAGGTAAAGGAGCCACGCCGGTATTTTTTTTTTTTCTTCTAGTATCTTAGAGGGCCCAAGTTTCGTCCATTTCAGATATCAATTTCAAAGATTTGTTATTTAGATCGAAAAATTATCGTTTCCAATTACCCTATAATATTGTTTACGAATGTATCCGTGGAACAAAATAGGTGATCGCCTTCAAAATCTGAACATTTTAGTATATTTTCCTGTCCTTTTTATATTCTTTTACATTTTTTTTTTTACATTTTTTTCTTTTTGAGAAAGGGGCATGCGAACCGCCCAGCTTCACTTATGAATTGGAAATTCTTGTCTGTGGATCAGCAATAATTTTGACTATGTACATGATATACTCGTTCTTTCATTGTTTTTGGACTGTTTATTGTGACTTGCTTCAAGGGTGTACAACTGGGGAAGTTTATAATATAATATATAGGCCTAACACAACATATTGTTTATAGGCCATACAATGTAGTAATACTCTATGCTGTTCTTAATTTCGTACATTCTTGTTAGTTCTAAAGTCTAAGAATCAGAATATAAAATTTAAAGGAGACATAGGCCCAAAGTCTGATAGTGATACAATTCTCATTTTACACGATAGAGGATTAAACTCTTAATCAAGTACCAAAAACAGCAAGTCAAAATATCATTCATATCTCACTTTATCCATGTTAAAATAGACACATTGCGGCAGCTATTTTGTATTATATTGAAGTTATTGAAGAAATTTTATTGAAATTCCCCCAACAGGGACATAAGGTATATCAATTTTATTAAAAATGATATGATGCAAAGTTTTAACAGCATGGTTTTTATAATTTCTTGTGTACACAAAACTGTCCTTGACCATTTCAAAACAAAAACAATTTTTCATGCATAAGATAGAAAACTTGAGATCAATTATAAAGAAATACAAAGCATTCCAACACCTGGCTGGGCTGATCAAAATGGCGGCTTCCATGGTAGAAGCATTAAAGTTGTTAATACTTACGAAACGTGTTAGATTGCTTTGGAATGTAAGAAACTTGGTCAAAAGATTCCTTTTGATGCCTCTGACTTAATGAAACGTTCCATTTGCATTTTTAAAAAGCAAACAACATATTGTTGAAATCAAATATCTCCTTTTCTACATCACTGTTCATCATATTTGCTTAGATCAAACATGGAGTTGACCTCTTTTTCTAAATTATTCGTTTATGAATAATCATGCTTATTTTAAATACTGCGGAAGGCAAATCACATTTCTACCCTGGATCTTAAAGAAAAAAATATTCATTTATGAAAGTTGCTTATCAAAAATCTTTATTACGGTTTTAAGCTTGCATTCAAAATTGAACTCAAACATGTCAAACTGAAATTTATTAAAAACTTGGTTCTTGTAAGTAGGTTATATTTTAATAAATTGGTCATTATTTTTGCTAAAAAAATGTTGCATCATTTGAAGAATAAAATAAGATACATATTAGTTTTAATTTCTGAAATATTTGTGGCTAAACAGATTGCATGCTTGCAAGATTGTGTTACTCTCTGTGTGGTTGTGTCATACTACTGACAGTACTAGTTCAATTAAAACAGTCTGTGTTAATCGTATGCAGTTCAGGCAGTTTTTTCTTTGGATTACTCAAAGTAGTGTAACCTTACAGAAGTAAACTTCTTGTATCAGGTGTTTTATTAGTCATCCGAAGGTCCTGAAAACTCGATATCTTCATGAAATAATAATTACCTAGCCGAATGGGTCCCCATATCTGTTTTAACAGCAACCAAGCCCACCGATACTCAAGACGGGCCCTATCTCCATGCACGCATTCGAAGGGCTGGTCAACATCCGGGATTGAATTGGGGGGAAATTCCCTCTGTTGTCCCCGTTATAATCCTCTACTGCCGCTCTTCCTCTCAGAAGATTTACAAGAAAAGCTATAATAACATTTATTTACAAATGGAAATTATTTTCATTTTATTTTCAAATTCATTATAGGAGTCATTTGAGATGTTATTTATACTTGGGTGTAGCCATCTGGATGAGGGGAGGGGTAGGGTGGGGTTCAACTCTACCTTTTGTCCCGTTAGAATCCGCTAATGCTGTCCCTCTCAGACGATTTACAAGAAAACAAAATATATTAACATCTATGTACAAATGGAAATTACTATCATTTATTGTTATATTCATCATAGGAGTCCTTTGAGATATTATTTATACTTAGGTGTAGCCTTCTGGATGGGAGTGGGGAAAACCCTGTCGGCTGGGGGGGAGGGGGTCTCTGAAGGAAA
>JAIGNY010003771.1:0-55000 GCA_020152595.1 Chiridota heheva
AAATTATAGTTACCATACATATGCTGCTTAGATTATAGTTACCATACATATGCTGCTTAGATTATAGTTACCAGACGTATGCTGCCTTATTTGAAGTTACCGCACGTATGCCGTATTTAGTTAACGCACGTTTGCTGCTTACTTAAATTTTAAATGCGTTATTCTTTGTTTGCATAATTTTTCACATAACTGTCATATAGCATCAGTTGACCCAGACTTCATCTACCACGTTTTTTATAATTAGATACTTTAGTTCAATAGGTAAGAGCAGGCTTAATCATGGGATCTTTGATATCAATTACTTTGAAGTGTCACCATTAGTTTGATTTACATAGCGTGTTACTTTTCTCAATCAGATGGTTAGATTTGATCAGGTGTTCAGGTCTATTCAATCAGGATAGTTGTTTACTTGGAAGTATGTACGATTTATTTTACGTTAAGTCAAGTCTCATCCAAGGCGCGAAGTCCTGTGTTGTGGTTTCTCTTACTTATTACGTATCATCTGTTGTATTTTCCTTTCAAAGGAACTGTCAATTTGTAAACAATTGCCAAAAACCATTGGAACTTAAAAAATTGAGGATTTGATAAACTTACGACCAGAAATTGAAGAATCTTTCTCTGATGTTTCATTTTATCCGCTGAGTGCAGTTTGTGTTGACTTTGTCACACAATTTAGCCTAGTGTTATCAACGTGCAAGATTAAGACTATCTTACATCAGTGGCAGTGATGGGATAGTCAAAATCTCACGGTTTATAATGCTAGGCTTAATTGTATAACAAAGTCAACACAAACTGCACTTAGTGGATAAAATGAAACATCAGAGAAAGATTCTTCAATTTCTGGTAAATAAGTTTATTAAATCCTCAACATTTTCTATGTTTCAATGGTTTTTACAAAATGTTTACAAATTGACAGTTCCTTGAAAGGAAAATACAATAGATGATGCGCATAGGCAAAAACCACAACACAGGACTTCAGAACAATCGCTGGATGAGACTGACTCAACGTGGATAAATCGTACACACTTCCAAGTAAAACAACTATCCTGATTGATTAGACCTGAACACCTGATCAGATCTAACCATCTGATTGGAGGAAAGTACCATACTATGTAAATCAAACTAATAGTGACACTTCAAGGTAATTGGATATCAAAGATCTCATGATTTATAAACCTGCTTTTACCTATTGACTAAAGTATCTGAATATGTAAATGTATGTAGATGAAGTCTAACAACTGATGTACATGAGTCAGACATGTGAAAAATTATGCAAACAAAGAATGAAAATATCCAAAGCCTAGCATCATCAATTCTTAGACGTACATTCGTGACGTAAATCACTCAAAAAAACTTCCGTAACTATGATTTGGTAGATTTGGAACTACGACTATAATACCAATTTATATAACTAAAATACAACTTCAACTCATAAACAATCATGACAATGTAAGTCAGCCTAATAAAATAAATCTCATCGACAATAAAACATTGAATACCTCAAGGTATACAATCTGTACACCAAAAATTTCAAAATATATGATTTTTAAATATCCGTTCGAACACTTGAAAATCAAGTCTTACATTTAAGATTCTTACATTACTGTGCATATGCTACGCATTTAAGCTACCCTATGTATGCTGTAAACTTAAGTCAACCCACAGACGCTGCTTACTTTAGTTACAGTGTGTATGCTGCTTCCAGTGTTACGATCGATGCTTACCTAAGTTACCCCTACATATGCTGCTTACTTTTTACTGTATTTATTAGGCTTACTAAAGTTACCATTATGCTTACTTGCCACGGAATGTATCATGTTCCTGCTACTGTACCTGCTTACTTTAGTTACCAATTGCTACTTACTTTAGTTACCCGATGTATTATGCTCACTTTTACTGTATTTAGTTTAGGCTTACTTAAGTTACCATATGTTTGCTGCTTACTTAAGTTACCATTAGGCTTACTTAAGTTACCCTAGTATGCTTACTTAATTTCATGCTTATGCAGCTTACTTTAAGTTACCATTGTATTACCTTCACTCAATATGTTTACTGCTTATTTACTTTATCGTATCATGCCTACTTAAATTACCATTCGTGACAACTTTGATTACCGCATACTTACTTTAGTTACCATTATTCATTATGCTTACTTGGTTATACCATACGTATGCTGCTTATTTAAATTACTTAACTTACCGACGTATGCTGCTTACTTTAGTTACCCTAAGTATGCTGCTTACTTTAGTTACCGTATACATATGCTTACTTTAATTATTACATGTATGCTGCTTAGATTATAGTTACCATACCTATGCTGCTTAGATTATAGTTACCATACATAAGCTGTTTAGATTAAAGTTACCATACATATGCTGCTACATTAGTTTACCATCGTATGCTGCTTAAATTATAGTTACCATACATATGCTGCTTAGATTATAGTTACCATACATATGCTGCTTAGATTATAGTTACCGTCAGTTATGCTGCTTATTTAGTTAACGACGTTTGCTGCTTACTTAAATTATCATCACGTTATTCTTTGTTTGCATAATTTTCACATAACTGTCACATATACATCAGTTGTTAGACTTCATCTACTTACGTTTACATAATTAGATACTTTAGTCAATAGGTAAAGCAGGCTTAATCATGGGATCTTTGATATCAATTACTTTGAAGTGTCACCATTAGTTTGATTTACATAGTATGGTACTTTTCTTGAATCAGATGGTTAGATTTGATCAGGTGTTCAGGTCTATCCAATCAGGATAGTTGTTTACTTGAAGTGTATATGCGATTTATTTCACGTTAAGTCAGTCTCATCCGTGCGATTGTTCTCGAAGTCCTGTGTTGTGGTTTCTCTTACTTATTACATTATCATCTGTTGTATTTTCCTTTCAAAGGAACTGTCAATTTGTAAACAATTTGTAAAAACCATTTTAACTTAGAAAATGTTGAGGATTTAATAAACTTATGACCAGAAATTGAAGAATCTTTCTCTGATGTTTCATTTTATCACTAAGTGCAGTTTGTGTTGACTTTGTCACACAATTTAGCCTAGTGTTATCAACCGTAAGATTAAGACTATCTTACATCAGTGGCAGTGATGGGATAGTCAAAATCTTACGGTTTATAATGCTAGGCTTAATTGTATAACAAAGTCAACACAAACTGCACTTAGTGGATAAAATGAAACATCAGAGAAAGATTCTTCAATTTCTGGTAAAGTTTATTAAATCCTCAACATTTTCTATGTTTCAATGGTTTTACAAATGTTTACAAATTGACAGTTCCTTTGAAAGGAAAATACAATAGATGATATGCGTAATAATAAAAAACCACAACACAGGACTTCTGCAGAACAATCGCTGGATGAGACTGACTCAACGTGATAAATCGCACACACTTCCAAGTAAACAACTATCCTGATTGGATAGACCTGAACACCTGATCAGATCTAACCATCTGATTGAGGAAAGTACCATACTATGTAAATCAAACTAATAGTGACACTTCAAGGTAATTGGATATCAAAGATCTCATGATTAACCCTGCTTTACCTATTGACTAAAGTATCTGAATATGTAAATGTATGTAGATGAAGTCTAACAACTGATGTACATGAGTCAGACATGTGAAAATTATGCAAACAAAGAATGAAAATATCCAAAGCCTAGCATCATCAATTCTTAGCGTACATTATCGTGACGTAAATAACTCAAAAAACTTCCGTAACTATGATTTGGTAGATTTGGAACTACGACTATAACACCAATTTATATAACTAAAATACAACTTCAACTCATAAACAATCATAACAATGTAAGTCAGCCTAATAAAATAAATCTCATCGATGATAAAACATTGAATACCTCAAGGTATACGATCTGTACACCAAAAATTTCAAAATATATGATTTATAAATATCCGTTCGAACACTTGAAAATCAAGACTCTTACATTTAAGATTCTTACATTACTGTGCATATGCTACGTACTTAAGCTACCCTATGTATGCTGTAAACTTAAGTCAACCTACGTATGCTGCTTACTTTACTTACAGTGTGTATGCTGCTTCCGTATTATATTTACTTAAGTTACGATACGTATCCTGCTTACCTAAGTTACCCTACATACGCTGCTTACTTTTTACTGTATTTATTAGGCTTACTAAAGTTACCGTACGTATTATGCTTACTTAAGTTACAGTATGTATCATGCTCACTTAAGTTACCGTACATATGCTGCTTACTTTAGTTACCGTACAAATGCTACTTACTTTAGTTACCGTATGTATTATGCTTACTTAAGTTACTATACGTTTGCTGCTTACTTAAATTATCGTACGTATGCTGCTAACTTAAGTTACCGTATGTATACTGCTTACTTAAGTTACCGTACGTATGCTGCTCACTTAAGTTACCATATGTATACTGCTTACTTAAGTTACCGTATGTATGCTGCTTACTTAAGTTACCGTACGTATTATGCTCACTTAAGTTACCATACGTTTGCTGCTTACATAAGTTACTGTATGTATTATGCTTACTTAAGTTACCCTACGTATGCTGCTTACTTAAGTTACCATACTTATGCTACCTACTAAAGTTACGGTATGTATTATGCTTACGTAAGTTACCATACGTTTGCTGCTTACTTAAATTATCGTACGTATGCTGCTAACTTAAGTTACCGTATGTATACTGCTTACTCAAGTTACCGTACGTATGCTGCTCACTTAAGTTACCATATGTATACTGCTTACTTAAGTTACCGTATGTATGCTGCTTACTCAAGTTATTGTACATATTATGTTCACTTAAGTTACCATACTTTTGCTGCTTACATAAGGTACTGTACGTATTATGCTTACTTAAGTTACCCTACGTATGCTGCTTACTTAATTTGCCGTACTTATGCAGCTTACTTAAGTTACCGTATGTATTAGGCTTACTCAAGTTACCATATGTTTGCTGCTTATTTAAGTTACGGTACGTATCATGCCTACTTAAATTACCATTCGTAGGCTGCTTACTTTGATTACCGTACATATGCTGCTTACTTTAGTTACCGTATTCATTATGCTTACTTAAGTTATCGTACGTATGCTGCTTACTTAAATTATGCTGTGTAAATGCTGCTTACTTAAGTTACCATCGTATGCTGCTTACTTATGTTACTATCATTATGCTTACTTAACTTAACTCGACGTGCTTATGCTGCTTACTTCAGTTACCCTAAGTATGCTGCTTACTTTAGTTACCGTACATATGCTTACTTTAATTATTACATGTATGCTGCTTAGATTATAGTTACCATACGTATGCTGCTTAGATTATAGTTACCATACATAAGCTGTTTAGATTAAAGTTACCATACATATGCTGCTCACATTAGTTTACCATCGTATGCTGCTTAAATTATAGTTACCATACATATGCTGCTTAGATTATAGTTACCATACATATGCTGCTTAGATTATAGTTACCGTACGTATGCTGCTTATTTAGTTACCGTACGTATGCTGCTTATTTAGTTACCGTGACGTTTGCTGCTTACTTAAATTAAATTATCACGTTATTCTTTGTTTGCATAATTTTCACATAACTGTCACATATACATCAGTTGTTAGACTTCATCTACTTACGTTTACATAATTAGATACTTTAGTCCAATAGGTAAAGCAGGCTTAATCATGGGATCTTTGATATCCAATTACTTTGAAGTGTCACCATTAGTTTGATTTACATAGCATGGTACTTTTCTCAATCAGATGGTTAGATTTGATCAGGTGTTCAGGTCTATCAATCAGGATAGTTGTTTACTTGGAAGTATGCGATTTATTTACGTTGAGTCAGTCTCATCCGATGCGATTGTTCTATGAAGTCCTGTGTTGTGGTTTCTCTTACTTATTGCACGTATCATCTGTTGTATTTTCCTTTCAAAGGAACTGTCAATTTGTAAACAATTTGTAAAAACCATTGAACTTAAAATGTTGAGGATTTGATAAACTTACGACCAGAATTGAAGAATCTTTCTCTGATGTTTCATTTTATCCGCTGAGTGCAGTTTGTGTTGACTTTGTCACACAATTTAGCCTAGTGTTATCAACCGTAAGATTAAGACTATCTTACATCAGTGGCAGTGATGGGATAGTCAAAATCTTACGGTTTATAATGCTAGGCTTAATTGTATAACAAAGTCAACACAAACTGCACTTAGTGGATAAAATGAAACATCAGAGAAAGATTCTTCAATTTCTGGTCATAAGTTTATTAAATCCTCAACATTTTCTATGTTTCAATGGTTTTTACAAATTGTTTTACAAATTGACAGTTCCTTTGAAAGGAAAATACAATAGATGATACGTAATAAGTAAAAAAACCACAACACAGGACTTCGCAGAACAATCGCTGATGAGACTGACTCAACGTGATAAATCGTACACACTTCCAAGTAAACAACTATCCTGATTGATAGACCTGAACACCTGATCAGATCTAACCATCTGATTGGAGGAAAGTACCATACTATGTAAATCAAACTAATAGTGACACTTCAAGGTAATTGGATATCAAAGATCTCATGATTAACCCTGCTTTACCTATTGGACTAAAGTATCTGAATATGTAAATGTATGTAGATGAAGTCTAACAACTGATGTACATGAGTCAGACATGTGAAAATTATGCAAACAAAGAATGAAAATATCCAAAGCCTAGCATCATCAATTCTTAGACGTACATTCGTGACGTAAATAACTCAAAAAAAACTTCCGTAACTATGATTTGGTAGATTTGGAACTACGACTATAACACCAATTTATATAACTAAAATACAACTTCAACTCATAAACAATCATAACAATGTAAGTCAGCCTAATAAAATAAATCTCATCGATGATAAAACATTGAATACCTCAAGGTATACGATCTGTACACCAAAAATTTCAAAATATATGATTTATAAATATCCGTTAGGAACACTTGAAAATCAAGACTCTTACATTTAAGATTCTTACATTACTGTGCATATGCTACATACTTAAGCTACCCTATGTATGCTGTAAACTTAAGTCAACCTACGTACGCTGCTTACTTTACTTACAGTGTGTATGCTGCTTCCGTATTATATTTACTTAAGTTCACGTCACGATATCCTGCTTACCTAAGTTACCCTACATATGCTGCTCACTTTTTACTGTATTTATTAGGCTTACTAAAGTTACCGTCGTATTATGCTTACTTAAGTTACAGTATGTATCACTCACTTAAGTTACCGTGCATTATGCTTACTTTACTTTAGTTTGTACAAATGCTATTTACTTTAGTTACAGTATGTATCATGCTCACTTAAGTTATGCTGCTTACTTAAGTACCATATGCTGCTTACTTTAGTTTCGTTTGCTGCTGACTTAAGTTATCAAATGCTACTTACTTTAGTTACTGCCAGTTATGTATTATGCTTACATTAGTTTACTATACTTAATTATGCTTTAGCATATGCTGCTTATTCTAGTTACTTAATCATGTTTACGTGCTTACTTAAGTTACTATATGCTTACTTGGCAAGTTTTAGATTACCTTAGTTAACATACATATGCCTAATTAAATTACTGTACATATGCTGCTTACCTAAGTTACCACATGGATGCTGCTTACTTAGTTTTAGTTACTTAAGTTACGTAATATGCTTACTTTAATTATTACATGTATGCTGCTTAGATTATAGTTACCATACATATGCTGCTTAGATTATAGTTACCATACATAAGCTGTTTAGATTAAAGTTACCATACATATGCTGCTTACATTAGTTTACCATACGTATGCTGCTTGCTTAATTATAGTTACCATACATATGCTGCTTAGATTATAGTTACCATACATACGCTGCTTAGATTATAGTTACCTTAAATTACTGTATACAGTTTGTTTATTTAGCTGTTACCGTAAGACGTTTGCTGCTTACTTAAATTATCTTAAGTTACCATCGCGTTATTCTTTGTTTGCATAATTTTCACATGTCTGTCACATGTTACCATCAGTTGTTAGACTTCATCTACTTACGTTTACATAATTAGATACTTTAGTCCAATAGGTAAAGTTGTAGGCTTAATCATGGGATCTTTGATATCCAATTACTTTGAAGTGTCACCATTAGTTTGATTTTACATAGTATCCTAATCTACTTTGTTTCTTGAATCAGATGGTTAGATCTGATCAGGTGTTCAGGTCTAGTTTCAATCAGGATAGTTGTTTACTTTGGTCAATAGGAAAGTTGGGTTAACGATCTTTATTCAACGTTGAGTCAGTCTCATAGTTTGTGCATAGTATTGTACTTTCTGGGAGTCCTGTGTTGTGGTTTCAATCTAGTTGTTTACTTGAAAGTATCATCTGTTGTATTTTCCTTTCAAGTCTGTGTTGTGAACTGTCATTTTTATAAAAACCATTTAACTTAAAAAATGTTGAGGATTTATTAAAATATGACCAGAAATTGAAGAATCTTTCTCTGATGTTTCATTTTATTCGCTGAGTGCAGTTTGTGTTGACTTTGTCACACAATTTAGTCTAGTGTAATCAACCGTAAGATTAGACTATCTTACATCAGTGGCAGTGATGGGATAGTCAAAATCTTACGGTTTATAATGCTAGGCTTAATTGTAAAACAAAGTCAACACAAACTGCACTTAGCAAATAAAATGAAACATCAGAGAAAGATTCTTCAATTTCTGGTCGCTAGTTTATTAAATCCTCAACATTTTCTATGTTCCAATGGTTTTACAAAGTTTGATTGACAGTTCTTTGAAAAGAAAAATAAAATAGATGATACATAATAAGTAAGAGAAACCACAACACAGGACTTCACAGAACAACTGCTGATGAGACTGATCCTCAACGTGGATAAATCATACACACTTCAAGTAAACAACTATCCTGATTGGATAGACCTGAACACCTGATCAGATCTAACCATCTGATTGGAGGAAAGTACCATACTATGTAAATTCAAACTAATGGTGACACTTCAAGGTGATTGATATCAAAGATCCCATGATTTAACCCTGCTTTACCTATTGACTAAAGTATCTGAATATGTAAATGTATGTAGATGAAGTCTAACAACTGATGTACATGAGTCAGACATGTGAAAATTATGCAAACAAAGAATGAAAATATCCAAAGCCTAGCATCATCAATTCTTAGACGTACATTCGTGCGTAAATAACTCAAAAAACGTAACTATGATTTGGTAGATTTGGAACTACGACTATAATACCAATTTATATAACTAAAATACAACTTCAACTCATAAACAATCATAACAATGTAAGTCAGCCTAATAAAATAAATCCATATCGACAATAAAACATTGAATACCTCAAGGTATACAATCTGTACACCAAAATTTCAAAATATATGATTTTTAAATATCCAATCGGAACACATGAAAATCAAGTCTTACATTTAAGATTCTTACATTACTGTGCATATGCTACATACTTAAGCTACCCTATGTATGCTGTAAACTTAAGTCAACCTAAACGACGCTGCTTACTTTAGTTACAGTGTGTATGCTGCTTCCAGATTATATTTACTTAAGCTACGACGTATCCCGCTTACCTAAGTTACCCTACATATGCTACTTACTTTTACTGTATTTATTAGGCTTACTAAAGTTACCGTCGTATTATGCTTACTTGTCACGGAATGCATCATGCTCACTTAAGCTACCGTACATATGCTGCTTACTTTAGTTACCGTACAAATGCTACTTACTTTAGTTACTGTATGTATTATGCCCATTTAAGTTATCTGCACGTATGCTGCTTACTTAAGTTACTGTCACGTATGCTGCTTACTTAAGTTACCATATGTTTGCTGCTTAGTAAATTTACCATATGTATTATGCTTACTTAAGTAACCACGTTTGCTGCTTACTTTAATTTGCCGTGCTTATGCAAGTTACGTATTGCTTTACCTAAGTTATGTATTTATGCTGCTTACTTAAGTTACCATACGTATTATGCTTATTTAAGTTTATCGTATGTATTATGCTTACTTAAGCTACCGTCGTATCATGCTTTACAAGTTACCATACTTATGCTACCTACTTTAGTTACGGTATTTATTATGCTTACTTAAGTTACCATACTCAAGTTACGTTACCATATTATTATGCTTACTTGAGTTACAGTATTTTCGCTTACTTTAACTACCGTATTTATTATGCTTACTTAAATTACCGTCATTATTATGTATACTGCTTTACTTAAGTTACCGATGTATGCTGCTTACTTAAGTTACCATACATATTATGCTCACTTAAGTTACCATACTTTGCTGCTAACATAAGGCACTGTATTTATTATGCTTACTTAAGTAACCCTACGTATGCTGCTTACTTAATTTACGTGTTATGCAGCTTACTTTAAGTTACCGTATGTATTAGGCTTACTTTCAAGTTACCATATGTTTGCTGCTTATTTAATGTTATTACGATGCGTATCATGCCTACTTAAATTACCATCATAGGCTGCTCACTTTGATTACCATACATATGCTGCTTACTTTAGTTACGTATTCATTATGCTTACTTAGGTTACCATGACGTATGCTGCTTACTTAAATTACCGTATATATGCTGCTTACTTAGTTACCATATATATGCTGCTTTACTTAGCGTTATTATCGTATGCTGCTTACTAAAGTTACCATACATATGCTGCTTATTCAGTTACGATGCTTTAAGTTCCAAGCTTTTACAAATGATTGACAGTTCTTTAAAGGAAAATACAACAGATGATATTTAATAATTACATGAAAACCACAACACAGATTATAACAACCACACTACGAGATGACTCAAAGTGCTTAGATTATAGTTAGCCATACATGACCACCTGATCTGATCTAACCATTTAGATTAAAGTTACCATACTATGTAAATCAAACTAATGTTTACACATCGTGATTGGATGTCAAAATTATGATTAACCATGCTTTACCTATTGACTAAAGTATCTTAATAGATTAGATGAAGTTAACAACTGATGTACATAGTGACATGTGAAAATTATGCAAACAAAGAATAAATTCCAAAACCTAACGTCATCAATTCTTAGGCTACATACTAAATAACTCAAGAAACCCTAACTATGATTTGCTGTAAATCAACTACCACTATAACACCAATTTATTTAAGTAAATACAACTTCAACTCATAAACAATCATAACTTACTTCAGCTTAATAAAATAAATCCTCATCAAGGATAAAACATTAATTACTTGATTCAAGGTATATATCTTACAAATATTTAAAAATATGTGATTTTTAACTATCCATTTCGAACACATCAAAATCAAACTCTTACATTCAAGATTCTTATATTACTGTGCTAGGCTACATACTTAAGTTACCGTACGTATGCTGTACTTAAGTCAACCTACATATTATGCTTACTTTATTTACCAGTATGTATGTTGCTTTACTTAAGTTACCCTGACGATGCTGCTTACTTAAGTTCGGTAGGTATGCTGCTGCTTATTTTACTAACATCATTAATGCTGCTAACTTAAGTTCACGTATGTATTATGTATTACTTCAGTTACCATAAGTATGTTGCTTACTTAAGTTACCCTACATATGCTGCTTACTTAAGTTAGTTATTGTACGTATTCTGCTTACTTAAGTTACCGTAGGTATGCTGCTTACTTAAATTACCGTACGTAGGCTGCTTACTTAAGAGACCATACGTATGCTGCCTACTTAAGTTACCGTACATATGCTGCTTACTTAAGTTACCAAACATATACTGCTTACTTAACTTACCGTACGTACGCTGCTTACTTAAGTTACCGTACATATGCTGCTTACTTAAGTTACAGTATGTATTATGCTTACTTAACTTACAGTTTACATCAGTTACTGTACTTATGCTGCTTACTTTAGTTACCGTATTTATTATGCTTACTTAAGTTACGGTACGTAAGCTGCTTACTTAAGTTACCGTACGTATGCTGCTTACTAAAAATTACCGTACGTATGCTGCTTACTTAAGTTATCGTACGTATGCTGCTTACTTTAGTTACCGTATGTATGCTGCTTACTTAAGTTACCATACGTTTGCTGCTTACTTAAGTTACCGTACGTATGCTGCTTACTTTACTTACCGTACGTATGCTGCTTACTTTAGTAACCGTACGTATGCTGCTAACTTAAGTTACCGTATGTATGCTGCTTACTTGAGTTACCGTACGTATTATGCTTACCTAAACCCGTACGTATTATGCTTACTTACTTATGCTGCTTACTTAAGTTACCATACGTATGCTGCATACCCAAGTTACCGTACATATACTGCTTACTTAAGTTACCATACATAAGCTGCTTACTTTAGTTACCGTATTTATTATGCTTACTTAAGTTACCGTACGTATTATGCTTACTTACTTATGCTGCATATTTAAGTTACCATACGTATGCTGCTTACTTAAGTAACCGTATGTATTATGCTACTTAAGTTACCGTACATATGCTGCTTACTTTAGTTACCGTACATATGCTGCTTACCTAAGTTACAGAACTTATGCTGCTTACTTAAGTTACCATACTTATGCTGCTTACTTAAGTTACCGTAAGTTTGCTGCTTACCTAAGCTACTGTACATATACTGCTTACTTAAGTTACCGTATTATTATGCTTACTTAAGTTACCATACGTATGCTGCTTACTTAAGTTACCGTACATATGCTCTTTATTTAAGTTACCTCATGCATGCTGCTTACTAAAGTCACCGGTACGCATGCTGCTTACTTTGGTTACCATACATATACTGCTTACTTAAGTTACCATACATAAGCTGCTTACTTTAGTTACTGTATCTATTATGCTTACTAAAGTTACCATATGTATTATGCTTACTTACTGATGCTGCTTACTTAAGTTACCATATGTAAGCTGCTTACTTAAGTTAACGTACGTATCATGCTTACTTACAATACTATACATATGCTGCTTACTTAAGTTACCATACGTATGCTGCGTACTTAAGTTACTATACTTATGCTGCTTACCCAAGTTACCGTACGTATGCTGCTTACTTAAGTTACCGTACATATACTGCTTACTTAAGTTACCATACATATGCTGCTTACTTAAGTTACCGTATTTATTATGCTTACTTAAGTTACCATACGTATGCTGCTTACTTAAGTTACCGTACATATGCTGTTTATTTAAGTTACCATATGCATGCTGCTTACTAAAGTCATCGTACGTATGCTGCTTACTTTAGTTACTGTACATATGCTGCTTACTTTAGTTACCATATGTATTCTTACTTACTGTAAGTTACCATATGTATTATGCTTACTTATGTTACCATAAGTATTATGCTTACATAAGTTACGGTACGTATGCTGCTTACTTAAGTTACCGTACGTATGCTGCTTACTTAAGTTACCGTACGTATGCTGCTTAGATTATAGTTACCATACATATGCTGCTTAAATTATAATACCGTACGTATGCTGCTTACTTAGTTACCATACGTATGCTGCTTACTTAGTTACCGTACATATTTTGCTTACTTTAATTACCGTATTTATTATGCTTACTTAAATTACCGTACGTATTATGCTTACTTACTTATGCTGCTTACTTCAGTTACCGTACATATGCTGCATACTTAAGTTACCATACATATACTGCTTACTTAAGTTACCATACATAAGCTGCTTACTTTAGTTACCGTATCTATTATGCTTACTTAAGTTACCGTACGTATTATGCTTACTTACTTATGCTGCTTACTTAAGTTACCATGCGTATGCTGCTTATTTAAGTTACCGTATGTATGTATTCTGCTTACTTTAGTTATCATAAGTATGCTGCTTACTTAAGTTGTGGGGACTGACCTTATAGTCCAATGGTTTGGATAACGTGGTGTGGCCTGGAAGCTGCTGTCACCCTGGGGGTCCTGTAGATGAAAACATAAGAGGATCCCTATAAATACACGCGTGACTAAGTAAGTAGGCAGAGCGTGTGTGCTAGTATAAGAATATGCTACAATACAATAAAGATGTAATGGTAAATAAATACAATGGGGCCCATGTTGGTATACCTAAATTACCGGAGAAGCAAGATGTTGCAGGTAAAGTAGTTGGATATGCCAGCACTAGTGCTAGGAGTAGGATATACCAACAATCCAAGTAAGTTAAGAACATTCCAAGTAAATTTGGAATGTGTTGCTGCTTGGTCGATTGACCGAATAAGTAATTGAGCAGACAAGACTACCCAAGTGGTCGGCAAGGCAAGTGATGCTCATGAGCTGGGCAGAAGATACCCCGTGAATAATTAGGTACACAATATGCATTGGCTTTACCGTAGGCAGTAATGCCGCGGCCAAAGCACCAGACCTAATGAATGCAATAAGTAATGTATACCAACAGGCGAGTTAGCTTTGGCATACAATGCGTTGATACAATAGATAATGTACATTATAACTTGTAACAGTAATAGAATCACAAGGCAAAGGTGCATGGTATAAAGACATGATAACCATAAGTACATAGTAAAGGTACTAAGAGAATATAAAGGTACTTAGATAAAGTAAAGCAACTTAGCAGGCGAAATGGTGCCATGTATCCTACTCTACAAAATAAAATTGTTAGACCTTTATCTATTAAGGGAGGCAAAATGGTAAAAATTATTGGGGAGGGCATGGCCCTGAGGGCCCCACAACACCACACCACAACACCAGAAGAATATATGAGGTTTAGCAGGTCTTAAATTTAACCACTAAAGGAAGGAAGGGGGAGATGGGTATGTATAAATAGTCAATAATGGTTAAAGATTATGAAAAGCATTACAGGAGAAGACATTAGGGAGAATAATTAGGATAACATTTCATCTTTGACATACAAAAGCAGGTCCAAGACTCAGGCTGGTGGGGGTGAGGGAAGGGGGGAGGGAGGAGGGGGAATGGAGATACTGTACCCACTGAAAAAAAACCCATCAATGGTGTTGTTGCTATGGCAATGTTCGACAAAATGCCAGTCCAGAACAAACTAATATTTATGTCCGGGGCTAGTTGATTTACAAGTTGATATGCCCGCCAGGTAACTATAAATTGATCGAAACCTAATAGAGTAAATTTCTCTTTAAAAAAAAGAGAAAAGAGAAAAGAGGGCCATCATGTAGTCAACACCGCCCAAAAAATCTGCTCCTGGTTTGTTTCAACTTTACTCGTTTTTTCCAAGGTGTATTGCAGATTCTGACATATTACATATGGATTATACATATACTGGTAACTTTTCTGCACCTTTTTAATTCAATAATGTCATCATTCGCCGATAAACTTGAAACGAATTCGTCAACCTATAAGTTGAGAAACCGCATAGTGCTGAGTAGTACCTCTACAAATTACGATAGCTCCCAGGGACGTGTTACGCAACAAGAAAAGGAAGAATCTTCTGTAACAATGGAAGTGAAGCTTGACTGCATTTTAGAAAAATTAAAAAACCTTCAAACCCTACCCTCTCAAATAAGTACCCTTAACGATAGACTTTCTGTAATGGAAGCTGACATTAAAAAGATCAGCTCAGCTTGCAAAGATTTAGCCGAGTCGGTTGAATTTCTAGACGATGAAGTTTCAACGATTAAGGGAAAATTGGTTAAGAAAGTCGAAACAAGCGAAATGGACTCTGTTAGAGGAAATTTTGGGACTTTGAAGAAAACTGTCCTTAGAAAAGTCGATGACTTGGAAAACAGATCCCGTCATAATAATCTGATATTCCACGGGGTACCTAAAAATAACCATACAGGTGATACCCGTGATTTGGAAACTGTGATTAAATTTGATATTATTCGGGACTTGATGGGTATTGACCCATCTTTATTACAAATTGAGCGAGCACACAGAACCCCAGGCCATGTAATTGGCCCCCAGATAGCCTCAGAGGTGACGTCCAGAAAACCGAGACCAATACATGTCCGATTCTTGCGCTATACTGACCGCGACCATATTCTACGTTCTGCCCGGCTAAACTGAAAGGAAAAAATTACAAAGATAAACCAATCTTTATCTCTGATGATGTCTCCCTGGGAGCGTGAGATCAGAAAGGGATTCAGAGCAAGGCTCCCAGAACTTAAACAGCAACCCGGTATCAAACACGCCCTCGTTTCATGGTCTGTGCCTGCAGTATTGTGGTCTTGAAAATGACGGTTCCCGACAATTCATCCGTGAGTAACCTGAGCATGCATGACAGAGATGACGGCTTTCTTTTTCAGTTCTTGTATCAAATATAGCAACGAACTGAGGATATTTTGTTTCAGTGAATTAAATATTTTGAGATTTGTGCAGCTGTTATTTTCACAATTAACAATAATCATTATTATACAAGTTTTTCGTGACAAATTTATATATGAAGTTTTAACAATGCGAGTTTCCGCTGAAGATATTAAACAAGCCAGAATTTTGAACTATTTGTGGTTTTTTGTGCCATATAAAAGAAATTATTTTCTTTCTACTCCACTCAAGTTGCCAAGGTGACTACTTTTTCTTTTTTACACCATTGAAAATTTTTATACCAGTCTACCAGTGAGTGACGTTTTTTACAGTTATGACTTTTGTGTGGAACATTATGAGCGCTACACAATTTATGTTTTCTATGTTCAGTGTATTTTTGTTAACAAATAAAAAAAAACCTTCTTCCTCAAATTTATGTATTCTCGGAATAAACATTTTGTATTCTTTATTGAAACCTATATGGTTTTACTTATACCACAAAGCACCCAATTTAATTGTTTTGTTACCAAATGATTAAGAAAAAGAATTTGATAATTTCTTCCTTTAACTGCAGGGGCTTAGGGGACAAGAATACACGATTGGACGTTTTTGATTTTCTGAAACGTAACAGACAGAGCAATATCTATTGTCTGCAGGATGTTCACTGGGAGAGTGGTATTGTTGATCATATTAAACGAAAATGGGGCTCTGAATGTTTCATATCTAGTGGCTCCAGTAATTCTCGTGGGGTGGCTATTTTACTTGATAATAATTTTTCTCATGAGGTTACCGATGTTGTAAGTGACACAAAGGGTAACTTTATTGCTTTGAGCCTAAAGCTAAATAATTACCATATTTCACTTATTTCTATATACAATCCCAATAGCGATACGCCCTCTTTCTATGATAAAATCAGTGACATGATTACCGATATGAATAACCCTTATTGTCTAGTAGTAGGTGATTGGAATTTGACTTTATGTCAAGATCTTGATAATTTTAATTACATCCATGAAAACAATCCAAAAAGTTAAAGTTCTGTACATAATCTTATTGAGTGCCACGACCTGGTGGATGCGTGGCGTGTGCAACACCCTGATGACAGGCATTTTACCTGGCGTCAAAAAAAACCTTTTAAGCAGGGTCGACTAGATTTTTTTCTTTTATCCTCTGGTTTAATGAATTTGGTTGTAGATTCCTCCATTTTAACTGCATATAGGTCCGACCACTCCCTTGTTCAATGCACTTTCAATTTTGATAATGTTGAAGTCGGTCGTGGCTTCTGGAAATTTAATAATTCCCTGCTTCGTGACGAGTATTACGTCAACATGATTACACAGGTTATTAATGACACTATTGCTGAGTACGCATGCTCACCCTACGATAAAGCTCATATTTGTAACATGAATTCCAATGATATTCAATTTGTTATCAATGACCAATTATTCTTGAAACTTTACTTTGTAATGTTTGTGGTAAAAGTATTTCATATGCTTCATATGTCAAAAAGTCTACTTTAATTAGAGAAAAGTTCCTTATTGATGAGATTGATTGGATGGATAAAAATGTATCCAAGAATGGATGGGTTATTAATTATATGGATGATCTTAACAAGGAATTAGAAAATATTAGAAATGATAGAGTAAAAGGTATGTTATTACGGGTCGTGCTAATTTTCTTGAGCATGATGAAAAACCATCAAAGTTTTTTCTTAATTTGGAGAAGAAAAAACAAGCTGATAAGTTGATTTCTCATTTGTGAATGACCGCCTTGGTACTATACACGATCCGTAATTATTAGAAATGAAGTTTTTGATTTTTATGATAATCTTTACAGTTGCCAGGACAATGATATTAATAATGTTGATATTTCTGGGTTACTTTACGACAACCCTGTCTTATCAACAGATGATGCTCGTAGTTTAGAAGGCCCAATTCTTTATTCTGAAGTGTATGATAGTTTGAAATTTATGAAGAATGATAAATCATTGGGTCCAGACGGTTCTACCGTTGAGTTCTTTAAGTTCTTTTGGAAGAATTTAGGAGTTTTTTTAGTGAGATCCTTGAACTACGGTTATAGTAACTCACTTTTGTCAGTTACACAGAGGCATGGTAGTATTACTCTAGTCCCTAAGAAGGATAAACCAAGGGATAAACTTAAAAACTGGAGACCCATTTCTCTTAATATTTCTTACAAGGTCGCGTCTTCAGCCATTGCTAATCGTATTAAAAAGGTTCTTTATAAACTAATTTCTCCGGAGCAAAATGGGTTTTTGAAGGGCAGATACATTGGCGAGTGCATTCGTACAATTTATGACACTATGCATAGCTTAGATGAATACAATTTACCTGGCATCTTGTTTGCCATTGACTTTGAAAAGGCATTTGATAGTGTCTCTCATAAGTTTATCTTGAATACCCTTCACACTTTCAATTTTGGCCCTTCTATCATTAATTGGTTAAACACCTTTTATAATGGGGGTTCCTCCTCAGTCCTTGTCAATGGCCACCCTACAGACACATTTCAAATTTCAAGGGGTTGTCGACATGGCGATCCTCTATCCCCGTATATCTTTTTGCTTTGTGCTCAAGTTTTAAATTCTTTAGTGAATAACAATGCCTCTATCTATGGTATTTGCTTGGGTGATTTTGAATGTAAACTAACACAATATGCTGATGACACTACTTTTTTATTTGATGGTTCAAACACATCTTTCTGTGGTATTATTGACACTCTTTTATTCTTCAGTAAGATATCTGGGTTAAAGATCAAGCTTGAAAAATGTTTGCTTGTAGGTATTGGTTCTCTTAAGAATAGGTGTAATTTTTTTAATGATGATTTTGATATTCCTTGGATCCAGGGAGGTAACTTTGGTTTGTTAGGTATTTTATTTAATGTGGACTTAAATCTCATGATTGACAGCAATTATGCTAATGCTGCATCTAAAATGGATAAGATTATGTGTACCTGGTCTAAACGATATTGCACCACGTTGGGTAAAATTACTGTTCTTCAATCTCTGGTCTTACCTCATTTAAATTATCCTTTGTTGACTCTACCGTCCCCAAGTGATGACTACTTGTCCAAGCTTAATTCTGCCTTCTTTAAATTTGTTTGGAATAATAAGCCCGATCGAGTAAGCCGGAACCAGATTATTCAGGAATATTCCTCTGGTGGTCTCAAGATGACTAATGTTCTCCACCATGCTACTGCTCTAAAAGCTTCGTATATAAAACGTATTCTTAAAGCTGATGGTAACATGAATTTGAATTATTTGCGTACTTATGGTTTTGATTATGACAAAATTCAGGTGACGTATATATCAAAACTTTTATTTCTAGAATGTCAAATAATTTTTGGAGAGATGTCTTCAAATGTTTTTGCAATTCATGGCAAGTAATTAGTTATACAAATAATGACATGGAACTTGTTCTGAGTCAACCATTATGGCATAATACCAAAATTCAAATTGGTAATGTTCCAGTTTTCTACAGTCATTGGTTTAGTAAAGGTGTTACTATTGTGAACAATCTATTGAATGATGATGGCTCTTTTCTTTCATACGAAGATTTTATTCATACTTTTAATATTAATGCAAATTTTTTGGAGTACTACAGTGTCATCAGCTCTTTGAAACATTCTTGGGGTAATATTATTAAGGCAAACAAGAAACTTTGTTCACTGGTTGACAACCATTATCATGTTATGCTTTTAACCCTTACTCTACCACGCGGCGATATTATCGCCGTTTTGGGTGCCCTGTCTTTGGCCCCGCCTCCCGAGCGCATTTTCAAAACAGTGCTGGTAGAGTAAGGGTTAAAGGGTGATTTAGAATGTAAAGCAATTTATTGTACCCTTATTAAGGATGTTAGGTTTACTAATAAAGCTCGTACTAAGTGGGAGAATGTTCTTAACTCCACTTTTCTTGATGACAAGTGGAGACTTTTCTGTTCCATCCCTTTTGATTGCAGCAATGATACCAAGATTAGATGGTTTCAGTATAAAATCCTCAATTGTTTCTTTCCAACTAATGTTTTGCTAAATAAGATTGGGATAATTGATAATCCGCTTTGTTCATTTCGTTCAAGTAACACTGAATCAATTGTTCACTTATTTTATCATTGTAAATTTGTGCAACCCTTGTGGATTTATCTCAACAATGCCCTTAAAAATGGTCGTATCAATATTTCACTGTTTAGACCCAGAAACTATCTTGCTTGGTAAAAATCACGATAAACTGCTTAATTTAATTATTATTCTTGTAAAGTATTACATTTTCATAACCAAAACCAATAAGAGGTTTCCAACTATAGTTGCCATGAACTGTTATCTTAAGAACTATTTTAACGTACAGAAGTTCATTTATGAAAAGAATATGTCTGACTCTTGGCAAAAATACTGGCTACCTTGGTATAACTTTTTACATTTATATAACTTTTGATGTTAATGTTTTGTGGTATTATGTAAACATTGTTTTGTTTATTCCTTACTTGTGTTTTGTATATACATTGTAACTCGAGGAGAAGAATTCAATAAATCAAAAAAAAAAAAAATTCTCTTTAAGAATTTAATTCATTACACAGATTAAACTTACTACAATATAACTGATGTAAATGCCCAGAAACTAACTTAAATCAGACTAATATTCCATTCATTTGGAAGCCCAAATTTTTGTTACAAACCTCACCATAACAACATCATACATGTACATGCACCCATACATAAGTCTTTGTTAAGACTGAAAATTAATTAATTTTCTCTCTAAATTTTCCTCTTATATTTTCATCTAATTCCGTAAAATTTGATACTGAGAAATTTCTGAGGTGAGGAATCCAGAAATGGACATTCATAACAGTCCAAGGACAATTCTTAATGGTGCAAGGAATGTGTGAGCTTGAAATTTGAATACCATTATATTCATAGAAATTTAAAAGATCACTTTTCGCAAGGTTATGTCCATAATTAAAAAGTCTCGTAGAAGCCTGTAATGCTGTACATATATGTACCTCAAAACTAGATAACAGTCAAACATCATGGGAATGGTAACTTCTTTAGTTTTCATTTTACGACATTTTAAACTTTGACATGGATTTGCATACAGGACAAGTATAGCTAAAACAATTAAGAAAATGAAAATGTATTGAGCTTCAGTAATTGTATTTTTAAGTCCCAGTGTTACAACAAAACTGAGGAAAAGCATCAAATGTCTTCCAAAATAGCTGACTAAGAATTGTCATAATCAGGTGGCGAAAAAAAATCTTGGATGCACTAACACAAATACTGAAGTGACAAAAAGGAGAACTGGATTGGGCACATTCTCAAGAGAGACCAAACAATTTAGGTAACACTGCTCTCACATGGCAGCTTGATGGTTTGGTTTGGTTTGTTGATGTCTAATGACACCGCGACAGTCAGAGTCAAATGTGCCAAGAGGGTGTTAATCAATTATGGTGTAAGATTTAGGATAGTGAGGAAAGGAAGGTTTGTAAGGGAGAAAAGGGGGAAAAACAGAAAGAGGGAAAAAAAAAAAAAAAGGAGGCAAGTAAGGTTAGTTGTAGAAAGGGGGTGAAGGGAGAAGTTAAATGTGGTGGAAGAGGTCGTTGTTGTGGAGGAAGTTGATGATGTTTGAGGAAGAATTGTTTACGAAAAGGTCCGAGATTGAGGATAGTGAGAAGAGAAGAGATCTGGAGTTCTGGTATAAGGGACAGGTTACAAAGATATGCTTGATGGAGAGATCGGTGTTACAAGTGGGGCAGAGAAGGGTGGGAGCTGGATAAGAGAGGGGAGTCGGATAAGAGATGGGAGTGAGTGAGAGAGGAGTAGCCGAGGTGGATGCGGGTAACAACGATGTCTTCCCTGCGGTTGCGACTGTGCAAAGGGGTGTTGATCCTACCTTTGGGTTTGATGGTGTGAAGTTTGTTACTGGTTTCGTGATTCCAGAAGTTTTGCCACTTTTTTTTTTTTTTTTATGTAGTTGGAGATGGAGAGACGGAGGTCTGAGTGTGGAATAGGAACAAGGAGGCAATGTTTTTTCCTAAGGAGGAGAGAGTATGGAGTTTGTTAAGGATTTGGAGAATGAGAGGGTTGGGCCAGAGCATGTGAGGATGCCAGTGAGGACGTATTTTGAGTCAGTTAAGATGACGAAACGGGGGCGAAAAGAGAGTTCTATCAAGTTAAGGATAGGATGATAGCTTTCGCTTTGGCAGATTAGATAGAGGTGCCATCGGGTAGCCTTAAGGAGAGGGTGAGGCCAGGACAGGCGGCGGCAGAAGAGCCTTCCCGTGTGGAGTCGTCGGTGAAGAGGAAGGAGTAGTCGTGGAAATGTCTACTGAGTTGGCAGTATTTGGAGTGGAAGAAGGCTGGGTTGTAAAGAGCTTGAGGAAAGATCAAGGTACACCTTGGCGGGGGAGTGAATAGTCAAAGGTGGAAGGATGAGTTTGTTGAGATTGAAGAGGTTGGTGAAGGAGGGGGAACGGATGGAATGGAAGCAAGGGTTACGTGGATCGGTGAGGATGCGGAGAGCAAAGGAGAGGCCGGCCTTCGTGCATCGGAGGTCAAAGCGGAGTTCATTGGTCTCGACATGGCGACTGGTGATAAGGGAGGTGTGAGTGGCACCAAGGCAAAGCCTTAGGGCAGTGTTCTCGGTGACCGCCAGGTGTTTCAACTGAAATTTACGGGCAGAAGCGAAGATGAAATTGCCATAATCCAGCCTGGATCTGAGGAGGGAGCAATATTAGTGAGCAGAGTGAGCCGGTTTGCTCCCCAGTCAGTGCTTGAGAGGACCTTGAGGGGATTGAGAATTTTGTAGCATTTTATTTTGAGGGAGTTGATGTGGGGGAGATAGGAAAGTTTGGAGATGAGGGTGATTCCGAGGAAGCAAGAACTGTCTTTACTGGGGATTATGAAATCTTTGAGGTGGAAAATGGGGTGGAGGAAGAAGAAGTTGCTGTTGTTAAAATGGATAAGAACAGTTTTTTTTTCTTTTGAGAAGTTGAAATCGTTGGAGTTGCCCCAGTGAGCCAGACTATCCAGACAGTGTTGTAGCTTATTTTGGAGAATATGGAAGCATGGAGAGGATGAGTAAATAGTGAAATCGTCGACATAGAGAAAGCTTTTGATGTTGGGGGTGAGAGTTTTGGTAATGCTGTTCATTTTGAGGATAAAGAGAGTGGGGGAGAGGATGCTGCCTTGGGGGACACCCAGGTGTTGGGTGTACCTTTGGAAGTAGGTGTTACCGATGAGTAACACCTACTCAGAAATGGCGGGAGTGGAGGAAGTTCTGGATGAAGGTGGGGAGGGAGTCTCGAAGGCCAGAGGAGTGGAGATCCTTGAGGAAACCATAACACAACGTGGTGTCGAAGGCCTTTTCGAGGTCGAAGAAGAAAGAGATGGCATGATGATTTCTGATGAAGGCTTTATGGATGAAGGTGTCGAGTTTGAGGACGTGGTCCAGGCAGTTTCGGTTTTTTCTAAAGCCATTTTGAGTGGGGGAGAGGATGGAGTTCCTCTCGAGGTACCAGCAGAGTCTGTAGAGGACCATACATTCCATGATCTTACAGAGGCAGGAGGTAAGAGCAATGGGTCTGTAGTTTTGGGGTTGGATCTGTCTTTGTTAGTTTTGGGGATTGGGGTGATGATGGCCTCTCTCCAAGAAATGGGGAAAGAATTTGAGGACCACAGGTAATTGTAACTTGATGGAAAGAGAAAAAGAGAACACCCCAAAACAACATGAAGGTGCACAGTGCTAAACAAATAGGGTATGGTTGGTTGGCAGTCAACACCAGAATCCACACCACAAGTGCTGTCAAAGACAGAAATGACTAGAGGTCAAGCACTCTGGCTTTATGTGGATAGCTTCTGACACAAATAGGATAGGTACAGTAAGCCAAGGTAAGGAACTCTCTAGTTCCACCTTGTTTAAGAATTGTAGAAGAAAAGTAAAAGCTTTCAACACATGGAATTGGAAACATCTGTAAACGGACTACCTGTAAAACTGACAAGACTATACTGAAGAAGAAAAACAGCTGATAATTTGAAGATAAGTTAAATGTGTCTTTACCATAAGCAAGTCTATTCCTACCATGAGCAAGTCTATTTCGACCATGAACAAGTCTACTTCTACCATAAGCAAGTCTACTTCTGCCATGAGCAAGTCTACTTCTGCCATGAGCAAGTCTACTTCTGCCATGCGCAAGTCTACTTCTGCCATGAGCAAATCTACTGCTGCCATGAGCAAGTCTACTTCTGCCATGAGCAAGTCTACTTCTGCCATGAGCAAGTCTACTTCTGCCATGAGCAAGTCTACTTCTGCCATAAGCAAGTCTACTTCTGCCATGAGCAAGTCTACTTCTGCCATGAGCAAGTCTACTTCTGCCAAGAGCAAGTCTACTTCTGCCATGAGCAAGTCTACTTCTGCCATGAGCAAGGCTACTTCTGCCATGAGCAAGGCTACTTCTGCCATGAGCAAGGCTACTTCTCATCTAAAAACGAAGATAATCAGGAATTGGCATGTGAGGACGTTGTACCAAAGTGGAAACATAGCCCAAGTAGCAAAAGAGATGAATTAAAAGACACAAATCATGGGAATCAGTGAGAGTCACTTGACAAGACAAGAAAAGATGAGACTTGCAAGTGGTGAAAGAGTGCTCTATTCTGGAAGAGTTGGTGACAACCACAGGCAAGGGGTTGCAATTATGATGTCCAAGGAGGCAGAAAGTGCACTCATTGACTGGCAGCCAGTAAATGAAAGAATTATCAATGTCAGATTATATTCCAAACACATCAAGATGATGATGGCCCATGTGTATGCACCCACAGAAAAATGCAAAAGAGACCAAGGGTGAATTTTACACCAAGCTACAAGGAATGTTGGACCAGGTGCATAGACAAGACATGCTAATTGTGACAGGTGACATGAATGCAAAAGTTGGTAACAACAACGATCACGTTTGCTTTTACCACAAGCAAGCACTGTATTGATATGAGCAAGTGTGTTTTTACCATGAGCAAGTCTGCTTTTACCACAAGCAAGTACTGTATTGCTATGAGCAAGTCAGAATTTACCACAAGCAATACTGTATGGCTATAAGCAAGTCTGCTTTTACCATAAGCAAGTTTGCTTTTACCACAAGCAAGTACTGTATTGCTATGAGGAAGTCTGCTTTTACCATGAGCAAGTCTGCTTTTACCACGAGCAAGTACTGTATTGCTATGTGTATTGCTATGAGCAAGTCAGCATTTACCATAAGCAAGTACTGTATTGCTATGAGCAAGTCTGCTTTTACCATGAGCAAGTCTGCTTTTAACATGAGTAAGTCTGCTTTTACCACAAGCAAGTACTGTGTTGCTATGAGCAAGCCTGTTTTTACCATGAGCAAGTCTGCTTTTACCACAAGCAAGTACGGTATTGTTATGAGCAAGCCTGTTTTTACCATGAGCAGGATTACTTAAGGAAGTAAACTGTGATCCATTCAGATGACATGTTTTTAAAGCTACAGTATGTTATGTCAAAATAGGTCTCTTATTTTGTCAGACATATGCAAATTCTGAATAGTACTTGTAGCACTACTAGTTAATAGTTCATTGCAGTTTGCTTAAGAAACACAAATCGTCTCACAAAACAATCCATATACAATGGAACATATGGAATGATTTATCCAGAGATGTATTTAAATGTTAATTGGTATTTAATCACACCAGAGCTGCAGTCTGAAATTTTAAAAAACATGTGTCTTCTACATTTAAAATATATTGAAGGTGCCATGAAAAGGCTGTATGGAAAGGAAAAGGTTGAACATGGAAGTTAATGAGCTTTACAGTTCATGTTCACTCATGGCTCTGCAATAATCTTCAAGTGTGAATGAGGCAGAGTAAAATAGTAAGAAGAAGTTGAATTTAGTTGACTTATGCCAAGCAAGAAAGATAAACAGAGCTACTCACACCAACTTCAACTGTTGGTTAATTTATTTCAATGCTAGTTGAGACAAACTTGCCATTAGGGTCACTCATTTAATGCCAAGGCAGTCTTAGTATTTAAAGCAAAAAAAGATGCACTGGCAAAGGATAGAGTACGTGACTGTAGAAATTACAGCTTTATGATTTTCAGTTGATAGTGACGTAAAATATCAAATACAAAGAAGCTGGAGTCAGAAGAGAAAAGACAATCAAACAGACAAAGCAGAAAAGAGATATTGACAAAGCAGTTACTTTAATACTTGTATGAAGCTCAGAAATTTTGAAGATAAACAAACTCATGTCAAAAATCACTGGTGGGTAGACAAATTACTTCTATATTCATTTATCACACCCTTGCATCAGTACCTGGTAAATTTTCAGAGATGTTAGAAATAGAAGATAAAATAACAGATAATTCATAGAATACCACGTTGATTGGAAACAGTTAATACGGCTTTAGAAGGAAACAATCACGTGTAACAAATCTTTTGGAATAGTGAAATCACCTGACAAGTAAAATTGATAATGGTGAACAAGTGGATGTTCGTTATTTGGATATGAGCTTTTGATCTTGTGCTATTCAGTATAAAGGTAGAGGCTTACAATGTAGAAGGAAAGCTATTGCTGTGGATAAAGGAATTGTTAAATAATCCCTACCTAAGGGATGTGATGAATAATCAAACTACTTTCAACAACAAAAAAGAAGAAAGAGGCCTACTGTTAAAGTTTATAAAAGCACTACTCATAACAAGCAAAAGTGATGAAAATAATCAAAAGAAACTTACAGAACAGAAAAATTATCATCAGCTTGCATAAATCATTTTTGAAATCAATAGTACACTACAGAGTTCAGGTATGGAAACCATATCTCAAAAAGGATGAAAATTTGATTGAAAGGATACTGAGCAGTACAGTACCAATGCAAGAAGTTTGACAATTACGCCAGTAAATTTAGCGCCGGTAAGAAAACACTGTGAACGTCCAAGCATCAAAAAATTCCGCGGGCGTACACCACTAAATCGAACAACTAGCATGCTTACCAATGATAACAAAGCTTGATGTTGAAAGTATGAACGAGATCTGACAACAATACGTAACATATACCATATTGGTCACCGTTGTTTATGAACACAGGCGAGATTTGAAAGGGAAATTGAAAGGAAGGCAACCCCCCCCCCTTCCCTTCAACTGTTCCCGAATTTGAACCTTTTGTAAGATTATTTTTTGCATTTTAGCGTGATTTTGTCATTGCCCCACTTTCGGTGAAAAATTCTGCCCACTTTTAATGTTGGTATGCGTCATGAGGCTGAATTTTACTTTGTTGGCTTTCAGGAAAGAGTTGGAAAAGTCAGGATATTCAAAGGCAGAGCCTACTATCCCTATATGGTCGGTCATAGGCCCAGTGCTATACATACTTGAGGTCATTGCAGGTACTTCAGTTAAAGCTCTTACACAGCTTATAAATTCATGATATTTATTTGATTACAATTTCATTTGAATTCCATTTTATAAAATTTGTAAACATCTATTCTCTGTGTTTATGTCTGTACTTAGCAGAACTTGTATGCAAATCTATATCAAAGTTTATAACGCTGTAAAAACAAACCACTTTTGAAGTAAAATCTAGTTTGATGTACAGTATATCCTACTGTATAGGCCCCTACTGGTAATGACCTTACAAAATTGACCTTTTAAAGATCAGTTGTAATTAAACTTATTTCTTGATAGTCTGAGAGAATATCTGCCACTCATGCTGTAGGCCTATGTGATGGAATGCAAAAATTCTTTTGAAAATGGGCTTGAAATAACTAACTGGTTTGTGACATATGGCTGAAGTATTGGAAAAGGTAAGCATTAGGGTTTGTTTGATCGCACAGATGAGAATAAAGATACGTTTAAATAAAGCAGTTCCTTTTGCATAAATTTGCACAGATACATAACATACAAGAATAAGAATTTATCTACAATGGAAGATTGTTGACCTATTGATAATTTGTAACAGGACACAATCTCCTCAACTATAACTCAATGATGGCTTGAGATATGATGCTCATTTTTTTAGGACTGTTTTTAATACCCACATTAATAATAATATTACCCAGTAGGCCACATAATTTACAACAAAAACAATCCTAAACTTGGAAAAATATGCCCAAGGCCTTGATGAAATTAAATACATTTTTCATTACAACTAGGCCTACCACTAGAAACGTAACCTTAGTTCAAGTCAATTTGTCATCAACAATAATTGTAGGCCTAGACCTACTAACGAGTCATTTATAGCATACTACTGGCGCCATGTGGTAGGCCCAGTATAGTAATTAGTATGCGTTAGGCCTATGCGGTAGATAAGTCTAAATTTGCAGAATGCCCTGCATTCCTGTTGTTCGTTAATCTTGACCAACGGGGCTACACTGGGTCAATGGTATTTAATATAGGCCTACATTGGCTTAGTGAGATAACATCCGTATGCCCTACATCATGCTACGCACTACGCCTACATTATCATGCAATACATATTCCCAGTCATGATACTACTAGCGATACTAAATAGTACGGTCAGATGTTTATCTGACTAACATTTGCTAGGCGTCAAAACAAAAATTGTTTTCTCCTATGACCGTAACGATAGTGCTCCTATGGATATCTATTTGAGGTGAGTCCAATTTATGTAGCCAAACCTTAGTATAATTATTATAATATTATACTAGGCCTAGCCTGGTCTAGCTTGCCATTATCCATTAATGCTATTGCTAGGAACGCCTGTGTGCTGTTCTTATGGGTCCTACCTGATAGTCTTCTCACTCACGTCTCACTCTCAGTGCTGGATCTTTGATTGCATCATACTGCGTTTTCACTCCATCCTCTCCTTTTCCACCTTCTGTCAGACACGCCTTGGAATTTAATTGCATAAAATTTCAGTCTATCACTCTCCGGCTCAAGCTACATAGGCCTAGTAAATATGATTAGGCCTAGTAAATATGATTAGGCCTAGTAAATATGATTAGGCCTAGTAAATATGATTAGGCCTAGTAAATATGATTAGGCCTAGTAAATATGATTAGGCCTAGTAAATATGATTAGGCCTAGTAAATATGATTAGGCCTAGTAAATATGATTAGGCCTAGTAAATATGATTAGGCCTAGTAAAATATGATTAGGCCTAGTAAATATGATTAGGCCTAGTAAATATGATTAGGCCTAGTAAATATGATTAGGCCTAGTAAATATGATTAGGCCTAGTAAATATGATTAGGCCTAGTAAATATGATTAGGCCTAGTAAATATGATTAGGCCTAGTAAATATGATTAGGCCTAGTAAATATGATTAGGCCTAGTAAATATGATTAGGCCTATGATTAGGCCTAGTAAATATGATTAGGCCTAGTAAAATATGATTAGGCCTAGTAAATATGATTAGGCCTAGTAAAATATGATTAGGCCTAGTAAATATGATTAGGCCTAGTAAATATGATTAGGCCTAGTAAATATGATTAGGCCTAGTAAATATGATTAGGCCTAGTAAATATGATTAGGCCTAGTAAATATGATTAGGCCTAGTAAATATGATTAGGCCTAGTAAATATGATTAGGCCTAGTAAATGATTAGGCCTAGTAGCCTAGTAAAATGATTAGGCCTAGTAATGATTAGGCCTAGTAAATATGATTAGGCCTAGTAAATATGATTAGGCCTAGTAAATATGATTAGGCCTAGTAAATATGATTAGGCCTAGTAAATATGATTAGGCCTAGTAAATATGATTAGGCCTAGTAAATATGATTAGGCCTAGTAAATATGATTAGGCCTAGTAAATATGATTAGGCCTAGTAAATATGATTAGGCCTAGTAAATATGATTAGGCCTAGTAAATATGATTAGGCCTAGTAAATATGATTAGGCCTAGTAAATATGATTAGGCCTAGTAAATATGATTAGGCCTAGTAAATATGATTAGGCCTAGTAAATGATTAGGCCTGATTAGGCCTAGTAAATATGATTAGGCCTAGTAAATATGATTAGGCCTAGTAAATATGATTAGCCTAGTAAATATGATTAGGCCTAGTAAATATGATTAGGCCTAGTAAATATGATTAGGCCTAGTAAATATGATTAGGCCTAGTAAATATGATTTGATTGCCTAGTAAATATAGGCCTAGTAAATATGATTAGGCCTAGTAAATATGATTAGGCCTAGTAAATATTGATTAGGCCTAGTAAATATGATTAGGCCTAGTAAATATGATTAGGCCTAGTAAATATGATTAGGCCTAGTAAATATGATTAGGCCTAGTAAATATGATTAGGCCTAGTAAATATGATTAGGCCTAGATTAAATATGATTAGGCCTAGTAAATATGATTAGGCCTAGTAAATATGATTAGGCCTAGTAAATATGATTAGGCCTAGTAAATATGATTAGGCCTAGTAAATATGATTAGGCCTAGTAAATATGATTAGGCCTAGTAAATATGATTAGGCCTAGTAAATATGATTAGGCCTAGTAAATATGATTAGGCCTAGTAAATATGATTAGGCCTAGTAAATATGATTAGGCCTAGTAAATATGATTATGGCCTAGTAAATATGATTAGGCCTAGTAAATATGATTAGGCCTAGTAAATATGATTAGGCCTAGTAAATATGATTAGGCCTAGTAAATATGATTAGGCCTAGTAAATATGATTAGGCCTAGTAAATATGATTAGGCCTAGTAAATATGATTAGGCCTAGTAAATATGATTAGGCCTAGTAAATATGATTAGGCCTAGTAAAATATGATTAGGCCTATATGATTAGGCCTAGTAAATATGATTAGGCCTAGTAAATATGATTAGGCCTAGTAAATATGATTAGGCCTAGTAAATATGATTAGGCCTAGTAAATATGATTAGGCCTAGTAAATATGATTAGGCCTAGTAAATATGATTAGGCCTAGTAAATATGATTAGGCCTAGTAAATATGATTAGGCCTAGTAAATATGATTAGGCCTAGTAAATATGATTAGGCCTAGTAAATGATTAGGCCTAGTAAATATGATTAGGCCTAGTAAATGATGATTAGCCTAGTAAATATGATTAGGCCTAGTAAATATGATTAGGCCTAGTAAATATGATTAGGCCTAGTAAATATGATTAGGCCTAGTAAATATGATTAGGCCTAGTAAATATGATTAGGCCTAGTAAATATGATTAGGCCTAGTAAATATGATTAGGCCTAGTAAATATGATTAGGCCTAGTAAATATGATTAGGCCTAGTAAATATGATTAGGCCTAGTAAATATGATTAGGCCTAGTAAATATGATTAGGCCTAGTAAATATGATTAGGCCTAGTAAAACATGATTAGGCCTAGTAAATATGATTAGGCCTAGTAAATATGATTAGGCCTAGTAAATATGATTAGGCCTAGTAAATATGATTAGGCCTAGTAAATATGATTAGGCCTAGTAAATATGATTAGGCCTAGTAAATATGATTAGGCCTAGTAAATATGATTAGGCCTAGTAAATATGATTAGGCCTAGTAAATATGATTAGGCCTAGTAAATATGATTAGGCCTAGTAAATATGATTAGGCCTAGTAAATATGATTAGGCCTAGTAAAGATTGATTAGGCCTAGTATATGATTAGGCCTAGTAAATATGATTAGGCCTAGTAAATATGATTAGGCCTAGTAAATATGATTAGGCCTAGTAAATATGATTAGGCCTAGTAAATATGATTAGGCCTAGTAAATATGATTAGGCCTAGTAAATATGATTAGGCCTAGTAAATATGATTAGGCCTAGTAAATGATTAGGCCTAGTAAATATGATTAGGCCTAGTAAATATGATTAGGCCTAGTAAATATGATTAGGCCTAGTAAATATGATTAGGCCTAGTAAATATGATTAGGCCTAGTAAATATGATTAGGCCTAGTAAATATGATTAGGCCTAGTAAATATGATTAGCCTAGTAAATATGATTAGGCCTAGTAAATATGATTAGGCCTGTAAAGTAAATATGATTAGGCCTAGTAAATATGATTAGGCCTAGTAAATATGATTAGGCCTAGTAAATATGATTAGGCCTAGTAAATATGATTAGGCCTAGTAAATATGATTAGGCCTAGTAAATATGATTAGGCCTAGTAAATATGATTAGGCCTAGTAAATATGATTAGGCCTAGCCTAGTAAATATGATTAGGCCTAGTAAAAATATGATTAGGCCTAGTAAATATGATTAGGCCTAGTAAATATGATTAGGCCTAGTAAATATGATTAGGCCTAGTAAATATGATTAGGCCTAGTAAATATGATTGGGCCTAGTAAATATGATTAGGCCTAGTAAATATGATTAGGCCTAGTAAATATGATTAGGCCTAGTAAATATGATTAGGCCTAGTAAATATGATTAGGCCTAGTAATGATTAGGCCTGGTAAATGATTAGGCCTAGTAAATATGATTAGGCCTAGTAAATATGATTAGGCCTAGTAAATATGATTAGGCCTAGTAAAATATGATTGGGCCTAGTAAATATGATTAGGCCTAGTAAATATGATTAGGCCTAGTAAATATGATTAGGCCTAGTAAATATGATTAGGCCTAGTAAATATGATTAGGCCTAGTAAATATGATTAGGCCTAGTAAATATGATTAGGCCTAGTAAATATGATTAGGCCTAGTAAATATGATTAGGCCTAGTAAATATGATTAGGCCTAGTAAATATGATTGGGCCTAGTAAATATGATTAGGCCTAGTAAATATGATTAGGCCTAGTAAATATGATTAGGCCTAGTAAATATGATTAGGCCTAGTAAATATGATTAGGCCTAGTAAATATGATTAGGCCTAGTAAATATGATTAGGCCTAGTAAATATGATTAGGCCTAGTAAATATGATTAGGCCTAGTAAATATGATTAGGCCTAGTAAAATATGATTAGGCCTAGTAAATATGATTAGGCCTAGTAAATATGATTAGGCCTAGTAAATATGATTAGGCCTAGTAAATATGATTAGGCCTAGTAAATATGATTAGGCCTAGTAAATATGATTAGGCCTAGTAAATATGATTAGGCCTAGTAAATATGATTGATTAGGCCTAGTAAATATGATTAGGCCTAGTAAATATGATTAGGCCTAGTAAATATGATTAGGCCTAGTAAATATGATTAGGCCTAGTAAATATGATTAGGCCTAGTAAATATGATTAGGCCTAGTAAATATGATTAGGCCTAGTAAATATGATTAGGCCTAGTAAATATGATTAGGCCTAGTAAATATGATTAGGCCTAGTAAATATGATTAGGCCTAGTAAATATGATTAGGCCTAGTAAAATATGATTAGGCCTAGTAAATATGATTAGGCCTAGTAAATATGATTAGGCCTAGTAAATATGATTAGGCCTAGTAAATATGATTAGGCCTAGTAAATATGATTAGGCCTAGTAAATATGATTAGGCCTAGTAAATATGATTAGGCCTAGTAAATATGATTAGGCCTAGTAAATATGATTAGCCTAGTAAATATGATTAGGCCTAGTAAATATGATTAGGCCTAGTAAATATGATTAGGCCTAGTAAATATGATTGGGCCTAGTAAATATGATTAGGCCTAGTAAATATGATTAGGCCTAGTAAATATGATTAGGCTAGTAAAAATATGATTAGGCCTAGTAAATATGATTAGGCCTAGTAAATATGATTAGGCCTAGTAAATATGATTAGGCCTAGTAAATATGATTAGGCCTAGTAAACATGATTAGGCCTAGTAAATATGATTAGGCCTAGTAAATATGATTAGGCCTAGTAAATATGATTAGGCCTAGTAAATATGATTAGGCCTAGTAAATATGATTAGGCCTAGTAAATATGATTATTGGGCCTAGTAAATATGATTAGGCCTAGTAAATATGATTAGGCCTAGTAAATATGATTAGGCCTAGTAAATATGATTAGGCCTAGTAAATATGATTAGGCCTAGTAAATATGATTAGGCCTAGTAAATATGATTAGGCCTAGTAAATATGATTAGGCCTAGTAAATATGATTAGGCCTAGTAAATATGATTAGGCCTAGTAAATATGATTAGGCCTAGTAAATATGATTAGGCCTAGTAAATATGATTAGGCCTAGTAAGGGCTAGTAATATGATTAGGCCTAGTAAATATGATTAGGCCTAGTAAATATGATTAGGCCTAGTAAATATGATTAGGCCTAGTAAATATGATTAGGCCTAGTAAATATGATTAGGCCTAGTAAGTATGATTAGGCCTAGTAAATATGATTAGGCCTAGTAATATGATTAGGCCTAGTAAATATGATTAGGCCTAGTAAATATGATTAGGCCTAAAGTAAATATGATTAGGCCTAGTAAATATGATTAGGCCTAGTAAATATGATTAGGCCTAGTAAATATGATTAGGCCTAGTAAATATGATTAGGCCTAGTAAATATGATTAGGCCTAGTAAATATGATTAGGCCTAGTAAATATGATTAGGCCTAGTAAATATGATTTAGGCCTAGTAAATATGATTAGGCCTAGTAAATATGATTAGGCCTAGTAAATATGATTAGGCCTAGTAAATATGATTAGGCCTAGTAAATATGATTAGGCCTAGTAAATATGATTAGGCCTAGTAAATATGATTAGGCCTAGTAAATATGATTAGGCCTAGTAAATATGATTAGGCCTAGTAAATATGATTAGGCCTAGTAAATATGATTAGGCCTAGTAAATATGATTAGGCCTAGTAAATATGATTAGGCCTAGTAAAATATGATTAGGCCTAGTAAATATGATTAGGCCTAGTAAATATGATTAGGCCTAGTAAATATGATTAGGCCTAGTAAATATGATTAGGCCTAGTAAAATATGATTAGGCCTAGTAAATATGATTGGCCTAGTAAATATGATTAGGCCTAGTAAATATGATTAGGCCTAGTAAATATGATTAGGCCTAGTAAATATGATTAGGCCTAGTAAATATGATTAGGCCTAGTAAATATGATTAGGCCTAGTAAATATGATTAGGCCTAGTAAATATGATTAGGCCTAGTAAATATGATTAGGCCTAGTAAATATGATTAGGCCTAGTAAATATGATTAGGCCTAGTAAATATGATTAGGCCTAGTAAATATGATTAGGCCTAGTAAATATGATTAGGCCTAGTAAATATGATTAGGCCTAGTAAATATGATTAGGCCTAGTAAATATGATTAGGCCTAGTAAATATGATTAGGCCTAGTAAATATGATTGGGCCTAGTAAATATGATTAGGCCTAGTAAATATGATTAGGCCCAGTAAATATGATTAGGCCTAGTAAATATGATTAGGCCTAGTAAATATGATTAGGCCTAGTAAATATGATTAGGCCTAGTAAATATGATTAGGCCTAGTAAATATGATTAGGCCTAGTAAATATGATTAGGCCTAGTAAATATGATTAGGCCTAGTAAATATGATTAGGCCTAGTAAATATGATTAGGCCTAGTAAATATGATTGATTAGGCCTAGTAAATATGATTAGGCCAGTAAAATATGATTAGGCCTAGTAAATATGATTAGGCCTAGTAAATATGATTAGGCCTAGTAAATATGATTAGGCCTAGTATGATTAGGCCTAGTAAATATGATTAGGCCTAGTAAATATGATTAGGCCTAGTAAATATGATTAGGCCTAGTAAATATGATTAGGCCTAGTAAATATGATTAGGCCTAGTAAATATGATTAGGCCTAGTAAATATGATTAGGCCTAGTAAATATGATTAGGCCTAGTAAATATGATTAGGCCTAGTAAATATGATTAGGCCTAGTAAAATATGATTAGGCCTAGTAAATATGATTAGGCCTAGTAAATATGATTAGGCCTAGTAAATATGATTAGGCCTAGTAAATATGATTAGGCCTAGTAAATATGATTAGGCCTAGTAAATATGATTAGGCCTAGTAAATATGATTAGGCCTAGTAAATATGATTAGGCCTAGTAAATATGATTAGGCCTAGTAAATATGATTAGGCCTAGTAAATATGATTAGGCCTAGTAAATATGATTAGGCCTAGTAAATATGATTAGGCCTAGTAAATATGATTAGGCCTAGTAAATATGATTAGGCCTAGTAAATATGATTAGGCCTAGTAAATATGATTAGGCCTAGTAAATATGATTAGGCCTAGTAAATATGATTAGGCCTAGTAAATATGATTAGGCCTAGTAAATATGATTAGGCCTAGTAAAAATATGATTAGGCCTAGTAAATATGATTAGGCCTAGTAAATATGATTAGGCCTAGTAAATATGATTAGGCCTAGTAAATATGATTAGGCCTAGTAAAATATGATTAGGCCTAGTAAATATGATTAGGCCTAGTAAATATGATTAGGCCTAGTAAATATGATTAGGCCTAGTAAATATGATTAGGCCTAGTAAATATGATTAGGCCTAGTAAATATGATTAGGCCTAGTAAATATGATTAGGCCTAGTAAATATGATTAGGCCTAGTAAATATGATTAGGCCTAGTAAATATGATTAGGCCTAGTAAATATGATTAGGCCTAGTAAATATGATTAGGCCTAGTAAATATGATTAGGCCTAGTAAATATGATTAGGCCTAGTAAATATGATTAGGCCTAGTAAATATGATTAGGCCTAGTAAATATGATTAGGCCTAGTAAATATGATTAGGCCTAGTAAATATGATTAGGCCTAGTAAATATGATTAAATATGATTAGGCCTAGTAAATATGATTAGGCCTAGTAAATATGATTAGGCCTAGTAAATATGATTAGGCCTAGTAAATATGATTAGGCCTAGTAAATATGATTAGGCCTAGTAAATATGATTAGGCCTAGTAAATATGATTAGGCCTAGTAAATATGATTAGGCCTAGTAAATATGATTAGGCCTAGTAAATATGATTAGGCCTAGTAAATATGATTAGGCCTAGTAAATATGATTGGGCCTAGTAAATATGATTAGGCCTAGTAAATATGATTAGGCCTAGTAAATATGATTAGGCCTAGTAAATATGATTAGGCCTAGTAAATATGATTAGGCCTAGTAAATATGATTAGGCCTAGTAAATATGATTAGGCCTAGTAAATATGATTAGGCCTAGTAAATATGATTAGGCCTAGTAAATATGATTAGGCCTAGTAAATATGATTAGGCCTAGTAAATATGATTAGGCCTAGTAAATATGATTAGGCCTAGTAAAATGATTAGGCCTAGTAAATATGATTAGGCCTAGTAAATATGATTAGGCCTAGTAAATATGATTAGGCCTAGTAAATATGATTAGGCCTAGTAAATATGATTAGGCCTAGTAAATATGATTAGGCCTAGTAAATATGATTAGGCCTAGTAAATATGATTAGGCCTAGTAAATATGATTGGCCTAGTAAATATGATTAGGCCTAGTAAATATGATTAGGCCTAGTAAATATGATTAGGCCTAGTAAATATGATTAGGCCTAGTAAATATGATTAGGCCTAGTAAATATGATTAGGCCTAGTAAATATGATTAGGCCTAGTAAATATGATTAGGCCTAGTAAATATGATTAGGCCTAGTAAATATGATTAGGCCTAGTAAATATGATTAGGCCTAGTAAATATGATTAGGCCTAGTAAATATGATTAGGCCTAGTAAATATGATTAGGCCTAGTAAATATGATTAGGCCTAGTAAATATGATTAGGCCTAGTAAATATGATTAGGCCTAGTAAATATGATTAGGCCTAGTAAATATGATTAGGCCTAGTAAATATGATTATTAGGCCTAGTAAATATGATTAGGCCTAGTAAATGATTGATTAGGCCTAGTAAATATGATTAGGCCTAGTAAATATGATTAGGCCTAGTAAATATGATTAGGCCTAGTAAAATATGATTAGGCCTAGTAAATATGATTGGGCCTAGTAAAATATGATTAGGCCTAGTAAATATGATTAGGCCTAGTAAATATGATTAGGCCTAGTAAATATGATTTAGTAAATATGATTAGGCCTGTAAATGTGATTAGGCCTAGTAAAGTAAATATGATTAGGCCTAGTAAATATGATTAGGCCTAGTAAATATGATTAGGCCTAGTAAATATGATTAGGCCTAGTAAATATGATTAGGCCTAGTAAAATATGATTAGGCCTAGTAAATATGATTAGGCCTAGATTAAATATGATTAGGCCTAGTAAATATGATTAGGCCTAGTAAATATGATTAGGCCTAGTAAATATGATTAGGCCTAGTAAATATGATTAGGCCTAGTAAATATGATTAGGCCTAGTAAAATATGATTAGGCCTAGTAAATATGATTAGGCCTAGTAAATATGATTAGGCCTAGTAAATATGATTAGGCCTAGTAAATATGATTAGGCCTAGTAAATATGATTAGGCTAGTAAATATGATTAGGCCTAGTAAATATGATTAGGCCTAGTAAATATGATTAGGCCTAGTAAATATGATTAGGCCTAGTAAATATGATTAGGCCTAGTAATATGATTAGGCCTAGTAAATATGATTAGGCCTAGTAAATATGATTAGGCCTAGTAAATATGATTAGGCCTAGTAAATATGATTAGGCCTAGTAAATATGATTAGGCCTAGTAAATATGATTAGGCCTAGTAAATATGATTAGGCCTAGTAAATATGATTAGGCCTAGTAAATATGATTGGGCCTAGTAAATATGATTGGCCTAGTAAATATGATTAGGCCTAGTAAATATGATTAGGCCTAGTAAATATGATTAGGCCTAGTAAATATGATTAGGCCTAGTAAATATGATTAGGCCTAGTAAATATGATGATTAGCCTAGTAAAATGATTAGGCCTATGATTAGGCCTAGTGATTGATTAGGCCTAGTAAATATGATTAGGCCTAGTAAATATGATTAGGCCTAGTAAATATGATTAGGCCTAGTAAATATGATTAGGCCTAGTAAATATGATTAGGCCTAGTAAATATGATTAGGCCTAGTAAATATGATTAGGCCTAGTAAATATGATTAGGCCTAGTAAATATGATTAGGCCTAGTAAATATGATTAGGCCTAGTAAATATGATTAGGCCTAGTAATATGATTAGGCCTAGTAAATATGATTAGGCCTAGTAAATATGATTAGGCCTAGTAAATATGATTAGGCCTAGTAAAAATATGATTAGGCCTAGTAAATATGATTAGGCCTAGTAAATATGATTAGGCCTAGTAAATATGATTAGGCCTAGTAAATATGATTAGGCCTAGTAAATATGATTAGGCCTAGTAAATATGATTAGGCCTAGTAAATATGATTAGGCCTAGTAAATATGATTAGGCCTAGTAAATATGATTAGGCCTAGTAAATATGATTAGCCTAGTAAATATGATTAGGCCTAGTAAATATGATTAGGCCTAGTAAATATGATTAGGCCTAGTAAATATGATTAGGCCTAGTAAATGTATGATTAGGCCTAGTAAATATGATTAGGCCTAGTAAATTAGGCCTGATTAGGCCTAGTAAATATGATTAGGCCTAGTAAATATGAAATAGTAATATGATTAGGCCTAGTAAATATGATTAGGCCTAGTAAATATGATTAGGCCTAGTAAACATGATTAGGCCTAGTAAATGATTGATTAGGCCTAGTAAATATGATTAGGCCTAGTAAATATGATTAGGCCTAGTAAATATGATTAGGCCTAGTAAATATGATTAGGCCTAGTAAATATGATTAGGCCTAGTAAATGATGATTAGGCCTAGTAAATATGATTAGGCCTAGTAAATATGATTAGGCCTAGTAAATATGATTAGGCCTAGTAAATTATGATTAGGCCTAGTAAATATGATTAGGCCTAGTAAATATGATTAGGCCTAGTAAATATGATTAGGCCTAGTAAATATGATTAGGCCTAGTAAATATGATTAGGCCTAGTAAATATGATTAGGCCTAGTAAATATGATTAGGCCTAGTAAATATGATTAGGCCTAGTAAATATGATTAGGCCTAGTAAATATGATTAGGCCTAGTAAATATGATTAGGCCTAGTAAATAATGATTAGGCCTAGTAAATATGATTAGGCCTAGTAAATATGATTAGGCCTAGTAAATATGATTAGGCCTAGTAAATGATGATTAGGCCTAGTAAATATGATTAGGCCTAGTAAATATGATTAGGCCTAGTAAATATGATTAGGCCTAGTAAATATGATTAGGCCTAGTAAATATGATTAGGCCTAGTAAATATGATTAGGCCTAGTAAATATGATTAGGCCTAGTAAATATGATTAGGCCTAGTAAATATGATTTAGGCCTAGTAAATATGATTAGGCCTAGTAAATATGATTAGGCCTAGTAAATATGATTAGGCCTAGTAAATATGATTAGGCCTAGTAAATATGATTAGGCCTAGTAAATATGATTAGGCCTAGTAAATATGATTAGGCCTAGTAAAATGATTGATTAGGCCTAGTAAATATGATTAGGCCTAGTAAATATGATTAGGCCTAGTAAATATGATTAGGCCTAGTAAATATGATTAGGCCTGGTAAATATGATTAGGCCTAGTAAAATGATTAGGCCTAGTGATTAGGCCTAGTAAAATATGATTAGGCCTAGTAAAATGATGATTAGGCCTAGTAAATATGATTAGGCCTAGTAAATATGATTAGGCCTAGTAAATATGATTAGGCCTAGTAAATATGATTAGGCCTAGTAAATATGATTAGGCCTAGTAAATATGATTAGGCCTAGTAAATATGATTAGGCCTAGTAAATATGATTAGGCCTAGTAAATATGATTAGGCCTAGTAAATATGATTAGGCCTAGTAAATATGATTAGGCCTAGTAAATATGATTAGGCCTAGTAAATATGATTAGGCCTAGTAAATATGATTAGGCCCTAGCCTAAATATGATTAGGCCTAGTAAATATTGATTAGGCCTAGTAAATATGATTAGGCCTAGTAAATATGATTAGGCCTAGTAAATAAATGATTAGGCCTAGTAAATATGATTAGGCCTAGTAAATATGATTAGGCCTAGTAAATATGATTAGGCCTTGATTAGGCCTAGTAAATATGATTGGGCCTAGTAAATATGATTAGGCCTAGTAAATATGATTAGGCCTAGTAAATATGATTAGGCCTAGTAAATATGATTAGGCCTAGTAAATATGATTAGGCCTAGTAAAATATGATTAGGCCTAGTAAATATGATTAGGCCTAGTAAATATGATTAGGCCTAGTAAATATGATTAGGCCTAGTAAATATGATTAGGCCTAGTAAATATGATTAGGCCTAGTAAATATGATTAGGCCTAGTAAATGATTAAATATGATTAGGCCTAGTAAATATGATTAGGCCTAGTAAATATGATTAGGCCTAGTAAATATGATTAGGCCTAGTAATATGATTAGGCCTAGTAAATATGATTAGGCCTAGTAAATATGATTAGGCCTAGTAAATATGATTAGGCCTAGTAAATATGATTAGGCCTAGTAAATATGATTGGCCTAGTAAATATGATTAGGCCTAAGTAAATATGATTAGGCCTAGTAAATATGATTAGGCCTAGTAAAATATGATTAGGCCTAGTAAATATGATTAGGCCTAGTAAATATGATTAGGCCTAGTAAATATGATTAGGCCTAGTAAATATGATTAGGCCTAGTAAATATGATTAGGCCTAGTAAATATGATTAGGCCTAGTAAAATGATTGATTGGGCCTAGTAAATATGATTAGGCCTAGTAAATATGATTAGGCCTAGTAAATATGATTAAGTAAATGATGATTGATTAGGCCTAGTAAATATGATTAGGCCTAGTAAATATGATTGGGCCTAGTAAATATGATTAGGCCTAGTAAATATGATTAGGCCTAGTAAAATGATTAGGCCTAGTAAATATGATTAGGCCTAGTAAATATGATTAGGCCTAGTAAAATGATATGATTAGGCCTAGTAAATATGATTAGGCCTAGTAAATATGATTAGGCCTAGTAAATATGATTAGGCCTAGTAAATATGATTAGGCCTAGTAAATATGATTAGCCTAAATATGATTAGGCCTAGTAAATATGATTAGGCCTAGTAAAATATGATTAGGCCTAGTAATGATTAGGCCTAGTAAATTGATTAGGCCTAGTAAATATGATTAGGCCTAGTAAATATGATTGGGCCTAGTAAATATGATTAGGCCTAGTAAATGTATGATTAGGCCTAGTGATTAGGCCTAGTAAATATGATTAGGCCTAGTAAAATATGATTAGGCCTAGTAAATTATGATTAGGCCTAGTAAATATGATTAGGCCTAGTAAATATGATTAGGCCTAGTAAATATGATTAGGCCTAGTAAATATGATTAGGCCTAGTAAATATGATTAGGCCTAGTAAATATGATTAGGCCTAGTAAATATGATTGGGCCTAGTAAATATGATTAGGCCTAGTAAATATGATTAGGCCTAGTAAATATGATTAGGCCTAGTAAATATGATTGGGCCTAGTAAATATGATTAGGCCTAGTAAATATGATTAGGCCTAGTAAATATGATTAGGCCTAGTAAATATGATTAGGCCTAGTAAATATGATTAGGCCTAGTAAATATGATTAGGCCTAGTAAAATGATTAGGCCTATGATTGGGCCTAGTAAATATGATTAGGCCTAGTAAATATGATTAGGCCTAGTAAATATGATTAGGCCTAGTAAATATGATTAGGCCTAGTAAATATGATTAGGCCTAGTAAATATGATTAGGCCTAGTAATTATGATTAGGCCTAGTAAAGTATGATTAGGCCTAGTAAATATGATTAGGCCTAGTAAATATGATTAGGCCTAGTAAATATGATTAGGCCTAGTAAATATGATTAGGCCTAGTAAATATGATTAGGCCTAGTAAATATGATTAGGCCTAGTAAATATGATTAGGCCTAGTAAATATGATTAGGCCTAGTAAATATGATTAGCCTAGTAAATATGATTAGGCCTAGTAAATATGATTAGGCCTAGTAAATATGATTAGGCCTAGTAAATATGATTAGGCCTAGTAAATATGATTAGGCCTAGTAAATATGATTAGGCCTAGTAAATATGATTAGGCCTAGTAAATATGATTAGAGCCTAGTAAATATGATTAGGCCTAGTAAATATGATTAGGCCTAGTAAATATGATTAGGCCTAGTAAATATGATTAGGCCTAGTAAATATGATTAGGCCTAGTAAATATGATTAGGCCTAGTAAATATGATTAGGCCTAGTAAATGATTAGGCCTAGTAAATATGATTAGGCCTAGTAAATATGATTAGGCCTAGTAAATATGATTGGGCCTAGTAAATATGATTAGCCTAGTAAGTAATATGATTAGGCCTAGTAAATATTGATTGATTAGGCCTAGTAAATATGATTAGGCCTAGTAAATATGATTAGGCCTAGTAAATATGATTAGGCCTAGTAAATATGATTAGGCCTAGTAAATATGATTAGGCCTAGTAAATATGATTGGGCCTAGTAAATATGATTAGGCCTAGTAAATATGATTAGGCCTAGTAAATATGATTAGGCCTAGTAAATATGATTAGGCCTAGTAAATATGATTAGGCCTAGTAAATATGATTAGGCCTAGTAAAATATGATTAGGCCTAGTAAATGATTGATTGATTAGGCCAAATATGAGTAAAATATGATTAGGCCTAGTAAAATATGATTAGGCCTAGTAAATATGATTAGGCCTAGTAAATATGATTAGGCCTAGTAAATATGATTAGGCCTAGTAAATATGATTAGGCCTAGTAAATATGATTAGGCCTAGTAAATATGATTAGGCCTAGTAAATATGATTAGGCCTAGTAAATATGATTAGGCCTAGTAAATATGATTAGGCCTAGTAAATATGATTAGGGCCTAGTAAATATGATTAGGCCTAGTAAATGATGATTAGGCCTAGTAAATAGATTAGGCCTAGTAAATATGATTAGGCCTAGTAAATATGATTAGGCCTAGTAAATATGATTAGGCCTAGTAAATATGATTAGGCCTAGTAAATATGATTAGGCCTAGTAAATATGATTAGGCCTAGTAAATATGATTAGGCCTAGTAAATATGATTAGGCCTAGTAAATATGATTAGGCCTAGTAAATATGATTAGGCCTAGTAAATATGATTAGGCCTAGTAAATATGATTAGGCCTAGTAAATATGATTAGGCCTAGTAAATATGATTAGCCTAGTAAATATGATTAGGCCTAGTAAATATGATTAGGCCTAGTAAATATGATTAGGCCTAGTAAATATGATTAGGCCTAGTAAATATGATTAGGCCTAGTAAAAGTATGATTAGGCCTAGTAAATATGATTAGGCCTAGTAAATATGATTAGGCCTAGTAAATATGATTAGGCCTAGTAAATATGATTGGGCCTAGTAATATGATTAGGCCTAGTAAATATGATTAGGCTAGTAAATATGATTAGGCCTAGTAAATATGATTAGGCCTAGTAAATATGATTAGGCCTAGTAAATATGATTAGGCCTAGTAAATATGATTAGGCCTAGTAAATATGATTAGGCCTAGTAAATATGATTAGGCCTAGTAAATATGATTAGGCCTAGTAAATATGATTAGGCCTAGTAAAATATGATTAGGCCTAGTAAATATGATTAGGCCTAGTAAATATGATTAGGCCTAGTAAATATGATTAGGCCTAGTAAATATGATTAGGCCTAGTAAATATGATTAGGCCTAGTAAATATGATTAGGCCTAGTAAATATGATTAGGCCTAGTAAATATGATTAGGCCTAGTAAATATGATTAGGCCTAGTAAATATGATTGGGCCTAGTAAATATGATTAGGCCTAGTAAATATGATTGCATTAGGCCTGATTAGGCCTAAATATGATTAGGCCTAGTAAATATGATTAGGCCTAGTAAATATGATTAGGCCTAGTAAATATGATTAGGCCTAGTAAATATGATTAGGCCTAGTAAATATGATTAGGCCTAGTAAAAATATGATTAGGCCTAGTAAATATGATTAGGCCTAGTAAATATGATTAGGCCTAGTAAATAAAATGATTAGGCCTAGTAAAATATGATTAGGCCTAGTAAATATGATTAGGCCTAGTAAATATGATTAGGCCTAGTAAATATGATTAGGCCTAGTAAATATGATTAGGCCTAGTAAATATGATTAGGCCTAGTAAATATGATTAGGCCTAGTAAATATGATTAGCCTAGTAGTAATATGATTAGGCCTAGTAAATATGATTAGGCCTAGTAAATATGATTAGGCCTAGTAAATATGATTAGGCCTAGTAAATATGATTAGGCCTAGTAAATATGATTAGGCCTAGTAAATATGATTAGGCCTAGTAAATATGATTAGGCCTAGTAATGATTAGTAAATGATTAGGCCTAGTAAATATGATTAGGCCTAGTAAATATGATTAGCCTAGTAAATATGATTAGGCCTAGTAAATATGATTAGGCCTAGTAAATATGATTAGGCCTAGATTAAATATGATTAGGCCTAGTAAATATGATTAGGCCTAGTAAATATGATTGGGCCTAGTAAATATGATTAGGCCTAGTAAATATGATTAGGCCTAGTAAATATGATTAGGCCTAGTAAATGATTAGGCCTAGTAAATATGATTAGGCCTAGTAAATATGATTAGGCCTAGTAAATATGATTAGGCCTAGTAAATGATGATTGAGGCCTAGTAAATATGATTAGGCCTAGTAAATATGATTAGGCCTAGTAAATATGATTAGGCCTAGTAAATATGATTAGGCCTAGTAAATATGATTAGGCCTAGTAAATATGATTAGGCCTAGTAAATATGATTAGGCCTAGTAAAATGATTGAGTTATGATTAGGCCTAGTAAATATGATTAGGCCTAGTAAAATATGATTAGGCCTAGTAAATATGATTAGGCCTAGTAAATATGATTAGGCCTAGTAAATATGATTGGGCCTAGTAAATATGATTAGGCCTAGTAAATATGATTAGGCCTAGTAAATATGATTAGCCTAGTAAATATGATTAGGCCTAGTAAATATGATTAGGCCTAGTAAATATGATTAGCCTAGTAAAATATGATTAGGCCTAGTAAATGATTAGGCCTAGTAAATATGATTAGGCCTAGTAAATATGATTAGGCCTAGTAAATATGATTAGGCCTAGTAAATATGATTAGGCCTAAATATATGATTAGGCCTAAATATGATTAGGCCTAGTAAATTAGGCCTAGTATGATTAGGCCTAGTAAATATGATTAGCCTAGTAAATATGATTAGGCCTAGTAAATATGATTAGGCCTAGTAAATATGATTAGGCCTAGTAAAATATGATTAGGCCTAGTAAATATGATTAGGCCTAGTAAATATGATTAGGCCTAGTAAATATGATTAGGCCTAGTAAATATGATTAGGCCTAGTAAAATATGATTAGGCCTAGTAAATATGATTAGGCCTAGTAAATATGATTAGGCCTAGTAAATATGATTAGGCCTAGTAAATATGATTAGGCCTAGTAAATATGATTAGGCCTAGTAAATATGATTAGGCCTAGTAAATATGATTAGGCCCTGATTAGGCCTAGTAAATATGATTAGGCCTAGTAAATATGATTAGGCCTAGTAAATATGATTAGGCCTGATTAGTAAATATGATTAGCCTAGTAAATATGATTAGGCCTAGTAAATATGATTAGGCCTAGTAAATATGATTAGGCCTAGTAAATATGATTGGATTAGCCTAGTAAATATGATTAGGCCTAGTAATATGATTAGGCCTAGTAAATATGATTAGGCCTAGTAAATATGATTAGGCCTAGTAAATATGATTAGGCCTAGTAAATATGATTAGGCCTAGTAAATATGATTAGGCCTAGTAAATATGATTAGGCCTAGTAAATATGATTAGGCCTAGTAAATATGATTAGGCCTAGTAAATATGATTAGGCCTAGTAAATATGATTAGGCCTAGTAAATATGATTAGGCCTAGTAAATATGATTAGGCCTAGTAAATATGATTAGGCCTAGTAAATATGATTAGGCCTAGTAGTAAAGGCCTATGATTAGGCCTAGTAAATATGATTAGGCCTAGTAAATATGATTAGGCCTAGTAAATATGATTAGGCCTAGTAAATATTCAGGCCTAGATTAGGCCTAGTAAATATGATTAGGCCTAGTAAATATGATTAGGCCTAGTAAATATGATTAGGCCTAGTAAATATGATTAGGCCTAGTAAATATGATTAGGCCAGTAAATATGATTAGGCCTAGTAAATATGATTAGGCCTAGTAAATATGATTAGGCCTAGTAAAATGATTAGCCACAGTAAAATTGGGCCTAGTAAATATGATTAGGCCTAGTAAATATGATTAGCCTAGTAAATATGATTAGGCCTAGTAAATATGATTAGGCCTAGTAAATATGATTAGGCCTAGTAAAATGATTAGGCCTAGATTGATTAGGCCTAGTAAATATGATTAGGCCTAGTAAATATGATTAGGGGCCTAGTAAATATGATTAGGCCTAGTAAATATGATTAGGCCTAGTAAATATGATTAGGCCTAGTAAATATGATTAGGCCTAGTAAATATGATTAGGCCTAGTAAATATGATTAGGCCTAGTAAATATGATTAGGCCTAGTAAATATGATTAGGCCTAGTAAATATGATTAGGCCTAGTAAATATGATTAGGCCTAGTAAATATGATTAGGCCTAGTAAATATGATTAGGCCTAGTAAATATGATTAGGCCTAGTAAATATGATTAGGCCTAGTAAATATGATTGGGCCTAGTAAATATGATTAGGCCTAGTAAATATGATTAGGCCTAGTAAAATATGATTAGGCCTAGTAAATATGATTAGGCCTAGTAAAATATGATTAGGCCTAGTAAATATGATTAGGCCTAGTAAATATGATTAGGCCTAGTAAATATGATTAGGCCTAGTAAATATGATTAGGCCTAGTAAATATGATTAGGCCTAGTAAATATGATTAGGCCTAGTAAATATGATTAGGCCTAGTAAGTATGATTAGGCCTAGTAAATATGATTAGGCCTAGTAAATATGATTAGGCCTAGTAAATATGATTGGGCTCAGTAAATATGATTAGTAAATATGATTAGGCCTAGTAAATATGATTAGGCCTAGTAAATATGATTAGGCCTAGTAAATATGATTAGGCCTAGTAAATATGATTAGGCCTAGTAAATATGATTAGGCCTAGTAAATATGATTGGGCCTAGTAAATATGATTAGGCCTAGTAAATATGATTAGGCCTAGTAAATATGATTGGGCCTAGTAAATATGATTAGGCCTAGTAAAGTAGTTAAGTAAATGATTAGGCCTAGTAAATATGATTAGGCCTAGTAAATATGATTAGGCCTAGTAAATATGATTAGGCCTAGTAAATATGATTAGGCCTAGTAAATATGATTAGGCCTAGTAAATATGATTGGGCCTAGTAAATATGATTAGGCCTAGTAAATATGATTAGGCCTAGTAAATATGATTAGGCCTAGTAAATATGATTAGGCCTAGTAAATATGATTAGGCCTAGTAAATATGATTAGGCCTAAAGTAAATATGATTAGGCCTAGTAAATATGATTAGGCCTAGTAAATATGATTAGGCCTAGTAAATATTGATTAGGCCTAGTAAATATGATTAGGCCTAGTAAATATGATTAGGCCTAGTAAATATGATTAGGCCTAGTAAATATGATTAGGCCTAGTAAATATGATTAGGCCTAGTAAATATGATTAGGCCTAGTAAATATGATTAGGCCTAGTAAATATGATTAGGCCTAGTAATATGATTAGGCCTAGTAAATATGATTAGGCCTAGTAAATATGATTAGGCCTAGTAATATGATTAGGCCTAGTAAATATGATTAGGCCTAGTAAATATGGGCCTAGTAAATATGATTAGGCCTAGTAAATATGATTAGGCCTAGTAAATATGATTAGGCCTAGTAAATATGATTAGGCCTAGTAAATATGATTAGGCCTAGTAAAATGATTAGGCCTAGTAAATATGATTAGGCCTAGTAAATATGATTAGGCCTAGTAAATATGATTAGGCCTAGTAAATATGATTAGGCCTAGTAAATATGATTAGGCCTAGTAAATATGATTAGGCCTAGTAAATATGATTAGGCCTAGTAAATATGATTAGGCCTAGTAAATATGATTAGGCCTAGTAAATATGATTAGGCCTAGTAAATATGATTAGGCCTAGTAAATATGATTAGGCCTAGTAAATATGATTAGGCCTAGTAAATATGATTAGGCCTGTAAATTGATTGGCCTAGTAAATATGATTAGGCCTAGTAAATATGATTAGGCCTAGTAAATATGATTGGGCCTAGTAAATATGATTAGGCCTAGTAAATATGATTAGGCCTAGTAAATATGATTAGGCCTAGTAGTAAATATGATTAGGCCTAGTAAATATGATTAGGCCTAGTAAATATGATTAGGCCTAGTAAATATGATTAGGCCTAGTAAATATGATTAGGCCTAGTAAATATGATTAGGCCTAGTAAATATGATTAGGCCTAGTAATATGATTAGGCCTAGTAAATATGATTAGGCCTAGTAAATATGATTAGGCCTAGTAAATATGATTAGGCCTAGTAAATATGATTAGGCCTAGTAGGAATATGATTAATAAATGATTAGGCCTAGTAAATATGATTAGGCCTAGTAAATATGATTAGGCCTAGTAAATGATTAGGCCTAGTAAATATGATTAGGCCTAGTAAATATGATTAGGCCTAGTAAATATGATTAGGCCTAGTAAATATGATTAGGCCTAGTAAATGTGATTAGGCCTAGTAAATATGATTAGGCCTAGTAAATATGATTAGGCCTAGTAAATATGATTAGGCCTAGTAAATATGATTAGGCCTAGTAAATATGATTAGGCCTAGTAAATATGATTAGGCCTAGTAAATATGATTAGGCCTAGTAAATATGATTAGGCCTAGTAAAATATGATTAGGCCTAGTAAATAGTAAATATGATTAGGCCTAGTAAATATGATTAGGCCTAGTAAATATGATTAGGCCTAGTAAATATGATTAGGCCTAGTAAATATGATTAGGCCTAGTAAATATGATTAGGCCTAGTAAATATGATTAGGCCTAGTAAATATGATTAGGCCTAGTAAATATGATTAGGCCTAGTAAATATGATTAGGCCCTAGTAAATATGATTAGGCCTAGTAAATATGATTAGGCCTAGTAAATATGATTAGGCCTAGTAAATTGATGATTAGGCCTAGTAAATATGATTAGGCCTAGTAAATATGATTAGGCCTAGTAAATATGATTAGGCCTAGTATGATTAGGCCTAATATGATTAGGCCTAGTAAAATATGATTAGGCCTAGTAAATATGATTAGGCCTAGTAAATATGATTAGGGCCTAGTAAATATGATTAGGCCTAGTAAATATGATTAGGCCTAGTAAATATGATTAGGCCTATGATTAGTAAATATGATTAGGCCTAGTAAATATGATTAGGCCTAGTAAATATGATTAGGCCTAGTAAATATGATTAGGCCTAGTAAATATGATTAGGCCTAGTAAATATGATTAGGCCTAGTAAATATGATTAGGCCTAGTAAATATGATTAGGCCTAGTAAATATGATTAGGCCTAGTAATATGATTAGGCCTAGTAAATATGATTGGGCCTAGTAATATGATTAGGCCTAGTAAATATGATTAGGCCTAGTAAATATGATTAGGCCTAGTAAATATGATTAGGCCTAGTAAATATGATTAGGCCTAGTAAATATGATTAGGCCTAGTAAATATGATTAGGCCTAGTAAATATGATTAGGCCTAGTAAATATGATTAGGCCTAGTAAATATGATTAGGCCTAGTAAATATGATTAGGCCTAGTAAATATGATTAGGCCTAGTAAATATGATTAGGCCTAGTAAATATGATTAGGCCTAGTAAAATGATTGATTGATTAGGCCTAGTAAAATGATTAGGCCCTAGTAAATATGATTAGGCCAGTAAATATGATTAGGCCTAGTAAATATGATTAGGCCTAGTAAATATGATTAGGCCTAGTAAATATGATTAGGCCTAGTAAATATGATTAGGCCTAGTAAATATGATTAGGCCCAGTAAAGTATGATTATATGATTAGGCCTAGTAAATATGATTAGGCCTAGTAAATATGATTAGGCCTAGTAAATATGATTAGGCCTATAAATATGATTAGGCCTAGTAAATAATTAGGCCTATGATTAGGCCTAGTAAATATGATTAGGCCTAGTAAATATGATTAGGCCTAGTAAATATGATTAGGCCTAGTAAATATGATTAGGCCTAGTAAATATGATTAGGCCTAGTAAAAATATGATTAGGCCTAGTAAATATGATTAGGCCTAGTAAATATGATTAGGCCTAGTAAATATGATTAGGCCTAGTAAATATGATTAGGCCTAGTAAATATGATTAGGCCTAGTAAATATGATTAGGCCTAGTAAATATGATTAGGCCTAGTAAATATGATTAGGCCTAGTAAATATATGATTAGGCCTAGTATATGATTAGGCCTAGTAAATTGATTAGGGCCTAGTAAATGATTAGGCCTAGTAAATATGATTAGGCCTAGTAAATATCATGATTAGGCCTAGTAAATATGATTAGGCCTAGTAAATAGTATGAAGGCCTAGTAATATGATTAGGCCTAGTAAATATGATTAGGCCTAGTAAATATGATTAGGCCTAGTAAATATGATTAGGCCTAGTAAATATGATTAGGCCTAGTAAATATGATTAGGCCTAGTAAATATGATTAGGCCTAGTAAATATGATTAGGCCTAGTAAATATGATTGATTGAGGCCTAGTAAATATGATTATGGCCTAGTAAATATGATTAGGCCTAGTAAATAAGATTAGGCTAGTAAATGATTAGGCCTAGTAAATATGATTAGGCCTAGTAAATATGATTAGGCCTAGTAAATATGATTAGGCCTAGTAAAACAGATTAGGCCTAGTAAATATGATTAGGGCCTAGTAAATATGATTAGGCCTAGTAAATATGATTAGGCCTATGTAAAGTAAATATGATTAGGCCTAGTAAATATGATTAGGCCTAGTAAATATGATTAGGCCTAGTAAATATGATTAGGCCTAGTAAATATGATTAGGCCTAGTAAATATGATTAGGCCTAGTAAATATGATTAGGCCTAGTAAATATGATTAGGCCTAGTAAATGATTGATTATGGCCTAGTAAATATGATTAGGCCTAGTAAATATGATTAGGCCTAGTAAATATGATTAGGCCTAGTAAATGATGATTAGGCCTAGTAAATATGATTAGGCCTAGTAAATATGATTAGGCCTAGTAAATATGATTAGGCCTAGTAAATATGATTAGGCCAGTAAATATGATTAGGCCTAGTAAATATGATTAGGCCTAGTAAATATGATTAGGCCTAGTAAATATGATTAGGCCTAGTAAATATGATTAGGCCTAGTAAATATGATTAGGCCTAGTAAATAGTGATTGGCCTAGTAAATATGATTAGGCCTAGTAAATATGATTAGGGCCTAGTAAATATGATTAGGCCTGATTGGCCTAAATATGATTAGGCCTAGTAAATATGATTAGGCCCAGTAAATATGATTAGGCCTAGTAAATATGATTAGGCCTAGTAAATATGATTAGGCCTAGTAATGATTATGATTATTAGGCCTAGTAGTAAATATGATTAGGCCTAGTAAATAGGCCTGATTAGGCCTAGTAAATATGATTAGGCCTAGTAAATATGATTAGGCCTAGTAAATATGATTAGGCCTAGTAAATATGATTAGGCCTAGTAAATATGATTAGGCCTAGTAAATATGATTAGGCCTAGTAAATATGATTAGGCCTAGTAAATGATTAGGCCTAGTAAATATGATTAGGCCTAGTAAATATGATTAGGCCTAGTAAATATGATTAGGCCCAGGGGGGGCCTACGTTACTTTATTTACCAGCCTCGCAATGTAGGCACTGCACAATTTAATTTTCCCGCGGCGGGTTAGGATTAAAATTACGTCATTACCTCTTTTTAAATATTGCTTTTTTTCAAAAACGTTTTATTGATGCCCAATCAGGGCCCATGCAATGGCGTAGCTTTTGGTTTGGGAAAAAAGTTATCGCAGATCAGAGCAATGTGCCTTTTGATTTACTGCATGAATGGTTCCAATCTTGATCAAGAAAAGGAATCTCTGTCTAGTGCGATTTTTTTTATTTGTATTAATTGATGATAAACTTGTTTGTTTGTAAATTTTTTTTTTTTTTACTGTGACTCTTGGGTGCATAGTAAGTGTGCAAGCATTAGTAATGTAGCTTACAACACCCTTGCATCATCAACCGATGATTGGTTTTGTTCGGCTCTTTGCGGCCTGTGTGAACTCCAGTGTAGGAGATCTGATAAAGCAGTACAGTGTGACAATTGTGATCGATGGATCCACACTAAGTGTTGGCGTTCATGTCCTCCTGAAGGATTTTTGCCGACTTAACCTATTCAGATTCAGAAGTGCTGCAACATGTATGACTCAAAATACAGCGACTTCATGCATTCTAGCTGAACCTGGATATGTGATTCTTGTGACTTCATGAACTTCTCCGATTCTTTCTTATCAACTAACAATTCCATCAATTGTACTAAGTCATATGAGACACTTCAAAGTTATTCTTCCGGCTTTGACTCAGAGTCCAACCACCATCCCGATGTCAAATTGAAAACTAATGCAAAAAAGGTAAAAAGGAAGGTTCTAAAATTTCTTGTTATCAACTTTCAACGTGTTCGAAACAAGAAAGTTTCCATTGAAAGTCTTATAAAAGACAAAGACCCAGATGTCATTATTGGCACTGAAACCTGGCTAAATTCCGAAATGAACAACTCTGAATTTGTTCCCGACAACTATACAGTCATTCGCAAAGATAGAAGTACAAATGGTTATGGTGGTATATTAGGGGAGGCAATAAAAAATGACCTAGAGCTCACTAAACTAGACTCTGACTGTGAGATCATCTGGACCAAATTCCGATTCCCTAAGGAAAACATGTATGAAGGAACTTTTTACAGGCCCAGTCACAATGACCTCACTAGCCTTTTTGAGTTGAGAAAATCACTACAAAAGTTAAGGAAAAATGCTGACAAAAACAATGCTGTTCTTGCTGGTGATTTCAACCAACCTAACATTGACAGAAACCAAAAAAATATTTCAGGTACTAACGCTTCCTCCAAAGCAGCCAAAATGCTGCTTGAAGTGGCTGATTCATTCCACCTCACTCAAATGGTGCAGTCACCTACCAGAGATAACAACATTCTTGATCTTGTATTTACTAACAACTCACCAGCTGTTAGCTCAGCTAACGTCATACCCTGTATAAGTGACAATGATATTGTTGAACTGACCATAAACATCTCCCCTCGTAAAAAGTTGCCTAAACGTAATATCTATTTAAGGAAGAAAGCTAACATAGAACGCATACAAGAAGACCTGTCTAAACTTAAACTGCGATATTATTCTTAATTCAATAGCTCATCCATTAATGTTGATGAAAAATGAAATTTCTTTGAAAAGGAAATTAAACTGATTATTGAAAGAAAAAAACACCTCACAAATTCACCTCAACTAAACTAAATCTACCTTGGTTCACCCATATCCAACGCCGTCTCTGTAAGAAAAAACATAAACTGTTCAAGAAAGCTAAGAAAACTCAACAGATCCAT
>JAIGNY010003771.1:60000-65000 GCA_020152595.1 Chiridota heheva
GTATATATATATATATATATATATATATATATATATATATATATATATATATATATATATATATATATATATATATATATATATATATATATATATATATATATATATATATATAATACATATATATATATATATATATATATATATATATATATATATATATATATATATATATATATATATATATATATATATATATATATATATATATATATATATATATATATATATATATATATATATATAACATATACCTTACATGTTACGTACTACCTGCACTACTGTAAGCCGAAAAGGTGTCGCTACACACAGTAACACGATCTTGTCTGATACGTAACATCACGAGGTCATCGGTTTCTTAAAGGATTAGTTCAGGTGTCAAGAAAATCCATCTTTTATGAATCTGTTTAGTTATATTTCTTATAATGATTGCCACTTGGAAGTGTTGTGTGATGCTAATAATTGTGACTCATTATTGCGATTAATTTTTTGCTAATAATAAAATGGCTAATAACACTAGCAATATGAGGAAATAGTTAAAAACATGTCTTGTTGCAAGGATGTAAAATCCATGTTGAATTTATGTGAAGTACTTTGATGTTATGTCTGTTTGTGATTTCAATTTCCCTCATTAGAAAATATTGTTATAAAAATGTGCATTATATTGCTCTTGAAGCTTACTCGTTTTTGTAGGCTTTCTTGAAAAACAGTTCCATTACGCAGTGCGGCAACTTAACTAGAGCCCAGGGGCCCATGGGAATTTTGGCGTTTTGCAGCAATGTTGGGGTGAGGCACTGCCCTCTTGACCTAAAGTATATAAGGGGGCGCTCAACTTTTGAAAGTTGAGAGCGGACCGGGCAGAAGATGCTCTTTTTAAGGTTGATGGCGGGCCCGGCTGTACTGGAGACACCATTATAAAACTTATATGAAGTCTATGTCATTCTTAAAGCTTTAAAAATAATACAAAAATGTACTCACTAACATATATAACATAATATATTAAAGTTGTTACATACATTTAGCATTTATTTGACGCAATTAAGACATGTCATTTTACCAGAGGCACCGACACCAAGAGCCGTAAAGGAGGGAGCATGCCCCCAATATTGTGTAAGCAGCACATTTCTCAAGAAGACTTTTACCTATTCCCCCGTTGCACGGCACTGGTGAAAATGAGCACCGTTAATACCGACGCAAATGGTACCGGTAGTACCGAAGTATCGGTATTTTTTACAGGTGACTACCCAAAAGTGGCAAATATGAAATATAACGTACAGTACCATAGAATTGTACACCAAAAGGTATTCCCACATTACAAGGGCATTCCGTTTTAAACATGAAAACATAAATATACACCTGATCTCTAAGTTAATAAGATCAAACTAATCGCCCGATTACACCTCCAGAATCTCCGACATTCTGTTTGTTAACACAAGTTTGCAACTTGCGGTGAAAGTTTATTTAAGTCTAAATCTACAACACTGCCTTTTTATTTATTTAATTTATATTTCATCTATTTCAGTGTGTGTGTGTGTGTGTGTGTGTGTGTGTGTGTGTGTGTGTGAGTGGGGAAGAGGGAGAAGGGGTGCGGGAGGGGATATCACAAAACCACGCTAAAATACAACACATCGCCATACAAAGTATCCATTTGGCCAAAAAGTGAGGATGGGGAAACCCTTGCTCTCCTTAAATCCCACCCATGCTCAAACCATGTGAAACATTGAGCCACCAGGCAAGATTCCTCCACTTTTTCAAAAACTGACAAAAGCGCCTTTTTTAAATGAAAAGTGTCACTCAGTTACTGCCCAAGTTTATATCGGTATTTACGAATGATCTGACTTGTACGTTTTACTGGTACACCTGCTGGATATTTCAATGTAGGTATGTTGAACACATATGGTTGGAATTTGGGTCAGTCGCGGAAATTTCGAAATGACCAAAACAGTGATACATTTTTACCGAAAATTCAATAAAACGACGCCACACATTCTGAATCGATCATCATATATTGTCTCAAAGGATTGGAGATTTTTTGGAACATTGATTAGTCAATGTTTTGAAAATAATCACAAATTTGTTGAAATTCGGCCCTATCATGCTAGGCATATAAACAAACTCAGCTGATCGCTTTGTTTTCACTCCGGCGGCGCGCAGTAACTATGCGGTCTAATGACCTCAGGTCACGAAGTTTTCGGATATCCAACCAAGTGAATAGGACGAATGACGTCACGCTCTCTGGCTATACTTAAAGGTAATACTAGAGAGTGTGACGTCATTTGGCCTATATATTTCATATAAGCCGAAGGCCGAGAGTAGAACCTATACTTCAGAGCGTGATACTTTTTAATTCGTCCTCCACCCATGTTGGTTCCAAGAGAGGGCAACAAAAAGAGACAAACTGCTAATTTAACCTAAAAAAGGATGAATTGAAATTCTTTACACACTAAGATTAATTATATTTATCTTAGTTTTATTCATCAAGATTTGACTTTCATTTTATTTCTAGCAAGAACCCCAAAACAACGAATTATTTCTACAGTACATGCAGGACGACAACACTTTAGCGCAGCGTTAGATTATCATCGACAGGCATGTATTGCGCTTACTAACTTAGGCCTAAATATATTTAAAGAAAAATACTACGCAAACAACTTTTTTGATAAGGGTTGAATGATTAAAACTAGTAGATGTCTTGAACAATTTTAGTAGACCTTAAAAATAATGTGCTATCATAATCGTGCCAGTTGTTGCTGAAGTCTGACCTAAAGCTAACGCCGTACGTATGCCATTAGTTTAACCTAAACTGACTGACGTAAACGCTGACAAATATGGGCAATGATTTCAGTTTTATTTAGGAAAAAGGATAAGTTGCTTATAAAATCTTATTTTATTTAGATATGTACGTAGCGATTAATTGCTTTTAAAAAGCCTTGCTGTAGTAATCATAGGCCATTCATGAATTGTCCTTCTCTTTACAAATTTGTTCTAGCAAATCATAACCACAAACTTGCTGTAGCAAATAGTGAGACCATTTTATCTTAATTAAAATAACCACACAATAAGGACTTCATCTATTGCAAATATGATACTCCGCACCAACTTCCACAACAATTAAGGTTTTCAGAATAAAGAGGAAAAATCAGACCCGACCTGGTTATTTATCAGGTCGGGTCTGACTGTTTGAAACTTTAAGAAGCAGAACAACTAATGTGTGTTGGGTAGCCAGGCTACAGTAATGTAACGTTAGTGTACTCCGGCCTGGACTACATTGTGTGAAACCATTTGCAATTTGGTAGCCTAACGTTAGGTATCGATGTGAGAAAACTTCAAGCCTTCAAATTCGTCATCGATTTGTTAATTAGAATTTGTAGCAACATGCTCATTTCAAGCTTAGAATATTACTTTTTATTCCGTTGCAATTTGTTGTTTACTTTTGCTGTTTTGTTATTAAGGGATCATCTCCATTTTTCCACAGACTCAAGAAAGACGGCTTCCAGATCAGTTATACATGTTATAGTAGAGTTGGGTGAAGTTAGTTATTAGTCACATACTCACTGTACACGCGCATCTACTATGAGACATTAGTTATGTGTACATTAACAACATTTACTGGATTAGAATACATTGTACAGTTAGGCCTATGTGTATCAATAAACGTCAGCAGTCATTAACAAAAAAAGAAAACGTCAGCTAATTAAAAACAAAACAAAATAGTAAATGTCTGTCATGATACGTAGTGTACTGGTATAGGGCGAGTGACGCCACGCTCTCTGGTTAAAAACGGTTTAAAATTGTCTATCAAAACCGAGTTTAGCTGGACGTGATTACTCCAGTGCTTTGCTCAATCAACTTCTGAGGAAATTTCCCCTTTAGTTACCAACCAATCGACGAGAGTTGCTGGATAAAAAGCAACAATGCCAGTGGCGCAACTAGAGGTCTAGTGCCGTGTGGAATTTAGGGTTTGAACACTGAACAATACGTATACGTGATTACCAAAGCGTGACGTCATTCGGGTTACATTTATTTATATTCGTCCTGCATGTACTGTAAAAAGAAATGGTTGTTTATGTGTTCTTCTTAAAAATAAAATGAACATTAATCTTGATTAAAAAGACATATATGATTAAAACTAATATAATCATAATCAATCTTTGTGTATAAAGAATTTCAATTTTTATTTTTTAGGTTAAATTTGCAGTTTGCCTATCCTTTATTGTGTCCAATTACTGATATATCTGCTGCCCTCTGTTATAAGAAACATGGGTGGTTGACGAACTAAAAAGTGTTTCTACTCTCGGATATGAAATATAGGCCGAGTGACGTCATACTCTCTGGTTTAATCTTTAGGGCATGCAGTTGCTGTCACTGGAATTGTAAACAACAGTGCGCGCGCGTATCACCTTCATATAAAATGCCCGTATGATTAATGTATTGATGTATTTTTAGTACGCTTGATTCCAATCTCTGCATAAATTGTACAAACGGTCTGCGGCCAATAATCCCACAGTATTTGATTGGCAACGATTACCCCAGTATACGATTGCCGATTCATAATTGAAATGATCTATACCGACCATGCGGCGAAAAATACTACTTATGGGTTTGATCTTTTGTGGGTTTTTTGGGGTCATTGGCCACGCCATGTCTTTGGTTATGGGGATAAAGACAGGGGCAATTTTGCCTTATGGTAGGAAAAAGCCTATAAATCGGAAAAAATATGTCACTTTACCACTCTTTTGTGGGGCAAGTGAGGACAAAGCGATCTCACGGGGACCCCCCCCCCCCACCCCACGTAGCGCCGACACTGCTTGTGAGACGGCTTTGTCCTTGCACTTTTGGCCACGATTGCCTAAGGTTTCACAATTATACACGTATGATAATACGAAGACTTTAACTGTTTGCTTTTACAAACACTTTAGCGAAATATTAATTAAACTTTGATCACTGCTTGTGATACGAGTTTGTCCTTACAATATTGGCCATAATTGTCTACTTCACAA